>CM067502.1:38412541-38915041 GCA_034509495.1 Acestrorhynchus altus
ATATATATATATATATATATATATATATATATATATATATACACACACACACACATAAAATGTATATGTGTGTGTGTGTGTGTGTATACATAAAATGTATATATGTATACATACAGTGGGGAAAATAAGTATTTAGTCAGTCACCAATTGTGCAAGTTCTCCCACTTAAAAAGATGAGAGAGGCCTGTAATTGCCATCATAGGTAGACCTCAACTATGAGAGACAAAATGTGAAAAAAAAATTGAGAAAATAATTTTGTCTGACTTTTAAAGAATTTATTTGCAAATAATGGTGGAAAATAAGTATTTGGTCAATAACAAACAAGCAAGATTTCTGGCTGTCACAGACCTGTAACTTCTTTTTTAAGAGGCTCCTCTTTCCCCCACTCATTACCTGTATTAATGGCACCTGTTTGAAGTCGTTAACAGTATAAAAGACACCTGCCCACAACCTCAAACAGTCACACTCCAAACTCCACTATGGTGAAGACGAAAGAGCTGTCGGAGGACACCAGAAACCGAATTGTAGACCTGCACCAGGCTGGGAAGACTGAATCTGCAATAGGCAAGCAGCTTGGTGTGAAGAAATCTACTGTGGGAGCAATAATTAGAAAGTGGAAGACCTACAAGACCACTACTAATCTCCCTCGATCTGGGGCTCCACGCAAGATCTCAGCCCGTGGGGTCAAAATGATCACAAGAACGGTGAGGAAAAATCCCAGAACCATCTAGGGGATCTAGTGAATGACCTGCAGAAAGCTGGGACCAACGTTACAAAGGCTACCATCAGCAACACACTACGACGCCAGGGACTCAGATCTTGCAGTGCCAGACGTGTCCCCCTGCTTAAGCCAGTCCATATCCAGGCACGTCTGAAGTTTGCTAGAGAGCATTTGGATGTTCCAGAAGAGTATTGGGAGAATGTCATATGGTCAGATGAAACCAAAGTAGAACTATTTGGTAAAAACACAACTCGTCGTGTTTGGAGGACAGTGAATGTGGAGTTGCATCCAAAGAACACCATACCAACTGTGAAGCATGGGGGTGGCAACATCATGCTTTGGGGCTGTTTCTCTGCAAAGGGACCAGGACGACTGGTCCGTGTACATGAAAGAATGAATGGGGCCATGTATTGTGAGATTTTGGGTGCAAACCTCCTTCCATCAGCAAGGGCAATGAAGATGAAACGTGGCCGGGTCTTTCAGCATGACAATGATCCCAAGCACACTGCCAGGGCAACAAAGGAGTGGCTTCGTAAGATACATTTCAAAGTCCTGGAGTGGCCTAGCCAGTCTCCCGATCTCAACCCCATCGAAAACCTTTGGAGGGAGTTAAAAGTCCGTGTTGCCCGCCGACAGCCCCAAAACATCACTGCTCTAGAGGAGATCTGCATGGAGGAACGGGCCAACATACCAGCAACAGTGTGTGCCAACCTTGTGAAGACTTACAGAAAACGTTTGACCTGTCATTGCCAACAGAGGATATACAACAAAGTATTAAGATGAACTTTTGTTATTGACCAAATACTTATTTTCCACCATTATTTGCAAATAAATTCTTTAAAAGTCAGACAAAATTATTTTCTCAATTTTTTTTTCACATTTTGTCTCTCATAGTTGAGGTCTACCTATGATGTCAATTACAGGCCTCTCTCATCTTTTTAAGTGGGAGAACTTGCACAATTGGTGACTGACTAAATACTTATTTTCCCCACTGTATATAGTCCCCAAATATAGTTGCCCATCATGTTCTCGTTATATTGTCCTTGGTAATGGCGTTCAAAATTCATAATGTCCTGGTGAAAGCACTCGCCTTGCTCCTCTGAATAAGCTCCCATGTTCTCTTTGAACTGATCAAGATGAGCATCAAGGATATGGATTTTGAGTGACATCCTGCAGCCCATTTTAGCATAGTTCTTTATCAGAGTCTGAAGCAGTTGTGCATAGTTTTCATCTTTATGATTGCCTAGGAAGCCGTGAAACACTGGGACAAAACTGTTCAGCTTCTTGGAAAATTCCCAGCCATACTCATCATATTTCAAGGCACCTAGCAACATCTTGACACTGGTGTATTCCTCTTTCAGGTGCACCGAGTGAGCTACAGGAAGAGACAGATACTTGTTCCCATTGTGAAGCAGCACAGCTTTGAGGCCCTTGCATGAACTGTCTATGAAGAGGCGCCACTCTTTCAGGTTACAGGTGATGCCTATAGCCTTGAATAGTCCGGCCACATTGGTGGAAAAACACAGTCCATCTTGATGACTGAAGAAGCTGGAAAAAACCTGGTGATGCTTCCTCTGATGTGTGACTTGGATGCTTTCATCTAATAAGTTCCATTGCTTGAGCCTTGATGTCAGAAGCCCAGCGTTGCGCTTGGTGAGACCAAGGTCTCTGATCAGATCATTGAGGTCTTTTTGGTTAGGGTAGTATGGCTTCCGCTCCTCAGATGCAGTCCCAGAAAGTTCTACAAAGTTCTAGATAATTCAGGGCAGTTCTAGAAACTTCTTGATAGTTCTCACAATTCCAGAAGCTTCTTGAAGTCTATATTCAGCACTGAATAAATTGTGAATATTCTTAAAAATACATATATTGCAAAATAATGTGCTGACCCAAACATATTTACCATGAATAATAACATTTTTCTATTATTTAAGGCACAAAGAATTAGGAAAACTCACTTAACAACTGGGAACATTTTTTAATTGTTATGTAGTTTAATGAGTACAAGTCTGGCCCAATAAGAGATAAAAGCTTCTTGTAGGACTCTGCAGTAAGACCATCAACCCAAGGGGCCTTTCCCTCAGACTGTCCATGAGCATCTGCACTGAGCACCTCAGTATACTGGAGCAGCTGAGGTAAGTCACACAACAGCCAGTCCACCACTGTCAGGTCACGCAGCTCAACACTGTAAAGGTCTTGGTAATATTGCAGAGGATGTCTCATCTTTTCTGGATTGTCCAGTCTCTCTCCCATCCAGAAGCAGCAAGCAGCTTAAAACATTATTCTACCCTGACGTTCTTTCCTGGCAAAAAAAAAAGAGCATCTATTTCATTTCATTAAAACAAGCTCACACAAACGTTGCATTGCCATTCTCGTCAAGCAGGCTTCTTAACAGCACTTCATATCTCTCAAGGTTTCCAGCAGCGTGACATGAGTCATTGACACCACAGCTGATTTTCAGAATCTTTTTTTCAAGAAGCGAGAGAGAGAGAGAGAGAGAGAGAGAGAGCTGTGTTGTGTTTCTGTTAGCAGAAAGACACAGACTTACACCCCTCCAGAATATCAAGATAATCAGGCAGACATGAAAACAGCCTTGAGTCCTTTTCAAGCAATGCATTGTTCTGCTTGTGGTGTGTCTGCTCGTGGAAAAGTGAAAATGCAGAGTGAAGGATTTACCCAGTACATGCTAGTTAACATAAAAACATATTATGGTGATGGTTATACCTTGATGCTGACACGTCATATGCATTCTCAAGCAACACAAGCTTCTTTCCCCAGCAGACTTGAATGAGAGCAGACTTTATTCACTAACCAACTTGCCTCTGACTTAGTTAGTTTCAGGGAAAAACAGTGAAGAATTGAGGTGAAGACCACCACTTCGGTAGCTAGCTAAGCAGAAAAGTTAAACCTAGCAACAAATATAGTTATGAGAATACAAAATCTAACCCCAGTGTCATAAATATATTTGTGTTTGGAAATTAAAAACAGTAACATATTGATAGAAATGTGAATGTAAACATGCACATAGACCCAATGTGCTTGCACACTCTTCATTTGTTCTCATTTTACCAATTTACACAGTAAAACACACACACACACACACACACACACACACACACACACACACACACACACACACAAACAAACACAAACACAAACACACAAACAAACTAGGGGGCAGTGTGCACGTGCCCAGAGCAGCTCTATCCATGCCTGGGAAGCAGCTGAGGTGTTAAGTTCCTTGCCCTTCAGTCATGTTCTGACAGTTCAAGGAATTGAATTAGCAACCTTCCAGTCACAAGGCTGGCTCCCCAATCACCAGGCCACGATTGTCCCATAGTATTCACATACAACATTTCTATAATATCTACTGAACCACAGATTCATTTTTTGGACCAACACCAGCAGATCACATGGCCCCCTAAACTATCACAGACTGCAGAAACTTTACACTGGACTTGGATTCTGTGTCTCTTTACTCTTCCTCCAGACTCTAGGACCTTCAGTTGAATCCAGTCCAGTTTTTATTTTCTCCTCAGCCGAGAAGTAAGATGCTTCTGATTTCATCTCTAGGCTTCTGAATATCCTGAACCATAGTTCAAACCCCTTTCCTTGAGCGGTCTGTGCGTGGTGATGATGATGCACAGACACTAGCCTCAGTCCATTCCTTGTGAAGCTCTCTCTTTTCTTGAATTGACTTTGAATTGACTTTTCAAAATGACACCATTTTGTGTACATTTATCTACCATCCTTGCTTTTCCTACACCTTCTAGACAACTTTCCATTAATATGCTTTGATACAGGAGTCTGAGAGCAGAATTCTTACCCTCATTGTGGAGGATGTTGATCTTCTGGAGAACTGGCAAGTCTTCCCCATGATTGTGGTTGCATGTGCTGAACTAGAAACTGAATTTATACACTTTGAATAGTAGTTTAAGCAAAATTGAAATTAAATTTTCTAATAATTTGAGCTACTGGATTTCTGGTTTTCATAAACTATAAGCCATACTGATTAAAATAAAAAAAAAAAAAAAAAAGACTTGAAATATAATTTTCAATAAATATAAATATGACAGTTTAAAAGGTCAACTGACCAACAAACAGGAATGATTCTGAAAGTTCTAATTATTAGAACTTGCCAAACAATTGCTTGTCCTGCTCAACTGTTTATGCCACAGTATTCTATTACATCCACTGTTGATCACTGACAGTCAGCTACATTTTAATGAGCTTGGTCTTCGTGATGACATTGTTGTAATTGGCACAGTAACAAGACCAAAAGAATACACCATCTATAGTGACAAGACACAGATGAAAGCCCACCTTTCCAAAATGATGTAAAGTCCAGTACATGGCTCAACTACAACAATTACATTCTTTATTAACAAATATGAGTGTCTAATAGAGTGGACAGTGAGTGAACACAGTGTTAAATCACTCCAGCAGCACTCCTGTGTCTGATCCACTCATATCAGTGCAACACATTTTCCCCCTCTCACCACTGAACACATCCTGATTGGAAACAGCACACAGAACATTACCAGAAGTTGTCATTGAAATAACACAATAAATATTTTGTGGAACCAGGCACTGTTGGTTACTAACTGTTGATTATTTAAGAATTTAAGATTCTTTCTTACCTTTATGAAAATGTTCAAAGCAAACATACATGCATGGAAATATCTTTCCTAAACTGATTTTATTTTATTTATTTTTTTTTGTTTTGCACCCCACAGCCATAACTCAGGGCATCTGACATTTTTGTCAGCTAGATTATTATTTGTTTTGTTTATTGCACCATGGTTTGTCTTCTTTTCTATCTTGGGACTTATTATTGCAGCTATTATAAAATAGGATTGAACCATTTCAACCAGGACTTCTGATTTTGAGTTTTCCTGCTGTAACCCACCCATTTGGGCTGAGCAAGGTAGTTAATTAGTTGTGTCAGGTGTGCTGGTGTTAGGGAGAACGCTAAAGCATGCAGGACAATGGTACTCCAGGACCAGGATTGAGAACCATTGCTTTATCTGCAAAGCAATTCAATCATAAAAGCACATTTTATAATTAAATGTTAATGAAGAGTGTTGGTTTGTCAAATAGAGATGGAACATCCCTTAAAATGACCAATTGCAGAATGGCAATAATTTCCTCAATTATGTGGAGGATTGCAGATGTTTAAGTTGTACATCATTAAAAAAAAAGTTAAGATTATTTTACTGCAGCGTATATGTTTGTATGTTTTAATGCAGTAGTTCTCAGTCCTCATCCTGGAGTACCAATGCCCCACTTATTGTGGTGTTTCCCAGCTGAAACACACCCAGTTTGTCTCCAAGACCTCAGTTAGTTCATTAGTTGGATCAGGTGTGCTGGAATTAAGGAAAACACTCAAACCTGTGAGGTAGTGGTGCTCCAGGACCAGGATTGAGAACCACATATTAATAGTCATTATTAAGCAATAAAGGCACATTAACAAAAAAGTTAGGCAGTCATGTGACTCCCTGGACACACCCATTAATGACACATATAAAAATAGTGGAAAAGAGTTTCTGTAATTTGCTGTGTGTTGTTTCCATGAAGTGGGAGTGTTGAGAAACAAAGCCAGTGGAGACACAATGTGGTTTTTGCTGTTTTTGGAGTGGTTGATGGACTGGGCCCGTGGGACCTACTGGTATATGTTTGGCAAGAGAACTCCTCTGCTTAAGGAGTCGGTCATTCCTCCAGGCCAGCAGGACTTTGACCATGAGGCAAGAAACCAGGTGTTGGGGCAAGGTGATGACAAACTCCACTCAACGCTTTTCATTGTTTTGTAGAATGATGAGCTGTATCTGTAAATGACTGCAGATCATGTGCTTTCATAATTGTTTTATGACTGACTTTTTTTTCAAAGTGGAGGTTAATGATGATGATTTTACTCTAACTAAGTAAAAATTAAATTGTTCATGCTTGTCCTGTAAGGTAAGCAGGCAAAGTGTCATGTGATCGCAGCAAATGGAGAATGTCATCAAATTGGTAACCCCTGGAATTGCTTGAAATCTAGCTTTGACCCCAATTGAAAGTTAGGTGGGTTAGTGTTTGAACTAGTTAGTGTCTCTCCCTGCAGACCTCCTGGAACATGGTGGAGAATGTCCAAAGTGGCCATTTTGTGTAGTTCCACTTTGGATGAGAGACCTTCAGTAATCCAATGTGACTAATGACATGTTTAAGTTTCAAACCTGTTTCAAAGAACTTGTCAAGCTCTGAATGTGTCTTACTGTTCCCAGAGTTCAGCAGGAGCAAAGTAGATTCAAACCTGGATGTAGTTGTGATTGGCAGTGGTGTTGGTGGACTTACTGTTGCTGCAGTGCTGGCAAAGCTTGGCAAGAAGGTTCTTGTTCTTGAGCAACAGGAAAAGGCTGGAGGCTTTTGCCAGTCCTTCATGGAAGAAGGCTTCCAGTTTGATGTGGGTAAGTGTGCCCATGCTCTAAAGGGTGTATAATACTATTTGGCCAGTTGATGAAGCTAACTTGTTGTTTTTGTTCTAAAGCCTTCCATTGCCTTGGCCAGCTCCATGAGAATTCTTTCCTTAAGATTGCTTTTGATCAGATCACTGATGGTCAGCTGCAGTTTGCTGAACTGGACCCTCACGCAGACACTGTGGTTATTGGAAAAGGCAATGAATGCAAGCAATATACAATTTATACAGGCAAGAAGCAAATGGAGGCTCATCTTAAGAAGCAGTTTCCCAATGACACATGGGCCATTGAGGAGTTCTTCAAAATCATGAAGGTAGTTTGACCTCCATATTGAAACTTGTCTGAACGGGAGGGGGGTTAGAGTCCAGCACAGTTGTCTTCTCCTCAAATAGTCCTTCTGAACCTTGCAAATGATCAGGTATCCTAAAGCTATAAAGTGTCACTGTGCAGGCCTCTGGCCCACCAGGAGTTCCCTTGCCCCTGCTATAGCCTACAAAAAGAATTCAGTTAATGACTAATTTGTCAATGAAATTTCTAGTTTCAGTTATCTTCAAGTGGATTACAACTAAGTAAATTGCAACTGTGCTCCCTTTTTAAGGTCTGTTCCAGTAAGATTCATTTGCTGTGTGACCTGAAGCTGATCCCACTCTGGTTTGCTCGCTTCATTCTCTGGAGTGGATTTGCTGACTGGATCTTTCCAATCTTCAAGTACTCGCACAGCAGCACCACAGAAGTGATCAGCTCCCTTACAAACAACAAGGATCTTTTAACAGTTCTTGCACACTTCCTTCATGGTGAGCCATCTTTGCATGGCTTTTGCTGACACTTGGCATGAAGTGGTCATTTCTTTTTACTCAAGCAAAAATGGTTGCAGCCAAAGGAAATTGACAGATTACACCATGCATAATGCAGTGGCTTCATGCCAGACTGTCAGTTTCTCTGAATGGCAGCAGGTCATCAGTGATTTGTCTCCACAAAAACTAAAAACGTGACCATTTCCTTCAGGGTGCAACCATTTGTGATGCATGCAATGCAACTAGAATCTTAACAAGACTTTGACTTGTTCATAGCATTCCTCTCTTCTCCCAACATTCAGTTGTTCCACCCAAGAATTCTAGCTGCATGATCAGTGCATTACTCCTGCATCACTTCAAGCGTGGCTCATACTACCCCAAAGGGGGTGCTGGTGAAATCCCTTACCACATCATTCGTGTAATTGAAAAGCATGGAGGAAAGGTGCTGGTCAAGGCCCCAGTCTCTCAGATTCTTGTTAATGAAACTGGTGCTGCATATGGTAAGTATACAGACTACTTCTTCATACATTGCTGTAAGCCTTGTTCACACTGCAGAGAAATTCCATAGTAGGATTTGTGTAGACATTGTAGAGTAGCTTAAATCTTTTGTGAAAGTAGGATTTTATTAAATTGTGAAAATTTAAGTGGTATGCCTCAGTGCCAAAACATGCCTTGGTTCTTGAACTTGACAAACTGGTTTTTAATGAGCTACAAGCTATACTGATCAAAAATGAAACCATTGCTTGAAGTCACTTTATGTAATGAAGGACTTGTGGCTTTTCAGGTGTGACAGTGAAGAGATCTGATGAGAATATTGACATTCAAGCTCCTACTGTTATTTCAAGTGCTAGTATATTCACCACCTTTCAGAGTCTTTTGCCCCCTGAGTTCAAAGTCAAGCCAGGTATAGTGTGGGCTTGTTTTGTTTTTTAAACCCAACATTGATTGATTGTTTATGGAAGTTTTGACTGAACATTTGAACCATTTACTCTTCTGTCTTGCAGAAATGAGTTGCCTGAATGATTTAAAGGTCAGTAAAGCATGTTTCCAGGTGTTTGTGGGCTTTAATGCCACTCAGGAAGAACTGGACATTACATCTGCAAACACATGGCTCTTCAAGGACAATGATCTGGATGGCATGTAAGGGCTTTGTCTGGCATGTAAAGGACATTTTAATTTGGTGCAATACAGAATTAAAATTGTGTATTTCAAGGTGGGAGGAATACTTCTGCTTGACTAAAGAGGAGGCCCCTGAAAATATTCCCATGATGTTCATATCATTCCCTTCTACTAGAGACCCCTGCTCAAAGCAACATTCCCCAGGTATGATTCTTGCTGTGACCTTGTATTAATTACCAAATGGATGGATACATGTTTAAGGCTTTTAATTTATCCTTAACCCTTCAGACAAGTCATGTATGGTAATGAATACTATTGTGAAATACGAGTGGTTTGAACAATGGAAGGACATGCCTGTGGGGAGCCTTGATCAGTATGAAGAATACAACAGGAGATATGCCAACCACCTCTTTGACTGGGCTTGTAGCCACTTCCCTAAACTGAGGCCAAAGGTAGGGGTTATGACTTCTTGGAGACTTTTGCTAATGCCTCAGAACTAACCAGAGACTTGATGTACATCTTGACTAGTGTGAAGTGACAGATTAAAAATAGTTACTTAAATTGATTTAACCATCTGCAGCCAAGCAGCAACATTATCCACATCAACAGAAGGCATAATCATGATCTGAATCTGTAATTGGTGACCCCTGTACTTCAGAGCAGAAACATTTGTTTTCAGAAATTGTTCTTCTGTGCAGCCACACCAATTTGTGGGTTTCTAGTTATACTGGAACTTATCAATGAATGCTGTTGATGTGGTTGCTAACCTGATTCCCATTATATTAAGGTTTAACAAACTTTACATTCGACAGTCTAGGGTGTAGAATGTATAGTTTTAGCTAGTAGCTTGTAAACTGGCCTTAGACATTTTTATATTTAAACTAGCTACAATTGAACTATGTTCATTTGGTGTCAGTGGCTGATCACCACCTTGGCTGATGGTCTAATTGCTCCCTTTGACTTTTTTTTTTTTTTCTGTACAAAACTTTGCCTTTACAAAATAATGCCTCACTGTTGGTATAGCAAACCTCAGGCCATGTCATCCCATTCAAAGTTTGAAGGGATGAGGTAGTGTGAAGTCACTACAGCTGTTCAGTACTACTTGTTTGGACAGTAGACATGACGTCTGTTACACTGCAATGAGCAACCACATTCTACTCCTTCAGAATAGAAGTGCTACAACCAGAAACCAAGAGCCAGATCCAGCTTGAATTGCAGGAAAGGTTCAAGTTCAGGAAAATTGTGGATGGCCTCCTGAAGGGCTGGTGTCCCAGCACAGTTTAGTGACTGTCTGTGGAGACCTCATATTGTCCAATGGTCACTACCTGGTAGGAGCCTGAGTGTACTACATTAGTTTCTCAACCCTGGTCTTGGAGCTACCACTGATACATTAGTATGTTTCCTGTTCCCAAGGCCAGATTCAACAATTAGCTCATTAGTGAGCCCTTTCAGAATTGCAGGGGGACATCAAAGCAGGGAATCCTAAAATATGCAGGATGTGCCTCCAGGACCACAGCTGAGAAATGCTATTAAACTGTATTCGAAACCTGCCCTCTACGACCAGCAGTGAGGAACCCTACTCTAGAGGCCATCTTAATCACAGTGGACTGGGGTGTATCTCAAATGTTCACTAGAACCAACATCTTGATTAGTTGGCAGTGATGCATACAGTTGGCCCAATCAATGGGCATGGAATGGGAGGCCCAGAAGGAGCAATCATATCTGCGGTGCATGCTTTGGAGTGGTACACACCTTTGAATATGGCCAAGACCAGGTGCTCTACACCCATTAAGAACCTGTACCTTTCAGGTAAACTTCTTGGTACTTGGAATACACATGGTAACTACATTTGTCTCTCAATCCAGTGTAATGTTTGAACTCATGTGTTCTAATGTTTCAGGTCAGGATGTGTTCATGGCAGGTTACGCTGGAGCATTAAATAGTGGACTCCTCTGTGCCTCCACAGTTCTGGGGCATGCTTTGTATATTGACCTCCTTCTCCTTCAGAAGAGACAGAAGCACAAAGCAGCCAAGAAACTAGATTAAGGCAATGCTTTCTGTAAAGAGATGATTCATATGATTGAATCAATAAAATGTTCTTGCAAGATATGAGCTTTGCCTTTACATGTATAAGAGTGGGTTAGCAGGTTCAAGTATTGGTGGTTGAATTGAACACTTGTATAGCAATGGGTTCTCCTCCTTTCAGGTCTAGTTCTATAGTGACCGCTTCATGCTGATTGCCAACATTCTTATTAAAACTGGCGAGTTGAATCCAGTGTGCTTGAGCAGGAGGAACTTTTTTTTTTTTTTTTTAAAAAAAGCTGTACAGGAGTCTGGATCTCCAAGACCAGGGTTGTCTAATTCTGGGCTACACTGACTGGAAATTACACACATGCATATAGAGGTTCTCAATTGGCTTCAGGTCTGGGGAAACGTCTAATCAATGCCTTCATCTAGGAACTGCCTAAACAACCTAGCCAACATGAATCTGGATCGGTTCTTATCCTTCAGGAAGAACCCATAGCCCAATAAGTGAGTGTAAGGTCAGATAATAGCTCTGAGGATTTCATTTCTGCAACCCTTTGGTGGACAATCATGGCTCTGCCATTAAACCAGTCATGCTGAATGTTGTAGGCAGCATAACATTTTGACCAGTGTCACCAGATTTTCCCATGTGTGACATGTGCTCAGTGTGAACCTGCTCATTTATGAAGAGGACAGGGTGCCCCTGATGAAGCGATCAATTGCTGGAGAACACCAGCATTGGTAAAGCTGCACAGTGCTGGGCTGTGAATACAGGGCACATCAGGCTCTCGCGTCACCCTCATGGAGTCTGTTCCTTACAATTTGCTCAGAAACATGCAAACCAATAGCCCCCTGAAACCGGTGTCCTGGTATCTCCTCAATTCTCTTGAGACTGCTGGGAGACGCAAGCATTTTTGCTACATTATCCAAAAGTAAATGTATAGATGTGCCATTTTGAAGGAACTGGACCACCTGCGTGGGCTTTGGGTACTGCCACATGCTACCAGTAGTCACGACACAAGAAATACACAACTCCATAATAGGTCAGATAGGATAGTGTCATTGTTGTTCCTGTGTACCACTTATTTGCGCCAAAGCAGTTCAACTTGATTTACAGTTGCTACCTGGGCAGATTTATCACTGAAGTTGAACTGACTGTTATACTGTGATTAAGTGTTCCCTTAATTTGAGCTATATATATCCATGTTTGTTTGATTCACTACAGAAAATGTAGGCAATTCATTTTTTTATTTAAAATTTAATTTCAAAATGCATTTCATGCAATTGCAATACAAAATACATTTTTACAAAATACTATTTACATATGACCTCACTTCAAGCACAGTCAGACTGACCAACATCAATAATCCTTAACACAGACCCTTATCCTACATTGTTCCTGTGTGTGTGTGTATATTGTTCCAATATATAAAAATAAAATAATTCCCCCTTGACGTCCACTGTCATTCATTTTACATTGCCATTTTACTGTCTGATGTAAAATGTTTGTACTGAACTTAAATGGATAGTTAAACTGCAGCCATTGTACATGAATATATGTAAATGTATTGGTTCCAACAGTGCCACAAAAAATCTACATTGGAGTAGATGGGTGTGAACATGCATGGTTACAAAATGAATCATTTTTCAAAATCAAACACCTTACAATACTTATATTAATGGTTTAAAAACTGTGGCATCAAAGTTGAGGTACCTAGAACAATCACCGTTCCTCACTAGTGTTAGCCTGGAGCCGTTCCTCCAACACTTGGATGCTCTGAAGTTCTGTCCTGAACTGCTCCTCCAGATCCTTGTGGGAACTCAAAAATCTATGTAGGGTCTGCACTTTCTTCAGATCCTGAAAAGAGGGAAGAACAAAAATTAGCTGGTACTGCAATGATTTGAAAACACATTGATCATCAGTGTGTTACTGATGTTTGAGTCCCGAGATAGGTGTGGTGATGTTATGGGCAAGCTATTGCACACAACAGTATAGGTCGGTTTCTTAACTCCAGCCTGGGAGGCACCTCAGCCCTGCGCATTTGAGAGTTTTTCATGCTCCCAAAACACCCGACTTAAGTAATTAACAAACCCTTTCGCAGTCGCAGGGGGTGTATTGGACAATTATCATTTTTTAAAACTTTAATCAATGTATTTCTTTCAAAATATGAAGTTAAAACTGCTACTTGATTTTTCAGAAGACTTACCACAGGTATGAGTCTCTCCTGAAGTTCATCATTGTTTAACAGTTCTTTTAAACTTTCACTAAGCAGTTCTGTCTCCCAGTGGCTGATGGACTCAATTCCTGCACCGTCTGTTTCTGCTCCATCTACACACTCCACCCCAGGTACGTGCACAGAAAGATCAACTGACAGCATCTGAAAGTATGAGATTGGGTTTTGAATAAACATGTGTATTCAGATTATATGCAACTTTACTGCATTGTGTATTTTTATCCAATAGATGAAATTTGCTTACACAGTGGCTTTTTATTAGAAAAAAGGAAAAGAGCACAGTGAAAGTTCAGGCACACAAAAGCTTTATAGGGCCTCAATCCTTGTCCCAATAATACAGACATGGGCTCCTCTTAGCAGCTGCTGAAAATGATCAAAAATTGGAAAGGAAATTCAAGAAGCTTTTCCAAACAATGTAATTAAGAAATGATAGTTGACAAGAACTAGGTTAAGGGTTAAGCTTGTACTTCTGGCCATCTTTTTTGTTTTTTTGAAATGTGAAGGAAGGAATTGGGTAAGTTCCTTGTCTGTGTGCCACTGTATACTGAACCAAAAATGTTTTGAATAGAATGACTATTTGTGCAAATAAAAAGCTCTTAAACCAACATGGTGTTCTATCTTAAAATAACAGCATCAAAATTCTTATGCTCCACTGCAAGTTTGGTGAAGCAGGACAATGTCATTCATGTAAAATCCATTAATATTACTCTACTGCATCAGTCCAAATGCTTCCTCTACTTTAAAAAGGCCAATTGTTTTAGTATTGCTTCAAGTGTTTGCACCGAATAAGAAATGTGCACTGAGAAATTTGATTATGGAGCTAAAATAGTTTTCTTTATCCGATTTCTTAATTAGATTTCTTACTCCAGTCTAAGGAATTGGACTATGCTGTTTACATGAACAGGTAAGCAAAAAGATAACTGCAGAAATCTGACTATGAACAGATTACTGAGTGCATGTAAAGGTCAGTGCCTTCTGTATCTTTTAGCTCAGGTCTGTAGGAGCAATAGTCCATAGTGGATCAGAAATGGTACTTTAAATCAAATTAGGCTCCAATTGTCATGTTTTCATCGTCAGAGAAATGCAAAAATGATTTTACACTAAAAATGTTTTTTTTCTCGTGGGCTGTTACACATTCTAGTTATAAACAGGTAGTGTGTGTGTGAGGTGGAAAAGGTTGAGAACCCTGGTTTAAGCTTGTCCAGAAATGCATGACTAAAGTGGGTCCTTTTTGGTGGGCTCAATGCTTGGGTTGCTTGGGTGCAAAAATTATAAATTGTCCATAAAGCTATTTTATAAGATTTCACAAGTGAACCAGATGTTGAAGCTTTGATAAAATGGCTGGAATCCAGAAACTCTCTAATTGGCCATGAATGCATCAGTCCGATTGGTTACAGTTCATCTTATACAGTGATACGTTGTTTCATACCTCCTGGATCTGCTGGCCTGCTTCAGCCACTTTGGGAACATGGCGTAATTGTAGTAGAAGTTGCTGTAGACTCCTCTGAAAGTGGGCCATCCACTGATCTGAGACCAGCATCTCACATGAGTGCATGAGTTCATTCCTGCAGTGAATCACCTGTGAGGAACAACCTGGGTGATACTAAGGTCGTTTGAAAGTGAAGAAATCATTTTGAGCCTGTATAGTTATCAATGTTTGGCAATGCAGGTATTCATGTGTTTTCTATAAGAGTTAGTGAGTTGGTGTGTATTTGAGTCTCTCACCTCAGTAACAAGTGCTTGGTTGATGAAGCTGAAATGGTCACAGAAGTGGAGGAGATTGAGCAATGCTGCAGCATCACACTGTTCTGCTCTGTTTACATCTGTGAGTCCCCGTGACATGAATGCCTATGACGTAAGTGGTTAAAACCAATATATAGCAGGTTACATTAGATCAGCAAAGGATGATGGTGAAAATTCAGTGATGGTGATTCTACAGTAAGCATTATTTCTATAGTTAATCACAATACACTCATTTTGAAAAGGATTTCCTTCCTAATGTTACGTGTTAATGTTTTGCCTTATTCTAGTTTTTCACACTGATGACCTGCTTTTATTAAAGCCAGTCTTTTGGATAAAGGATAAACTAACTGTCTATTAGCTCAGTTAACATCACTAATCAGGCTTGTACAGCTTTATGTATCAGCTAATAAACAATCTGTCTGAAGAGCTTAGTAAACTATTACAAAGTGTGATAAGTGTCATTGAAGTTGGTGTTTTTCAGCTCTGCTGTCATTGTGTTTACATACCGCTCTTCTAAATAACGGCTACATAGCTAATGTTACACTGTAATGGGAGACAGACATACTGTGTGTATATAGCATCAATCATAATTTCATAATATATAGTGCATTTTGATCAGTTTTGTGTATCAGTAACATTAGTTTGTGTGTGTACATTTTCTATCTATCTATATATATATATATATATATATATATATATATATATATATATATATATATATATATATATATATATATATACATACACACATACACACACACACATTATTTATTTATTTATTTATTATTATTATAATATATATATATATATATATATATATATATATATTTTACATTTCACAGGAAAGAATGTGACGGTGTGGGCTTGGCGATTTCTTTCAGCAATGGATTTCATTTTTAAAAGTAAAATCCAGATAAGGACAGCAAAGAACAATCTGGTATATCTATTTAGCTACACCATAGCCATCATTCCAGGGATCATTTTAATAAAAAGTCAGGTAGGTACAGAATCAAGTTCAAAAATAATTTCAGAAAGACTTGCTTAGACATCAGATGTGTAATACCGCAGCACAAACCAGCTGTACTACTAGACAGAAGTTACTGACCCACCGCAGCCTACCTTTGCCAATTCCCATGGTTCAGTGGGCCACAGCCACGGTCTGCAGTTTCCCCAGTTAATTATAGCAGATGGCTTTGTGTGGTGCCTCAATATTTCCCTTCGCCACTCATTACAGACGGGACAAGCTGACTGAAACTGGAAGTGAAAGCAAAGTGGACAGATAAGAGAGTGTGTGGAAGAAGCAAACCCATACTTAATGTAAAAGTAAAATAATGACAAATAAGGTAACGTCTTTGATTATGCTTCCACAAAAGCTGTACACCATCAGCGTACACCTTGGGACTTGAGGAGCATCCAGAAGACAACAAGCATTAAACACTGACTTTACAAGAGTACCTGGAGCAGAAAATACATAGAAACTGAAGTATGTTAATCACTTTTAATCTTTCAAAAGGTCAAAAATTTGCACTGTATATATTGTGCCACCTTTTGAGCACAAATCACCTTCTGTAGAGTCATTTCACATGGGAACTCTGTATGACTTCACATTTTCACTAAATACTCATTAAGTGATAACTACATGATTTTAATGACTATACTTTTATTGATTCAGGAATAACTACATACTAAAGATTTTAATGATTAAACTTATTAACTCCATAACGATATTAAAGACTAGAATTTAATTTGGAGAGATCGCAGCTCTTGATATCCTTCTTAAAAGGAGATTACAGATGGAGGGAAGAGCAAATTGCTGCTCCTCAGATGGAAGTCAGAAATTCCCTCTTCTTGTCCTTGAATCCCTTTATTAACCACCAGACATTCACCAGTGTATTTGGTCGTGAATCCAGGTGAGTAAAAGGGATTGATCACACCTCTCCAGTCACCACTGTAACACCTAAACCCAGCTGCTTTATTTCTACCTGGTTTCCTCTGGGTCTGCAGCTGCTCCTGCACGTCTGTCCTCTTCGTAACACGTCGTTGTTTGTGAGCACAGTGCGGTGAAAGCAGCGCATTTCACTGTCCACATATCCACACAGGCCGTCCCTCACCTTCAGAAGACAGTATCCTGCTTTTAACCAGTTCTTATATCCTGATTCGTTCAGACGCGCAAACAGCTCCTCGTGAACCATCGTCCGTGTGAATAAACGTGTTCACTGACAGCGAACCAGCTCCACTACAGTCCGGTACTATATACAGCGCTGTAAAAGAGCATCTGGCTCACAAAACCGGCTAAGAAACCACCTGTTTCTCCAAACAGAAACGTTGTCTGTTGTTTATATAGTAACCGCTTCCGCATCAAGTTGGTGATGCATTGTGGGAATTGTAGTCCGCAGCGACTTCGCTTTTCAGGACGCCGTTAGGCGGCGCTGTGACATCCTGAAAGAACGAAAGAGTTCAAAAGAGTTTTTGGAACATTACTCCTCACCAATGTAACAGAAAAATTAAAATGTAACCTACTTGGAAATTCCATTATTTTTATTGTGTCACTGTGTTGTGTAAATTATGTACACACACAATTCTATTCTATGCATCTTTTTGTTTTTGAGTGCAAAATGTGTTTACATAAAATAATCTTACAACAGATTTTTTTTCATTTCATCCATTTATTCACAAGTACATCTCCATGATGTCAATAAATATAAAACACTTTATTTACACTTACTGTACATGCAGTTATTTACACTGATTACAAAATACAGCGGCTCTCTGGATAAGCCTGGAGAATGCCAGGCCTTCTTTTGCAACTAAACCATTCTGTGTCAGAATATCACAGAGAAAAGAGCACAGATATCAAGAGAAAAACAGATAAATATAGCAGCATTTAAGGCTGATGTCATTTAACTTGAAAGGCATGATGAGCTTAAGTGTGACACTTTAAAAGTATGTCACAGGTGTGGCAATCGAGTCTGTCATTAGTTCAGTGGTAGATGTGGCTTGTCTGTTTTTCTGAGTCAGTGTATTTTGCTGGTAATAATAGAACTGGGAAGGGAGTGTCCCCATCCTATGACACACAGGTGCTGGCCGTTGCTCAGTGGCACGAGGAAGGATTGTAGTATAGCCGTAGTCCCTCCAGGAAGGCCCTTGGTGGATGGCAGCTGGGTGGTGGCCATACGCTGGTGTCCGATATGCTATATTGTACCCACCATTACCCAAGTGAGTGCTGCTAGTGTGTGTTGGGATCTCTCTGGTTCTGTAGGCTACTTCCATTGGTGCAGTGTGGAATGAACCTGTCAACAAAAGATAGATGTTAGTCTTGAAGCAAATGTTCTAGCAAACATTAAACTTTTTATATTATTTCTGCCAATATGATCCCCTATAACCAGTATTTTGAGTTTCCATGAGAACCCCTGGTCATATAGAGCCCTTAAAAACCTTTTTCAGGGTGAAAAAAGCAAGTATTTAAATATTCAAAGGCATGCTGTCCCCTAAGGGCTGCCATTTGTCAACAGCTATTATTATTATTATTATTATTATTATTATTATTATTATTATTATTATTATTGTTATTATACTTTCCTATGTATTTTCAAATGGTAAGGATAGATAGTTTTTGGTATTTCTACTCAAAACTAGTCACAGTTTCCATGAGATAACACTTTTACTTGAGTCAACTCCTCCAACTATACAGAATGTGAACCATGTAAGTATAAAATGACAGTAAACAGCCTTAAAACACTTACTGCTAGTGCGCTGATGACTGATGCTTATCATTTTTCGACTGGCCTCTCCACTGGCATCAGAGTCACTGTCATTGAAGTCACTGTCTCCTTTCCCACTGTCCTTCACGCTTGTTTGGTCTGTGGACTTTATCCCACTGTGAATGGAAAAACATAATCAGTGACATCCAATAATAGCCATGCCAGAGGACAAACGGGCAGATTTGAGCATTAATTTGCATTCAGACAAAAATACGCTTTGGGGGGTACTTTGGGTCAGGGACACAGTATATTTAGATTCTTTCAAAGCCCTGTATTTGCCATTTAAAATGAAACTCATTCAAAAATGAAGCCCAAAATACCTCATTTGAAGAGTGTATCTGTCTCCTTGCCAAATGGCAACCGGCTCAAAATTGGTCTTGTTGAAGAGAGGCCGAAACACCTAAAGAGAGAAAAAGCCATAAATATATTTATTTTCCTTTGCACTTTCTCTGAATAAATGAAATATACCATATAGACACTTCATTAAACAGATATTTACCTTATCATCAGAGTCTCTACTGGGTTCTTCTTCATAAGAATAAGATGACTCATCCCGTGAGGTTGAAATTTGCTCTGTGATGGTACTGCTGCCTCCAGAGAAGCTGGTGGAGTCTGATGAATCAATGCTGTGTGATGGCAGTGGAGATTTATTTGGAGTGTTGGTGCCAAGCTCAAGTTTGCTGATAGAGCCATCTCTTGGGATATTCTTACGTGACAGGGCCACTGCCACAATAGCGACCAGCAGCACGGCGCACCCAGCAGCCAGGAGCACAATGATGATAAGAGAAGCATCAAAGTCAGGCTCTGCCTTTTCTTCACTTGCCTGAAGAATCACTACCACTTGTTCTTCCAAGGGCTGGACATCTGACACCACAAAGCGGATGGTAGCCATGCAAGACAGAGATGTCCGACCATGGTCACTTGCCATCACTGTGACCTCCAGCACGTCCCCATACTCATACATTAGGCTGTGCTTCAGCACAACCTCACCAGAGTTTTTATTCATAGAGAACAGTGACTGCTTGTCCTCTACAATGGTGTAGGAGAGCTCACCATTCATCCCTTCGTCCATGTCATGGGCTTTGACCCTCAGGCCGATGTAACCAGCTGGTGCATTGTGAGGTAGAGGCACATCTGCTGAGCTGTTGATGAGAATGGGATGGGTGATAAAAGGCGCATTGTCGTTCTCATCCACCACTCTGACCTTGACCAGAGCTGTGCTTGATAGCGGAGGGGAGCCCCCATCTGTGGCTTGAATGACAACCTCAATCTCCTTTATATACTCATAGTCCAGAGACCTAACCGCATAGAGAGTACCAGAAGCAGAGTCCACTGAGAGGAAAGAAGTCATCAGGCCTCCTTCCGCTTGGCTTTCGATCAGCTTATAGGTGACCTTAGCGTTGGCTCCCTCATCAGGGTCACGAGCCATTAGGGAAGCAATGTAGGTGCCTGGTGCTTTGTTTTCCATGACTGAGATCTCATAGACGGGCTTGTTGAACTGAGGAGGGTTGTCATTCTCATCTGTGACTTGGATGGTGTACTGCATAAAAGTCTTAAACGGTGGGGAACCTAGGTCTTCAGCCACCAAGGTGAGATTGTACTCAGGGATCTTCTCCCTGTCCAAAGCTGAGGTGGTAACGATCATGAAAGTGTCACCGTAGGCCTCCTGCAGTCTGAAGTGCTCGTGCCCGTGCAGACTCACGCGCACGTAGCCGTTGGCCCCCGCGTCTCTGTCCGTGGTGCTTATGAGCGCCACGAAGCTCTCCACCGCCGCCGCCTCGGTGATGTAGGCCATCTCTTGGCTGGCGGACGTCATCGGCTTGATCTTGATCTCGGGCGCGTTGTCGTTCACGTCCACGACGTCCACGGTGATGGTGCAGGTGGACGACCTGGGAGTCGCCCCCAGATCGTACGCCTGGACGCGCAGCTCGTAGGACCTTCTGCTCTCGAAGTCCACCGTGGACTTCAGGGTGATGGCCCCGCTGACCGGGTCCACGTCCAAGGTGGCCCTGATCTCCTCGGACACGTCCCCCGCGAAGTCGTAGCGCACCTCCCCGTTGGCGCCCTGGTCCGGATCGAGCGCCTGCACCTTCAGCAAGAGGAACCCCACCGGCGCGTCCTCGAGAAGCTCGACTTTCAGGACGCTGTGCTCGAACTGGGGGCTGTTGTCGTTGGCGTCCAAAACTCTGACGTGCACCGTCACGGATCCAGACCTGGGGGGGCTCCCGCCGTCGCTCGCGCTCACCTGCAGCGTGTAGGAGTCCTGCACCTCCCTGTCCAGCTCCTTGGTCAGTACGAGTTGCGCGCGCTTTACGCCGTCCTCTCCGCTTCTTACCTCTATGCCGAAGTGGCCCTGGCGCGCGAGCTCGTAGCTTTGGATGTAGTTGCCTCCTACGTCCAAGTCTCCGGCCACCTCTATGGGAAAGCGCGCGCCCACCGCCACGTCCTCGGGGAGCTCCAGCTGCGTCTCGTTGCGCGGAAAGACGGGAGCGTGGTCGTTGATGTCGCGCACGTGGACCTCCACGTGGATCAGGTTGAACTTCTCCTTGGAGAACACCACCACGTCGGCCGTGATCAGGCAGTGCGGCGCGCGCTGGCACAGGCTCTCGCGGTCGATGCGCTGCGCCACCGTGAGGAGCCCGTCACTCTCGCGCATTTGAATCAGCTGAGATCTGCCCTCTTGCATGAAGCGAAAGCTCGTGTTCGGGTCTTCAGACGAGTCGATGTTCAGATCCATGGAAAGATTGCCGATGAAAGTCCCTGGTGCGTCCTCCTCGTAGGTGTAGTACTTTGTGGTCGTTCCTCCCACCGCCCAGACTCCGCATAGCACAGTGAGGCTGAAGCCTACTAAGATGTTCATCTTCCTCACCTCCATCTCTTTCTCAAGTACTGGTCAGAGCTCTCTTCTCAACTCTAGTGGCAGGCCATCTAAATCGGATCAAGTGTTCTCTCTCCCAAAGCTCAAGTGAAGTGTAGAAGGTGTGAGCCCTGGCTGGATTTAAGCCTCCCATCTTTGCTGATGAAGCTCCTGCCCACCAATGGGCTTGCTCTGGTCCACCAAAAGGTTGCCCCCCTCCCGGGTACCACCACCAACTTTTTTTTAGCTCAAGCAAAAGTGTGACATGTATTCCATCCAAACTGTCTCCTTATGCTGAACCAAATTGCGCAGATGCTCAGTGTTTAACTACCATCCACACACACACACACACACACACACACACACACAGCGCACAGTGGCCTCCGACACACAGTAAATAAGCCTGAAAGTTAGTTTTTGATGCCTCTTTCTAAATGAATGGCAGTTCTGAATCACGCGGGGAATCCTGCTGAACTTTAATGGCAAGCCAAGGAATACTTTTTCCAGAATCAGTAATAACGTGCTGCATGTGTTTGAAGTGATGGCTGAGCAGGGATTCTTTAAAAATGCAGTATAAACACTCTAACTGGTTGCGCATTATCCTGTTCATTTGGGGGGAAAAGAGGAGAAATGCACCTACATACACCTGACAAAGCTACAACCTAGACTTTTGGACAAGAATTCTTGTGTCATATTTGTGTGTAGTGTATGTGCACAAACAATGAAGGTGACTTACCATAAATAAAAACAAACACCATTATAAACCCTCAAACGTCACATTTTATTTATTTATTTATTTATTTATTTATTTATTAATCAATCCTCCAGCACCTGGTTTGGTAAATCAGTGCTTAGTGATGTTAAAACAGGTGCGCTGGTGATGGAGTTGAACACACCCAGGGTCTGGCTGGGGGCGTCCAGGAGAAATCTGGAACCAAGCTTTGTTCTTCCAACTAACTGACAAGATTTCGGCTACTTCTTCAGAATGAGAAATTGATGTTCCCCTTTACTGTGTTTCTGCTTACTTTCATCTGTTCTAAGTGGTGTTTTTACAGCACAAATGATCTTGGTGCTGAGAGAATTGATTTGAGAATAATGTGCTTAGACGCACTGCTTATGTACAGTACACACACACACACACACACACACAAACACACATATATATTAATTACATATTAATATTCATTAACCTTCTTAGTTCTAAAATAATAAAAATGATGTTAGTGCAGAATTACCTTTAAAATAATGTGTTTATGCATAAGAATGTTAATGAATTTTATGTTTTATATATATAAATAAATAAATAAATATATAATATTATATATTTATATAATATTTATTTCCATTAAAAAATCATTAACATTCTTAAAACTACACCTCTGAAACTTTATCCTCAGCTCTATTCTTAATTCTCCGCACTTAAATGCACACTTCTATTCACTCCAAACTTCGGACCGGTTGTGAAGGTGCACTATGTTGACACAACACATTTTGTAGCTCAGTCTGGAGTCGACAAACGGACGGGTGACAAATGAAAGCCTGCGACTTCGCGGTAGAGTTTTGTCACCCTGAGAGCCACGGGGCGAGGCATGTGTCAGCCTGCCATCTGCCAGACGTGCAAAGCACAAGGTGTTAGGATGTTACACCCTGTTGCTCGTCACACCTCAGATGATTGAACCCCAGCTCCTCAACAAGATTCCGCAGGCAGGCAACATCCTCAGCCTAATATTCAG
This sequence comes from Acestrorhynchus altus, assembly GCA_034509495.1. Lineage (NCBI taxonomy): Eukaryota > Metazoa > Chordata > Actinopteri > Characiformes > Acestrorhynchidae > Acestrorhynchus > Acestrorhynchus altus. The sequence goes on from CM067502.1 coordinate 38,435,978, forward strand.
GCCTTACTGAGAGAGAACCTCGGCCTCTGCCCGAGAACTGAATCCACACCACTTACACTCCATCAGGACTCATTAGGATTTATGGTCTGAATAGGGTTCATGTCCTGCATGAACCTCCATGTGATTCTAAATCTAAACTGTCATCAGATCATCGTGATGACACATGGCAATGTTGCTGAATAATAAGGTTTGGACAAGCTTGTGACAAACGTTGAAAACTGCCTTGCATTTTGACAACGTTGTAAGAAAGTACAGAACATTTATTAAGCTTAATAGTTTATTATAATATAAAATATTATTATAATATATATTGTAATATAATTATAGTAACTGGGGTGCAGGCATTTGTGCACCTTTGTTATGACACAATGATACAAACACCCAATAAACATATTAAACACTTAGTAAAACCATAGTGACCCCCTGCAACATCATAACATCATATTACATCACTTTATGGCAACCCCTTAGCAAACACAGTGTCACCTCAGTGACCATGTGACAACTGCAGAAGTGCAAATGTTAGTTAGAAGTTTGGAAGTGAATTTACCAAAAGCACGATGTGGAGGTTAAAAAAGATCAAAGGAAGATAAATGGACCTATATCCAAAACATCTTGTGTCCAGTGTGACCCAGAGGACTTTCAACATCGTTGATGGAAATTTGACATTATTATATAATATATCACAAATGGGGGAGTTAACTGCTTTGCTCAAATGCACTTCAGTCCCGTCCTGCCACTTCAGGGAATCAAACAAGCGACCCTCCAGTCACAAGGCTGGGTCCCTGACCACTAGGCCGTAGCTGTCAGTGTGGCTTTCACATTACAGGATCTGAAAAACAAATTTAGCCCAACATTTTGTCTGATGGTTTGTAAATATGACAAGATCATAAACACATTGTGCACACGGTTTTCATAAAAGCGTGTGACACAATGATACAAACACCCAACAAACCTAGCAAACACTTGTGACATGGATTTGGTGCAGGTATGGTTGCAGATAAACATGTTGAGAAAATGCATTTTGTCACTGTCCAGTAAAAAAGACGTATCTTCATAATGGTGACTTTACAGGAGAGGGCAAAAAAGCTCTTAACATGAAATAACAGTAATAAACAGTCATTTTAGAGCATTTCTATTGGCCTGTTCATCAAGAATTATTTACACTGTGTTGAGAGCATCTACAGGGTTCTTGGTTCTCTCATCTACATCTTGTTGTGATATTTACAAACCATCAGACAAAATGTTTGGTGATCATTTTTTTCAGAGTCTGTAATGTTTAAATGCAGCTCTTAAACTGTTTTTAGGAACTGAATAGGTACTTTGTGACAGACACGACAGGCACTAATTGGCGTGTAAGTTTAACAGAGCTTCCTGATCAAAAGCGTCTGGTATTTAGTGCAAACAGGCCCATTCACAGAGTCATCTCCAGTCCTGCTCTTTAATTAAAGACACACATCCATTGTCTGGAAGAGGCCTCCAGGTTAAGTGGACCATACTGCTTTAACATTCCTTTACTTGTCGGGGCTTAAAGCCCCCATTGTCTTGTAAGAGCCTCTTCCCCATAGCATCTCATTATGGGTCATTGATTTCGGGTCACTCTTTAGCACTCAGTGAACGTCAGGCTGAACTGCTTCAGAGAGGCTGCCTGCAACCTGTTACTGGCCAGCATATGGCATCCGAGTAAAACAAGATAAAACAACCTTTTGTCATCTCACAGCTCTTAAACTGAAACACACGTGGTGGAGGCTACTTTCTATATTAGTTAAGGGCTAAGAGAGAGAAACAAAGTGCATGGTGTGTGATATTAACAACATTTTAAAAACATGAATATGAATATAAAATACATGTTCAAGTGAAAAATGTAAATGCTATAAACGGTGTAAAATCAATACTCAAATCAATTATTTATAGAAAAATTAAATTACATATATGCCTTTTATTTTACATCATATTTGATACCTTCAGAACTTATTTTTAACGAACTAATGCATGGTATTTAGTACATTTAGGGGGCAGAAACAGAAATCAGTTTCCCCTTAAAATAAAGTGACGTACAATTCACACTTCAATATTGATTAAAATAAAATGTGAAGTGTTCATCACTTAATTTTAGGTGGAAGAAACATAGAGTCATCATGAAAATCAATAATGCGTAATATCTAAACCACTGACCAATTACACATGTTCATGTTCATGATTAATTTATATTACCTTCATCTTCATACATTGGTACATGCATGAGTAAATGTTGAGTAAATTAAGCTTACCGCTATTAGTACAGTACATTAGTATTTGTATGTATTGTACACTGATGAGCCAGTGCCTTAATTACTGTCAGTTCACATACCCTTAACATTACCAAAAAATAAAATGGCAACAAGAAGTATAACTCTTTATGGCCTAAAGCATCAAATAATTGCCAGAAAATGCTAATGCTATTAAAGACAACAATGCTTATTTGATACTCTGATCAGTTATTTTAAAAAGAAATTAAATTACATATATGACTTATATTTTGCATCATATTTGATACAACCAAAACATATTGTAAAGCATAGAATTCAAAGCTGTTTAACCTGATGTTCCCTTTTACTATAAAATTTTACTCAACCCTTGAACGAGCACTTCTGTACAAGACACGTGACAGAGTCTTCTTCAAGTACACAACATTGTATTTCACTTTGCTGCTTTGGCACTTTAACTAGTAAATAACAAATAAACAGTAGAAGGATTAAAAAGATTGCTAATTGAAATGGGCTGTGATATCAGGCAATGCTGTCTAGGGCCATTTCTTGCAATCATTGTTTAGGGCCAGCAGGTTGTGTGTTCGTTGCGCAACACATGGGGCCTGAGGTTGTGGAATTGATCCTCATTCTGATGAGTATTTCTGAGAAATGTTCTCATGTGTCTGAATGTGCATCCAATAGGAAATCTCCCACCTCCAAAAACATACATTTTACCTGAACTAGCTCTACTGATTTGCTCAAAGGCGTCAAAGAATAGATGTGGCACAACCCAAGGGGGTATTCCTGTCTGACAACCAATGATTTTTGATAGGCTATGTCTTAAGCCACTGCAATGCTGCCCAGGAAGAAGCAGAGAAGGATATGGATGGATGATTCAACTGAATTTTGTATTTATGCTTTTTCTGTTATTACATACAAAAGGTTCATGAGTAGGATGCTGCTTAGTTTGGTGTAGCATAGTGGATAACATTTCTTGCCCTGTAGTAAACTGTAATTTTTCCCCGGAAGGACAAGTACACCATGTTACAGCAATAAATGTCCATTATTTATCAAATGTAAGTTGCCCTGGAAAAGCAAAATGCCCCTCTTTGTTCTGATACTGCTCTACATCATTTTATTTGTTAATTTTATGATTATTAGGGATTTAAGTTGCAATTTATACTTTTTTTGCTTAGGAAAAGAAAAGAAATCCAACCAGTGGTACCACAGAAATACCTTTAGGTCTAGTGAAAAGCACACAATACCAAAACATGAAATTCAATCAAAGCTCTCGGACTTAATGCAGCCCAGTGTTTGGCACTTAATGCCAAATAATTAAGGCAATGGGAGTGCCACTAAGCTACTCATCCGGGTTTAAGGATAATCCTGTTGTTAAGTACACCAAAAGCTTTAGCTGACAACTTCTTCTTCAGAACTGTTCAAAACCTTCAAAACTAATGCTGGCTGATGTAGGCTATCATTTCTAATAAACAAAACTTTGTTCATTTATGTCTGCCATTACTACGACAAGAACTGACAGGAATTAGGGTTGTCACATAACCTCAGCTCTTGGCTGGCATGGAACTAAAGGCAGATCACAGGCATGATCAGGGCTTCGCATGGTGTCTGTAAGAGCATTAGAGCCAGTCAGTCAGGATGAACCATGTGCTGAGGTGTGAGGGTGATCAGATGTGTTGTTCACAGAGGAGCTTTCTCAAGCTGTGAAACACAGACTGGAAAGTGGTAACTTGATTTCGTTCCTGACATAGCTTCTATATGGGCTTTGTGTATAGCTACACTATACTTACGAGCACTTCATTAGGAACTATTTTTGTGTGTTATTATATAATCATCCATTCATGTAAGTGTGGTGAGTGGGAAAAGTATCTCCATTTCTGCTGAGGCACACAGATGGTAGGGTGAAAATTTGGCACCAACAGCATGAATCCATGGTCTCAATTTGCCTTGTCAACCATTCAGGCTGGTGTAGGTGCAGTAATAGTGTTAATACCAATCCATCATTGCTTGAATACGCAGTACTGATGCTGATTACGTGCATTCCTCCATGGTCACAGATTATCCATCTTCTGGCAGCTACTTCTAGCATGTTAATGCACCAAGTACCCAATCAGAAGTTGGTTTCATGAACTTGATCATGAGTTCAGTGTTCTTCAGTGAACTTCTCAGTCACAGCCACTGATTCCAATAGAACACATTAAAAATGGGGCACAACAAGAGATTTGCCACCTAAAAATTCTTCTAAAAAACTACCACAATTGTGGAGAGTGTGATGCAATCATATTAACCTGGACCAGAATCTCAAAGGAATTTGCAGAGGAGTGCCAAACATTTTTGTCTTGGGGACCAAATTAATTATGTAATTATGTTAAGTCAAATTTATATCTGATCCGTAGTTTATTGCCTCACTAAATATAAACACTGATCTGATTTGCATTTGGATCCACATGGCTACCACATCAGGAGAATCAAGGAACAAAGGAAAAGGAATCTAATAGAACAATTCATGTTGTGAGGATTCAGTTTCATTCAAAAATAAGATCATCAGCAGTGTCATGTACTGACATCGGATGATTATTTGTGGATCATGGACACCACTTATGAGAATGTAATGTCAGCTGTATTTTAAAATCCTGAGAAGTATGATCATTCTGGTTTCTTTACAGGGGTTAAACAAGAAGAGGTGCAGAAACCATCATCACCAATGAACCAAGAAACATTTCATATATAATCCTGCTGATGCGTAATGTTAAAATAGTGTTAAATATTATTTGAGGAGACCAGTTGTAGCAGGAGTGTTACTGATTGGATCAATAAACTGCCACAGCAACTTTAGGGAAGTGCTTACTTGACTGTGTTTGCAATGTTGTAGGTGATTAGAATATGGGGGAGGGAATCATTTGGGCCCTATGTATAACCCCAGTTGTTACTTGCAGAATTTGCCATCTTCCAGTATTATTTCAATGTAATCAATCAACTGTTTGATACCTTGTACATCTCACCACCATGAATGCATAAAAAAAAGTCTGGTTCCTATCATCACTTCTTTAAGCATATCTGACTCAGTGATGTTCTCTAAATTAATGTATCTCACATTTGAATGACTTTTTGTTCATCTTGTCAACTGAAATGTGCAAGTTAAGCCGTGCTGAAAATGAATCAAAACTTTAAAAAACTCCACACATTTGATCTAGCATACTTTTCAAACATTTGGGCAGTAAATGTTTTTTGCTGAGGCAAATACTACTATTAGCATCGGCACTGTAATGTAGGAAAAGCAGCAACACCACTCCAAACACATTACACTACAACAGAAATAACATTCATTCAAAAAGGAGTGTTTTCTGTTCATTAAAACACCTCCAAAGTCAAATTAACTGTTGCTATGAAATTAAATCCAAAAGGCTCTGGTACAAATAGAACTCTCTGTCCACAATGAGCAAAGGTAAGCTTGGAGAAAAAAGGGGACAGAATTTCATTTATAGAACACCTCTCCTACCATGGGGGTAGATCAATGATGCTTTTGGGGACATTTCACAGGTATAATAAAAGAATGTATTTAATGAAATTCCAGCTAATTTTGGAAGCAAATATAGCACCATCTGAAGTTGGAAAGAGGATGGCTTCTACAAGTGGATAATGATCCTAAACACACCTCATCTAGTTTTACCATGGCCCTCACACTCCTCTGATCTGAAAATCACTGAAGGTTTGTAGACAGACCTCAAACGTGCAGTGCATGCAAGATGTTACAGGACTTGGAAACGTCTGTAAGGAATAACGGATAAAAATCCCTCAAACAGGAATTGAAAGACTCATGGGGAGGGGGGGGGGGTCACCTTTAACTTTATCCCATTGGACATACTTTCATCTTCAACTTGCTTAACTGTTCAGAGTAACAGAGTAACAGGTTGCCCAAACATTTGCAGCCTCTACATAGTATCATAAATCCAGCCATGTTCTCCAACCAGTGGCAAGTATTAGAAAGAGTTGAGAATTGAAATAAAATAGAATTGCCTGTAACTGTTTGAAATTGTAGAGCTGTTCAAACATCCCTTGAGGATTTAAAGCTTTTCACAGTCTCATCTCATGTGTGACGCACCCAAATAGTAGTACTTTTCACAGTTCACATTATAATTCATACAAAAGATGTCCTTATATTTTTGCACATTTAAAGGGTATTGTTTCCTGAGAATGTTTAGTCCTGCATACTTTCATTATATCTTAGTACGGCTCCTCTTAACTTCCTCCTATAAAGAGCCTTTCCCAATCTTTTCACCTCTCAACCTCCAGTGGCTTCTAAAGTAGAGGTATACATGTCACCTATGGGGTAGTGCAGGGACAGATGCATATTGGACGAGGTGACACATAATTTGGGCCATTTGGGCTGATCTGAAAAGCCGGATTAGTTTTAGCAGAGGGCTAAAGTGACAAATGGGAGGGTGTGAGTGTGTGTGTGTGAGGGGGGAGCAGATGGGCGGATGACATATCAGGGCCACTCCAGCCAGGAGTCATGGAGATCTAACACCTCTAGTCCTTGCTGTGTGTGCTGGGGAAGTGAGAAATGGTAACAGTTGCAGGGTGTGGAGATACTAATGTAAAGAACTGTCATGAAATGTTGGGGCAAAGGAGCGATCCAGAACCTTTCGAAACTATGTGGACAATTGTCATTGCTTTCTTAAACACAGGGTTCTAGCTTAGACATATTGTTGCTGCCCAAAAACAAAAAATATACATGTATGCACACAACAGTTGTCCATGATGTGAGCATTTTATGACAAACAGATCAATGAAATCTTTTATAATCACTTGTAGTACCACCCCCCACCCCACACACACATTCTGATTAGGCTCCATTTGTGAGACTGTAGGTCGGTAGGTTTTGGTTGTGACAGAGATTAGTCTTGGGATTAATCAATGCTCTTTAAAAAGAATACTTTGTGCACAGTTACATGGACAAAATAATGATTCTTTAAAGAATCATCCATTGAACCTTTGCTTGTTTTACAAAACCAAATGGTTCTTCTATGGGATCACTATCTTTTAAGAGTGTTTGCACTTAATATTAAACTAAATTACTTAGCATCAAATAATACCAAGGCATGCAAAGTTTGGGCAAACCAGTAAAAATAATTGTTTTACAGTGAAAAAAACAGAAGGGGAGTAACTTGCAAAGGTATATTTGAATGCTCAAATATCTTTGATTGAGGTCTCATACCTTAATAGCCTGTTAGGGTAAGGACTTGTTCACAGTCATTGTAAGGCCAGGTGATGCCAATTTCAAAGCTCAAGAAAATGTCTGGAAGACCAAGAAAAAAATCAGAGACAGCTGCTTGTAGGATTGCTAGAAATGCAAATCAGAACCCCTGCTTGGCTGCAAAAGCCCTTCAGGAAGATTTAGCAGACTTTGGAGTCGTTATACACTGTTCTACTATCCAGCAATGCCTGCACAAATATGACCTTCATGGAAGAGTCATGAGAAGCAAACCTCTCCTGCGTCCTCACCACAAAATTCAGCATCACGGGTTTACAAAAGAACATCTAAACAAGGCTGACGCATTTTGGAAACAAATCTTACATAGAACCCATTGGCTGTAATGAGGAAAGGTAGGTTTGGGGAAAAAGGGCACAGAATTTCACAAAAAGACCACCTCTCCGAACATTAAACATGGGGGAGGGTCGATCATGCTTTGAGGTTGTTCTATGTTCTAGCAGATGTCAGTGATAGAGTGACTCTGTACTCTTACTTTAATAGATGAATAGATGAGGTGAATTGGCTACTCTAAATGTGTTTGAGGGAATGTGTTTGAGGGAATGTATGTTTGTATGCTCAGATATGGATTGGCACTCTGTCCCCCTATAGTCCTTGAAGCAAGGATTTATCAGTCTACTCATTCTTCAGTAGAGCTCAGTAACACTGAGATAAATAACTGATCAGCACAGTCATTAATTGCTCTACTCTACTCTGCTCTACTCTACTCTACTCTACTCTACTCTACTCTACTCTACTCTACTCTACTCTAACAGAACAGTGATTTTGCAATGTCAAGTTCCTGTGGAATTATTTCTTTCATCTCTTTTAGCATTTGCAATACTTACTTTTTATTCAGGAACAGCAGCAAATACATCATTCTTTTAAACAGTGACAATGTTATGGACATATGCCTGAAAATTACATTATAAAGTCAAATATATATATATGCTGTCCAATAAAACCATGTATTTTAATTTTTGGCCATTTGTAGCTTTCACCATTGTTTTGAACCAATTGAAATGCTCTTAGGTTATTTAGAATAAACTTTTATTTTATATTAATCTAACTTAATCTAAAGTTACGAACATATTTGCCTTCTCCTGTAAAATCACAATTTTAGAGATATTTTTCACTGCAACTGTTATGTTCCAATGTTTCTTCAGCATAAATAGAAATTATGCTATGGAGGGTCTGTGTGGGGATTGGCGCAAGAGATTTGTATTGCAAGAGATTTGTACAACAAAGAGCAATTACTACAATGAATGCAAGAGACAGTTTGTAAATATCAAATATCTCTTACTTTTACATGAAAAATTAATTAGTCTTTTAGGATGCACAAAATAAATATCTGTAATTGGCTCCCTGTGGGTTTGATACAAGTTAAAATAGACTTGTGTGTGTGTGTGTGTGTGTGTGTGTGTGTGTGTGTGTGTGTGTGTGTGTGTGTGTGTGTGTGTGTGTGTGTGTGTTCACACAAATGCATGTGCAGTGCTTCTGAAACCCCTAACTTAACAAGGAATTGAGAGGGACACCACAATAAATTCAGCGTGTGATCACAGCAAGACTGTTTTTGAAAGCGAGGAGAGATCAAAAGAAACATTAGCATGCCGAAATGAAGCACATACAATTCCATCCCCCTCTGCGCACACACACACTCACACACACACACACACATACACACACACACACACACACACACACACACACACACACACACACACACCTTATAGCTTAAGCCAAAAAATCCTGAAATTCTTTCCCCTTTGAGGCTGAGTGAATGAACAATGTGCATGATGACCTTGCTTATTCTCCTATTCCAAGACTAATTTTAAAAATATTGTAAAATTGCCGTTAGAAAAATATGACCAAGCAAATAGGAGATCAGAGCAAATAGATGTAATTCATAATAGTTCACCACAAACAAACCTCACATAAATGATGGCTGGCAATGGTTCTTCTGTAGTAATATAAAATGTAAACATGCATATAGACCTTCACATTTAGCCCACCCATGCAGCGAAGCACATACACACTAGTGAATTCACACACTAGGGGGCACTGGGAACACATACCCGGAGTAATGGGCAGCCGGGGAGTTAAGTGCCTTGCTCAAGGGCACTTAAGTCATGTGCTCCCAGTTCAGGGAAGCTTTGTGGTATGGTGGTTTTATCATTTTGTTTCTTGTTTTGATATGTTTTTGTTTGTTTGCTTGTTTTTCTTGTTTAAACAATCTCATAAGCTTCTATACAAATATATGCTGTCATTGCTGAATGAGTCTAGGTTTGGTGATATTGTTCTTTCTTGTAATCATCTGTAGGCCTACACAGAATATACTTAAAGTTCATATGTTTGTTAGTGATGCCATAGAAGAACCTCCAACTCCCCAATTCATCCCAAATTATTGGATGGAACACCATCATTCCAGAGAACAGTGAGAACATCATTCCTGTGGAGCAGTGAAACTTTGTTGTCTGCAAATGTATACCCCTGTAGACCATGTTGCATTAGGCATGGTTCCAATAGGTTCATGTTAATCTGCCTCAGAATGTCCTATTGTATTTGCAGTAATTCTACATTTAATGTGTGCAGATTTGGCCATCTGTGTCAGCACTGAATACAAGTTACAGTAGATCAGTGCATTCATTAGTAGGGGTGTCCACAAACATTTGGCCATTTAGTGTATATGTATGCAGAAAATCTTAATGGTCAACCAGTTAAAGTCAATGGGAATGTTATTTAATAGTTTAAAGGTTGTTCACACTCACAGCTCCTTTAAAAATGGTTCTTCTTTGAACCTAAAATGGTTCTATGTCATTGCTCAAATTACATTTAGCACCTATGTTTTTAAGAATGGATGGTCAGGCCAAGAGCCCTTTTACAGGAACAGGTTTCTCCACAAACTTTAATGGTCTTAAGTAATGTCAACAATTTAAGCTGTAAAGGATTATGTACAGAATCATGGTAATGATTCTTACAAAGAACCATATTGATGCTTAAATGTGTCTTTCTTCAGCATAAAGTTTTGCCTTTGTGATGAAAACCTTTTTTATTTGATTCTTTAAAGAATCTTTTATATGGTTCTATATAGCAACAAAAAGTGTTCCACTAATTTTATGAGTCTATAAACCTCTCCTTGTGGAGCTGGCATGGAGTGAACAGAGGCAGAAAAAGGTGTCCTCTTCAAGGCCCGTTCCGGCCATATGAATATGCAAATGCCCTCCTCCTCCTACAGCGTATGTAGGGGCTCCTCTACTGTTGTGTTGACCCAATTTCACAGTGCATATTGCATTTCATCACCTGAAGGTGGAGGTGATGGAAACCAAGAGCGACAAGCGACCGTGTGTGCATCTTTTCCACGTCGCCCCTTCCTCCCCATCTCCTCCAAATTACCTTAACATTGCATGTCCTTTATTTTACATGACAAGTCAGGCATGTTTTATAGCTGACTTAAGCCAACTGCTCTTAGACGATTGCATTTTTTGATGCAACCACTTGCACTCCCTTCTTTTTCTCAAGGTGAAAAGAGCCAGAAGGGTAATACAGGAGATAGCCTGCACAGCAGACCGTCCTCCAGTGCTACACTTTCCCAACTAAGCTGACATGAAAGCTTCATGTCACATTTCCAGAAGCATTTCACTCTGCGATGGGGCATCATCCAGACAATTTATACAAGAATGGGCATGATAGCACCAGTGACACACTCTCCCTTGCTATGGTCATCAGGTTTCAGCTCCTTGAAGTTTTAAAGAAGATGTCAGGGCTCACAAAATGGGCCTAATTGTGGTACAAATCAATGTAAGACCACTAGATGGCAGTAGTGAGCAAGCTATGGCCAGCTTGACAGACAAAGGGCTGCCTCAAAAGCTCCCATCCTCTGCAGTTTCCTTTTCGAGCAGCAGACTCAGTGTGTATTTCACATAAATTGAGTGATGCACAGCAGTGACAGAGAAGCATGGTGAGATCAAAAAGGCACTGTGTCATACAGTGTGTGACTAAATCAAAAATACTTGATTTGCTATCAAAATCATGCAAGATGCATGGTGCTGAGTGAGGAGATTCAGGTGATGTTTCGAATAACAGAATCAGGTGAATTAACCCCATTTAACCCCTGGAATCCAGTAATGATCCTAATGAAACTATCCCACAGGAGTCCCACAGGCTTCAATTAAATGATTTTTTTTTTCATTTAATTATGATAGTAATGTAGTTACAACATGGGCATGCATACAGGGTATAAAGTGTTAAACAGCACTGAGAGACTGGAAGTGTGTTGGCAAATGTGTGGGGAAGAATAATCCACCTACTAGAAGAGGGGTAGGCCAGAGAAGCACCGACACAACAGTGATACACACTCTTAATTGTCTTTACTGTGTTTTTTTATTTAATGCCAGTGCACTGATGCAATTATCCAGTAATTATACCATTGCAAGTACTGTAGCTGGTGTAGCAAAGCAGATAATGACACAGATAAATGAAGCTAAATGTCATATACAGGAGCATTATAGACACATGGAATTGAAGCCATGCCTCGTAATGGCATGGACACTGACACATGAAAACATCGTGGTTCTCTCCATGCTGGAATGCAATTAAGCAAGGATTGGATATGAGCTGTGGAATGCCTTGGAAGCTTGCTACTTCGTTTTTCATGCAGTTTTTCAGAAATCATATAAAATAACTTCTTAAAAAGAACACCTACTGATTTTTAAATTGGTCTAAACCAGTTGCATTTTTTCTGCCTCAGATGCAGTGCTGCCTTTTGAGTAGTGATTGTGCACAAAAGCTGGCTAAAAATATTGGTACCCTTGCACTTCTTTCATAAAATAAACCACAATTTGTCAGGAAACTGCTAAGGTTATTGTATTCACATTTATTGCTTTTATTTACACTGCAGCAAAATATTCAAATGTGATTTCACACAGAACTCCAGAAATTGATGGGACAAAATGATTTACACCCTAAACTTAATACCTGGTAGCATGTACTTTGAAAAAACAAAATAAAATGAATCACTTCCTGCACCTCTCTAATGGAAGTTTGGACCACACTTCTTTTGCTGACTGCTTCACCTCTCTATAAGATGTGTTTAATAGGATTTAGATCTGAACTCATTGTTGGTTACTTCAGAACTCTCTGGCACTTTTCGTAAACCATTTCTGGGTGCTTTTTGAGAGCTTTGGCGCTTTGGGTTCTTGTCCTACAAGAAGACCTATTACCTCTGACATTAATTCAGTGTTCCACCACTGCATTCTAAAATTTCTTGGTAGTCTTCAAATTTCATAATGACATGCTCAGAGCTAGAACATCCAGAACCAGAAGCATATGTCCACAAGATGTTCTCTCAGGAGAATTGTGGCTCCCTTAATGTCTCGGTGTCCTCTTGGGTCTACTACAATAGCACCCTGTTTTATCTCCTACCATAGCATTCTCTTTTATTTATATGGCAACAGATAGTGTGAACTGACACAGTTGTACCTTGTGTCTGCACCTTAGCTTGAATTTAGTTGGAACTTGATTCTTTATCTCCATGCTAATGATTTTCCATAATTTTGTGTCCTTCTATCCACATCTAGGGAGGGTAGTTATACTGCCATGGGCTGTAAAGGCCTCGATGATGTTGCATACAGTGTACCCAGGGCACAAACCAAAGAACTCTCTAGAACTGCATAGAACTGTTTTGCTTATAGTTATACATTAATTATCAAAAAATGTTAGACTGATATGGGCAACATGTATTGAGATACACATACAGAAGTATCGCTCAGTAAGGCGTTGGGTAAAATGGAACCAGACCAGCTTCCTGTAGGAGGTATGTAAATGTGCACGATTCTGCAAGCAGGCCAATATAGAGTATGTGTGTGCAGCAGTATGGGGTGCAGTTCTGGGCCATCGTGGTTTCAAAAGGAATTCATACATATGAGACTAAAAGAGCTTTTTAGGAGTTGTATAATGTGTACTAAATGTTTTTGAACGTTGTGCATATGTGCAACTTACCAAAGCAACCCAGGCAGAAATCAAATCATTTGAACAGAGACTGTTACAAAGTAAGCAGTGTAATTATAACCTAAACATACAGTTTATCTCAGTTTATACATAACCTACACCCAACCCTTACATTAACCCTAACTTTAGAAGAATGACATCATTAACTTGTGTTTTATTTATTAATTATTTTTTAATTAATTATATTTGGTACGAGCTGCACTTTTTTCAGCATTCTTCGTCAGGGTATGTGTAGCTGGCAAAAGAGTGCCCCCAGTGCATGTGAATTGCAAACAGCATATGAAAATATGAACATAATGTGGGACATGCAAATTTCTGTGTGTGTGTGTGTGTGTGTGTGTGTATGAAAATTATGAAAAAGTATTTAACATGACATACATCTCAAAATGGAGCTATTGCGATTCCTAATGGTGTCCTTCAATAGTCCATTCAAATTCATATCATCATAGACCAAAGATTATCTAGCATCATATGAAACTGCACCCACCACCATAGGCCTTCTGGACGTGTGACATGTGACTGTAAACTGTTGGATTTGGTGCTCACCATGAGGCCTCAACACATGGATTTGTTGGTCATCTAAACCAAGACAAAAGTAATACTCATCACTGAAGATAACCTGCTGCCATTCTGAGTGACTTCATGACAGTCTGGCATGACAGGATTGGAGTTGAGTTTATGTAATGTGTATGTGTATGTAATACTGTACTATTTCATTTATATACTATTAACAGTATAAGCTGTGTATTGACTAAAGACAAACTGACAAAACTGAATAATATAATATAACATGGTGCAGTTCTCTGTCTAAATGTGCCAGTGTTGGGTACCACCCCATTGACCGTTTGACACATTTTTTCTGGGGCATCCTTCTAGCCATTGTTTCAGTGGTGATTCTGGAAATGCATGTAGGAATTGTCTCTGTTTCCAACTCTCTCTTTGAGTGCAATAGTATTCCTGAGCTATTTTCAGGGATGTTGTGTTTAGGATCCCCTAGGAGTAACCTCAGGTCTTAAGCCTTGCTTTAAATGCTTAGCTGAAACCACAGCCCTCCAGTATTAGGTCAATGTGACTGGTGCCCAGTACTTGGTCAAAATAGTGTTTCTTGATCTCTGTCAAGTACAGGTCCCTGGGGTGAGAGGCTACCATATTGAATTATTGTCACAGTTCTTTTTTCACCGTCTAGTACTGGAAAAAAAATGCTTGATTCACTGTAGTGAGTGTAACTGTGATGGAAATGTTGGTTTATAGAACCTTTGTTTTAATATTTTTATTACATATTTTAAGACCAATGTCCAATAAATTCCATCATACAGAAGAACGACTAGATCCCATTAAAGTGTTCAAATGGTTCTTTGCCATGGTTCTGTACCACGTATCACAATATCCTTTCGTTGAGTATCAACAACACTAAACAGCTGCATGTACACTCACTGTCAAATAGTTGAACCCAGAAGAAATTGGTAGATTGCAATGCAGGACTGCAAAGGGGAATTAGAATGGCAGCTACTCATCTTCAGTGACCTTGACAAATATCTTCAGTGTTCCACTTTTATCTTGTTGGAAATGCAATCAATGTTTGGAGGCACCATGGTCAATCAGAGGTCCAGAAGGACTAGGGTGTCATTTCGTATGATGCCATGTCACCCGTGCTCTTCATTACATGCATTTTGACAGTCCAAAGTTACCAGTGGCCCTTTTCTGAACAACAAATGTCTGCATACTGCTGCCTTCTCAAGAGCTTGCCTTGAAGACACAGATAATATACCACGGCCAGTTACATTGCCAGACCTATCTCTGATTGAAAATGTGTGGGAAGCTATTGGACACACTACGAACACTTCATCCCTACTGCAAAATTTGCATAAAGTGACTGAGAATTTTAAGATGCATGGGATGAATTGTCACACCGTCAGGAACCTCTACAACTCCATGCCAGGACATCTGGCATGTTGCTTTATACCCAGCCAAACTGAGAGACACTCCTTCTCTATGTGCAGCTCAATAAATATTGCTCATATCAGTTCAATGTTTTATAATTTACTGTTGTGCTGATATGCGTCCTTCTGAATACCACTGCAATCTGACTCTTTGTTCTGAGGGGCAACTATTTTTTGAGGATAAGAGCATAATTCTTTTGTTTAACTGAGTTTAGGCCACAGTGTGTGGAACCTTGTATAAAAAAAAATATTAAGGAAAAATTGACCAATGGGACCAGCACATACTACTTGAAGCAAAGTGTCCATTGGTTAAAGGGATCTTTATAATGGAAGAGCTCTTGTGTATGGTCCTTTAAAAGTATTTGATAATGGTTCTCTATAGAATTAAAAAGGGTTAAAAGAATGCCTTTTAGAACTGCATAGAACAAAAATAGAACCCACCCTTACCCATCTCCTCTCCTTATGGCTTAGCCACACTGCAAATTTGTCAAGAGGCCTTTTTGCTTGGTTGAGTTTTTTTTCCTGTTGGTTAATATTAGCCCCCTACAACACAAAAGAGAATCCCTCTCCCATTCTCTTTTCTCCCCTTTGTTGTCCACAAACACTCTCTCATCCCTAATACCCCTTTCATCCCCAAGGGCTGACTGGTGACCAGCTCTGACCAACAAATCTGTTTGCTTTCCCTGGTTCAACACTTGCCTTTGCTCGTGGCACTCAGAGGTGCGCCAGAGGAATGTGGCATAAATCCCCTCCGTGGCCTGCGGTAGCTGCTCTGTCTTGCAAGTCTCCCTGGAGGATCCCCCCTCCTGCCACAACAATGGATGATGCTGCTGCAGTCGCCTCTTTGTAGCACGGCCAAGGAGAGCAGCAGTCAGGTTTCCAGGCAGGCTGGAGGCACGGCACGTGAGAAGCAGAAAGGTTCTTTCATTGTTTAACCTGCTCTCCTTGGGGTCCTCACTGGCAGGTGGGGGCTGTTGGTTTGAGAAGGTGAGGTTTGGGAAGGCTTTGTGTTGCCGCTGTGCTGGACTGTGGAGTGTCCTGCTCACAGCAGGTGCGATAGGGCTGCGTAGATGTGGATGTGGATGCTATAAAGTGAGAAGACAATGTGTTGAAAGACGATTGTGGCAAATAACACTTCCTTAATGTGCCATAAAATGGCAATTTAGCAAGCCACAGTGCCTGCTATAACTGACACAATCACATCCCAGGCATTCTAGTGCCCATGCGGTATTCAATTGCATTGTGTTGGTGAAGGGAACTACAACTTTCACACCTGTGTAAACACACTGGGAAAAAAAAATCAATCCATCACAAAGTTACTGCAAAACTGGCCCAGACAGCTGGAGGTGATATGGATGCTTTAGACATACCAGAGAGAGAGAGAGAGAGAGAGAGAGAGAGAGAGAGGATTGCCTGCGGGTGGTTTCTAACGCCTAGAACTGACTTCTTGAAGCAGTGGAAGTAGCAATACAGCTTTGCTGGCAGGCTGCATCATGAATGTCATTGAGCATGTGCCGGGGAAGGTGTAGGGTTGACATTTTCACACCATGGGTTTTTGCCTTCAGAACACACACACACACACACACACACACACACACACACACACACACACACACACACACACACACACACACACACACTTTGAGACACAAGGAGACTAGGATTAGAATTTTACCAGCATACATTGCAAAACTCACATAAAGTCACTGTCATGCAAAAGCCATGTATCTATGTGTGCTTTGATCGCTTAAATATAATTTGGCAAAACTAAAAGATGATTGGATCTCACATCTCCTGCATATTGATAGTGGCTCCCTGATGCCCACAAATCAAAGAGTGCATCCCAATTATGTAGTAATTAATCATACTCACTGAGTTTCAGAGTATGAAGTATGCAACATAGATGAAAGGGTCAAAGTTGAGTATACTCAAATATCCACAATGCATACTGGATATGATGGACACTATTCTCCCACAGTGCAAATTAGGAAACAAAATGATAACAATGCAAGTGTTGCAGTGACAGCATCAGGAAAACATAGGAAGTGGCATATGTTGGCATAGCAATGCTTCATCACTTCCTCTTAGTGCAAAAAATGTCATTTTCTTTCATGCACAAATCTACTAATACCACTCTGTTAAGATTATGTAGTCTATACCTGGCATTCTCAACCTTGTGGCCCACCAGTTTAAAACTAGCAAGCATAATGACCCAGAAGAAAACAAACCTTTTTCTGACAATGAAAACATAAGAATTTGGGCCTGATCAACTTAAACAATAGCATATTTTTTCACTTGTTTAAATGATTATGATTAAAGTGCCATACCCAGTTCAATATGGACTACTGCCTCGCCCTGAGGACGGACCTGCAGCACAGGTGATCATTTCAGGTACACCAAAATCTGCCACAGCAGAGCCACCCAGGCAGTTGGAACAAAATCCTGGAGTGAGATTTAACTTGCTGGACCTGAAGGATCCATCTTTGGCCTTCAGACCAATAGAGAGTAATTCACAATCCACTGGTGGTCGCCAGCCCGCATGTTGAGAAACCCTTTTCTATTCCTTGTAGTTATAGTGTGCAGAATGCAATTGGGATGCAGTCATATACAATATTCCCTGAAAAGGAAACACATAGGAGTGACATAGATGTAGTAAATGATTGACTCAGAGACCACCATAATCAGTCTCTGTTTGCGTTCTGTAGACCAATCAGTGTTCTCTGTTGGTAGGATGTACACTCAACCCCATGTTGAACATAATTTCAGTTACATTCTGCAGCTCCATGGCAGAGTGTTCAAAAACAGAATATAAAAACAATACCCCTGCCTATAGGGTCAAAATAATGACAGGGATGGCCATGGCTGTGCTATTCTATTGCTATTCTATTGATGTCCTTTTTAATGAGGCCAAACTCCCTGTAGACTTTAAAGTTTATGTTCTAATTTTACATTTACTGCATATACCCAACTTGGCTGAAAGATCAGACAGAATCACCAAAAGTATGATACATTTGTGTGGGTGGTTGTGGTTGAGGTTATGATTGTAGAGCATTATTTGGTGCTACCTCCTGTGTTTTTTCTAGGGAGGGATGTGTGGACCAGTGGAAATTAGTAATTTTTTTCCCTCCACCTGTATAGTTACAATTTTTTTACCTTCTTTTAGTAAACTGAAAAGGCTATTGTCTGTTCATCACTGGCAGTCAAAGATGTACATGCATCATGCACTGCTGTTGAGGAGCTGTTTTGGACAGGGGTCTATCTCAAAATGACGCATCAGATATTTTCCACCTTATGCAGTGAAGTGGGTTGAGGAGTGAAGTTTGGGTGATGTCATTAACAACACAACCTCCAGTATTGTGAACTTGTGGGTGTGTGTTGGGAAATGTGTGGGAAATTCAGTCACTGTAGGAGGTGTGTGGACAGCAGTGAAAAAGCATTTGATATATTTCACATATCAGGATTTCTCAGTTAGCCAATTAACCTAAGCCTAAACTTCAGGGTTGTCCAGTAGGAATTCCCCTTAACTGTGGTCCTATTTGATAGGCTTGAGCTAAGTGGCTTAGTTAAGAATTCTTTGTGTGATATACTCACAAAGGTATGGAGGATTTGATTTGATTTGAAAAACAAGGTACGGTGTAAGTACTATTTTTCATTTATGTACCTTCCATAAATGTACCCTCAAAGGTATAATGTAGTTTTTGCACATAATAGTAATTGGTAAAACAACATGACTAGAAAAAAGGATTTTAACTGAAAGGTACTTTATTGTATCTTATAGGGTACAGGTACCCCAGAGACAGGCTTGGTGTTTAAAGTACTGTTTCTTTGGTTCTTTGATTCATGACGATAGCGGATATTTTATATCCTATATAACCACTATGTAAAGGTTCTTAGAACACAAGATCTGCACTTTACAGGCAGTGACATCCTGTATTCCAGGCTTCATAACTCAGGATCAGAGTAACCTACTTTACATGATACAATTATCATAACCTACAAGGTTATGATGGTCTCATAATTGTGTGACTTATTATCAGTGAGTAATCCAGCTCAGAAATTAGCTAAAATTCAATTGTTTCCAACTGAAAGAAATCCCAGTTTAAATGACGAAGGAGCCATAAATTGTGTCTTTACTATTCTGTCTATGTGTACATGTTCACCCTTCATGCAGACTCCCACTGATCAGCCAGAGGGGGTGGAGCTAATATCACTGACCCAGATATTGGGTTATAGAGGAAAATGAAAAACAAGGGCCTATTTGCACTCTGAGAAAGGAAAGTACTTATGCATGCAAGTATTATGAAGAATAGAATATTATAAATATCCTTGTCAATCTAGTCATTGCTAATTGTTAAGAATTAAAACTTTCATCAAAAAGTTTCAGCTCAAAAACACTGGATGATCAATTTCCAACAGGATTTCCGAGATAAATAAAGTGTTTTAAGTCCTTTTAAGCAAAATAATGTAGGTGCAGGTAATTTTTTATGAAAAATTGGTCAAAACCCTCTTAAATTTACATTTCAAATGAACACAAATTTGAGTAGTCTAGGATCACCTTAAAATAATATCTCATTATCTCCTGTAAATACTTTACAAATTCCTTAGCAAATTAAAGTACATCAAACTATAAAAATGTGCTACAAAATTACCCAAGGACTCTAAAGGTTAATGTACAGGTTGCACATTTCAGTGGAGGGCTCTTAACAGAACCTGAGTGTGTGAACCTCCATTATTGGAAAAAATTCTATACCATTAAAGGTTTCTCCTCAAACCTTGAGTATAGGCTGAAAATACAGGTGACTTAGAATGCCAGTAGACAGGCTTTTCTACTGTAGAGAGCTGCATAAATTGCCTAATTCAAAGCAATGGGTCGATAAGCTTTAGCTTTAATAAAGCATCAACTGTTCTCCACATCCATCAGTTTTATAATTATCTTTTCTGATAGAAAAGCATCTCAACCAGAGACAATTCTCCAGCAAAATCCTTAATTAAATCAGCTTTAAAACCCTGATCTGAAATAATGAAGTGCTGTAATGGCTAATCTACAAATTAAATAAATCAGACTTGGAAAAAAAAGCACAAATGGGAATTAATAAGGATTAGCTAGGGTAATAATTTAATTGAAAAAATCCTATTGTCACCATGCTAAAAGGCTCAGGAGTTTGTCATGGTTTGTCCTGCACTAAATGGGGTCAGACATAAACATCAAAAGCTTAGCAGAAAGCTTTCATCCACATGTTTCAATCCATAATTAGGGAAAGTAAGAGATTGTTTATTGTGGTTGAAACAACTGGATTATGGTTAGCTAAATGAGCTTTAGACTCCCAACCCCCTTGTTTATCTTACTTTTCCTTAATTCCGCAAATGGATGGAAGGCAAAACACTCTATGACAAAAATTGAACAAGCATAGCTTTCAAATGTATTTGAGGCCTGTAGGTTCAAGTATATATAATGGCTTCTGCAGTTAAATGGCTGCATTATACTGACTTCAGAACTTCCTCTCCAGCCAACATCACAGAGGCTGTAATCTCTTTCATGCATTCACCTTCATGAATTATCTTTAACATACTATCGCTGAAAACACATGTCTATTCAAACCCTCTGTGATCTTGAGGCAACTTTTTGAAGCAAGGGCTAATAAAGCAGTTGGGTTTGCATCTCCTCTGAGATTTAGATCAGGGACTAAGGCTTTGGATTGGGCCTGACACCCTCAGGCTCTGTTAGGCTGAAGATCAGAGGCTCTGTCCTTGGATCCCTTATTCGTTCTAGGGCCCAAGATAACCGTTTGCTTTTTTTCCCTTCATTTCCAGAACTTGGCAGAAGCATGCTCTGCTGTATTTGAGACAGGCTCAGAGCATTCAGAACATGGGTCTTTGCTGCCCTGAATACAAATATGGCAATGAAGGACCCCCCAGACTGACATGCTGAATAGCCTTTATGCAAATAGCTTATAGAATACATCAACCCAGCTTTCGACCGTCACTGAGGGTCTCTATGTAACAACATAATGATGTGGCCAAATTGGAATAGATTCCAGTCCAGTCACCAGGGTGGTGAATATGACAGACTTTGTCATTATGTGGCCTTTAAGGTATGTGTCAAGCAGAGAGTTGTTCTCACGGGGCTAGACATGATGCCATGCGTGTGTGTGTGTGTGTGTGTGTGTGTGTGTGTGTGTGTGTGTGTGTGTGTGTGTGTGTGTGTGTGGAGCGTGGTCAAGAAAGGGAACGAGAGATTAGTGTTGAGGCGCACTGGCTCGGAAAAGCTTTGTAGCTTCCATACACCATCCCTCACCCCCACCCCCCTACTCCCCACTCTTACCCTGTCTCCTTTGTGTGCCTGTGTATGTGTGTGTTCCTCAAGAACCTCTTACTCCACATGGGGCAATTTTCAGAGCGTGAGGGCAACAGAGAGAAAAGCTCTTCATCGTAAATGCAAGGGCCACTCAATCTACACCAGTGATTATGCTAGTAATGTAATTAGGTCTTGGTCACATTGAGAAGGGTGTCCATTCTCTCTGACAGATTCACTCTGACTCAAGTGAATCAGTTCACGAATGAAGCACTTTTTCTCAACACTCTAAGTTTTGTGTTGTGTTGTGTTGTGTTGTGTTGTTTTGTTTTGTTTTGTTTTTTGGAACCTAAGTTCCCGATATGGGAAAATTTGTCAGAAATCACCCAAACTATCCAAACATCCTATTGTAGCTGATTAAAGAATGAATTTGGTGAAAAATCAAATGCAGTTTTTCAGTCAAAACAAATTTAGTTTTTGACACTCATGTGCAAAACCACTACTCAAAATGGTTCTGGAGGCAGCTCTGCCTCTGAGGCAGAACAATCACAATTGATTCAGACAATAATGAATTAAAATTACCAGTTGGTCCTTAAAGCTCTCTATATATAGATGTGTGGCATTGAAGGTGTTCAGTTCAATTTAAGATATTGTTGTTTGTATTTAAGGAATTTTATAAATGAACTTGGTTTCTCTCAAAATGCCTGTAAAACTTTTCATAGCTTCTATTCAATATTTTCTTTACCGCTTGCACTACAAAGTTTTCATGGCACAGTGTCACAATAAGAGAAATGTCTTCAATTCCACCATGTAAATGTAGCAGTTGTGCAGACAATGCTGATGCTTGTGTTCAATAGTTAAGTTAGCATTTTTGCTAATTACTTAGTTAGCCAGCTAAGCTTTCCAAATAGCCACATATAAATCTCTGAGGAACAGATACACACTGTTAAAACTCCATCTACTGGTCATTTGTTATTAATTTGTTATGCCTCAAAGGTAGAGCTGCCTCCAGAACCATTTTGAGTACTGTTTTTTCGAATAAGCGTGACATGTGTTTTGTAAACAAAGCCTAGATTTAGACTGTCAACAATATCTAAATAAGACATCCAGATAGACATCTTGGATTTGCATGCAGTTATGTCTGCAGTTATGTCTATAATTACAGGTGTGGTCTGATTACACAATGGGTTTTGGCACAATAGAGCATAAAAGTTCTTCCCCCAGTATCCTATTAAAAGACTCTCAGAGGCTACTTTTGGGTCATGTATCCATTGGTGAATGATCTTTGACTGCTAGATAAGTCACTAACTGGACTTAAAGACATTTTTGCCCAGTTTAAGAGGGGATGAATCATTGGACAAAGAGAAGATACAGCACATGTTGAAAAAGACTGAAGCTGTTTTGTCTTTAGTGACAAATCCAGGTTCTGTTTGGAATTTGACAACAGTCAGGTTTCAGTATGGGTGTGATACGGCATGAGATGCAAAGGATACTCACAGCTCAGTGATATGTGCAGGACCATGAGTGGTGCCTCTCATAGCAGGGCTTCCAAATGGCAGGTTTCAGCAGGATAATGCTCGTCAACACACAGCAAGGTTTCCCATGAATGTCTTTGCCAGATTGCAACACTTCATTGGTCTACCCAGTCACCAGATTTATCACCAATCCGGCATTTCTGGGACCAGCTGGGATGCCAGCTTTGGCAACCTATCAGTGTTCAGGATCTACAGGCCCAGCTGCAAAATCTTGGGACAAATGTGCTGCAGGATGCCATACAGAATCTGTATTCCTCCATGTCCTACCATATCTCATCTTATAGCCAGGTTAAAGGTTGCCCATCAGGGTACTAGAGCCTCCATTGTTTCCCCCAATAAACTTGTCCTTTCACTCTAATGTTGTAATTACATAAATACACTACCAGTAAAAAGTTTTAGAACACTCAATATGGGTTCTGAAACATTTGAACTGTAGTGTGCGTATTATGCCACATGTTGTTAATCAAGAGTTCACATCACAGCATGATGACTGCCTGAAATTGATTTGTTTTAATGGTTTACAATCAACTACAACATTATGACCACCTCTTTGTTTCTACACTCACTGTTCATTTTTTATCAGCTTCACTTACCAGACAGGAGCACTTTGTAGTTCTATAATTAGACTGCTGTCTATTTGTTTCACTGCATACCTTTAATGTTCATTACCCCACATGACCACCATTGAGCAGGTATTATGTGGGTGGTGGTTCATTCTCAGCACTGCAGTAACACTGACATGGTGGTGGTGTGTTAATGTGTGTGCCGCTATTAGTGGATTACACACAGCAGTGCCACACACCCCTACCATGTCAGATTGAAGAATTAGGTGAAAGAAGACTAACAAGGTATGCAGAGTAATCAATGGACAGCAGTCTAATTATAGGAATACAAAGTGCACCTGTGGTAAGTGAAGCTGACAAAAATGAACAGTGAGTGCCGAAACAAGGAGGTGGTCAAAATGATTTGTTTGATTGTAAATCAGTAAAACAAATCAGTTTCAGACAGTGATTGTGCTGTGATGTGATCTCTTGATTAGCAACATGCTGCTTCATAATATATCTATACTACTGGTACTCGTACACCCATATTGGGTGTTCTTAAAGGTTTCACTGGTAGTGTATATGATCGTTATTTTCATTCTATACCAACAACTCCTGCACTATTTTTGTTGCCAATGAGTGTAAACCCAGAAAGTCTATCAACCCACTGAAAAAGCACCCAGATCTTACTTTTCATGGTTTGTGTAGACACATTTATGTGGGTTAGAACACAGCATGTCTTACTGTAGTCTATAAAGAGCCATTTTAATCCTTTCCCATTAATACTTAGTCTATCCATCTCGTTTTACAGAATTGTTTATTTTGTTTTAGCAAATCAATCTATATAATTTGTATTCACAAAAATATATAGTGTATGTGTCTAAATGTGTGTGGACACTGCTTCAAATGGTGCATTCAGCTATATATATATATATATATATATATATATATATATATTGCTGGTACAAATGCACACACACAACTTGTCCCTGTAGAGAAGCACTGCCTAGAATAGGACTCTAGGAACGGATTATCATGAACCTACAGATACCATGCCCAATGCCAGGCATGGGCCAAGGGTATGATGCCACCCAACATTGAGCTGTGGGGCAGTGGAACTGTGTTCTCTGGAATGATTGTGCTCCATTCAGTACATTTGGAATGAGTTGGGGAGTTGAGGAATGAGACGGGTAACAGAGAAGAAGAAGTGTCAGGAACACTCTGTATACACTAGCATGAATGTCTCTCTCTTACTTTTTTAACACCTTAGACAAAAAAGTTGAACACTTATCTCTGCTTCAAAACCTTGTCCTTAAAAGGCAAATTGCTATCAGTGTTCAAATATTTGTATATTATATATACACAGTAAAGTAATAATCTGGTTTTAGATATTTAGGAAAAAGATCACAAGGAAGGTTGCAACACTTTCTTTTTCAGCCTCTAGAACTCCTCTAGGTTGTTTGCAGTATAACATTCTAAATTTGAGATGATACACATACTAGAGCATCTCTGAAAATTAGAATATTGTGAAAAAAAGTTAACTTGAGTTTATAATTTCACACAAAAAGTTAGAGTCAGATTTTATATTAATTACTTGTAAAGTGACATATTTCATATCATTTTCCTGTTGATCAGGATGGCTTATAGCTAATGAAAATCAGAAATCCTGGATCTCACATTATCACAATATTTAGTTACAAATCAGTATCAAAATGAAAACAAATATTTAAAAATATATCATTTTAAATGTAATACATTAAATAAATATGACAGTTAATTTTGGAATTAAATTATAAACTAAAAACAATCTTTCACAATAGATGCAGTAGTATATAGAATACAGAGATGTTCCTGTACACTGGGTTTTGGGACACCCAACTGCAGTAACTCCTTTTTGCCAATGATTAACATCTGTTTCCTAACCTATTTTCCTCACATTGCATGAGACATTTACTGCACTGTACCCAGTTGCAGTTCTAGCTTGTGTGACTTGTGACACTTGTGTGGATAAAGAGGTGGAAGGCCTGTCATCCTGGTCATTGCTCCAGCTCCAAAATATTTTAGTAGTGCCCCTAAATTTGCAATCAAATACAGTATAAGCCTTACAGAGCCAGATACATTACACTTATTCTCACACAATTTACATTCATTGAATAACTGATTAGCAGCGAATACAACTACAAGAAACTCTTATGATGTAAGCTTACCAAATCAATAATATACCATGGTTGTGATACAGGCTAAGTAAATCCTGATAGACACTCTACATTCTATATTTGGTAACATGTCAAAGTGTCACTGTCTGTTTTTACTTCTTATAGTTCTGTTGGAAGAGTTATTTGACACAGATTGATTTGATTCATTCACTTTTCTTCCCTCTGCACCCGGCTTCCCACCCAATAAGATAAAATAAGATCAATCTAGAGACACTGCTCATTTCTACAAACAAGAAACTCATGAAATACTACACAGGTTATGCTACATTGTGTTTAAATAGAATGTCCTCACTGGGACCCTTACTGCAGTTTATTCAAGTCAAGTCAAGTCAAGGCTTTTTATTGTCATTACATCTGGGTACAGGTACACAGAGCAACGAAATTACGTCCCTCCGGAACCAAGGTACAGTATGACAACATAAAGTGCAAACACTACAATAAATACAATAAATACAGTAAACAAGAGACAGTTTAACAGACAGGACAGGACAGTGCAGTACTGAACGATACAATGAAGTGAAATGTTTGTGGTGGGAATAAGGTGCAAAAAGCAATATGTAACATACTGTAACATGTAGATGTACATGATAACAGCAGTTACTGATGTAGAAGGTTTATAGTTCTGAGTGAGCAGCAAATATTGCTGATAAGGATGGGGATGAGCCAGTCTCTGTGTGTTGAGTGCCTGTGTGTGTGTGGAGTGCTGGGTGGGTACAGTCCAGTCTTTGTGTTTGGTACAGACTTGTGTGGGTGTGAGGAGTGGTGTGGGGTTCAGTACAGTCCCTGTGTGAATGTGGGTGTGTGGAGTGGTGGGGGGTTTAGCTCTGACTCCGTGTGTTGAGGAGTCTGACTGCCTGGTGGACGAAGCTGTTGCAGAGTGGAGGTGGAGGCACTGATGCTCTGGTATCTTCTGCCAGATGGCATCAGAGTGAAGAGACTGTGTGGGGGGTGGGTTGGGTCTTCCACAACGCTGGTGGCTTTGCGGATGCAGCGAGATGTGTAGATGTCGCTGATGGAGGGGAAAGGAACTCCATTGATCTTCTCGGCTGTCCTCACTATCTGCTCTAGGGTCTTGCGATCTGTGATGGTGCAGTTCCCAAACCAGACGGTAATGCAGGTGCTCAAGATGCTCTCTATAGTCCCTCTGTAGAACATGATTATTATTATTTGGCTAGCAACCTGAGACACTAAAAAATAACATGAAACTTGGAATTGAAATGGAGTGTGGAAATATTAGTGAAGTATCTGTTCACAATCAATTTAATGGTGAGTTAAATGCACACAGGTGATTTGATCAATTATGGGCTAGTATTATGGGCAGAGTTGTAACAGAGAAGAGCTACACAGTATGTCTTCTTCACCAAGAGCCTAACCTCAAAGTTCAGTGTGTAGCTAATCTTTATGCGTGTTCTGGAGGGGAGAGGAGACAGGGATGGAGAGAGGGGTGGAGGGGTGAAGGTGGAGGCACTGCTGGAAAAGCCGGAGGAGCTCTTGCCTTCTGCTCTCATAGGGGCACAGGCTGTCAACACATTATGCAGTAGAGACTGGTGAAGGGAGTGTTGGGTGGGGGTGCGGAGGGGTTGGTTTGGGTTAGTTTGTGTTCAGACTGTGTGTGTGTGTGTGTGTGTGTGTGTGTGTGTGTGTGTGTGTGTGTGTGTGTGTGTGTGTGTGTGTGTGTGTGTGTGGTGAGGGAGGGAGGGAAAGGGAGACAAAGACAGAAAGAGAGAGAAAGAGAGAGAGAGAGAGAGAGAGAGAGAGAGAGAGACAGAAAAGAGAGAGAGAAGAAGGGATAGATGGCGTACAAAGATATGAATGGTAGAGAGAGAAATCGGAAGAGAGAGGATAGAGAGAGACACAAACACATGGGGGAGAGGGAGATGTACAGGGTGACAAAGACAGAGAGAGAGGAAGAGACAAAGAAATGGGAATGAGAGAGAGAGAAAGACAAAGGGGAGGCAGGCGGCGACAGTGTGTCTGTGTTTTCAAGAGAAAATGAGAAGAGAGAGAGAGAGAGAGAGAGAGAGAGAGAGAGAGAGAGAGAGAGAGAGAGAGAGCGGACAGAATGACAGGCTGACTGTGTAGGCAATTAGTTTGTGTTATCCTGCTTGTGCAAGGGTGTGTGGGTGTGTCACATGGGCTTGTGCCTCTGTGCAAGATGGTGTGCTGATGTAGGTGTGTGTGTGTGTGTGTGTGTGTGTGTGTGTGTGTGTGTGTGTGTGTGTGTGTGTGTGTGTGTGTGTGTGTGTTTGTGTTTTTCTTGCTCACACATGCTGGGTGCAAGTGAAAAGTGGAGGCAGACTTGTTGTTTTTTGCTGTTTTATTATTTTTTTTAATCAGTGGGAGGCTGAATGCTCCCCGAGGTCCTCCTTAGGGACTAATTAGTATGTGACTTCAGCAGAATAAATAAGCTGAAAACAGACACAGACCCGGGCGCTAAGACTCATAAATACACAAATTCTGTGTCATTCTGTCCGGAGGAGACGTGGCCTTGTTTTATGCAAAGCACGCACCTTCATTAACAATTACACCCAAAGATTGGTGAGCTACGGCTACCGAAGGATGTTATTTGTGCACTTTTTGCATGTAAATTAGTGTAAGCTGGAAATGTTTAAAAAGTGATGACACCTGAATTAAAAATCTGCTTTATCACACACTGGAACAAAAAAACAGTCTTAGAGTGCACTCTTACTTACAATTTACTTATTGTTTCATAGGCTGATTCATTTGTACTCTGTACCTTCTGATGTTAATAAAATGACTAAAAAAATTATTTAGCAATATATAATATATTGTATAAATAAACAATATAATGTAAAGTATTTCATTTGAAAATAGCAGCTCTACATCTTGTGATGCTCCACTGACACATTATAGAAAGAACAACATCTCTATAGTTTCTACTCTGGACTATTCTGCTACCTACAGGCAATATACACCTAAAATTATGTTCTTAAGTTCTAATGGTTCTTTTTAAACATCATATTACCTTTCTAATTTTCAAATAGACAAATAATTTGTATTAAGTATCTTTGAGGTAGTGAGAAGGCTATATATGTATATGTATATGTACCTTTTGATGCCCTAATATATCACATAGATTTGTTTATTAGCAGCTCACCTGATTTAATGGAATTTAATGATAATTTGAGTTGCCAAACCTGGTACTGGATATAATATCCAATCCATGTAATATGGATGTAATATTGTTCCTTAAGAAGGTGTTTTGAAAGGTAGATTCTTCTACAAAAGATAAAAAAAAATGATATTTATTTAAAGGCATTTAATTATTTGAAGCTCATAACATACATTATTGTAGTTACATTTATCAGCTATAATATTCATCCACTGACAGGGTGGGGTATAAACACTGATTATCTTAATCTACAGTGGCATGTGTGAAGAAGATGATATATGCCATGCTAATCGCTTGCAGCAATCAGTTGATGTATTGAAGCAGGAAAAATTGACAAGTGTGTGGCAATCTGAGACACTTCTGATTCTGGACCAGAGCTAAATCAGAGATCTAATTGACCAGAATATCTCCAGTCTTGTGGGGTGTTCTCAATAGGCAGTGGTCAGTACCTACCAAAAGTGGATCCTGAAGAAAGTAGGGAAAACCAGTGAATCAGCAACAAGGTCAAGCTTTCCCAAGGCCAATTGATGGGATCCATGAGGTGAGGTCTTGGAGAGTTCAAGCCTTGATGAGTGAGAGTTGAGCAGAATACAATAATATTAGGCAGGTGGTTTTAAAATTATAAGGTCTGATTGTTGTATGTTATGTTATATTTTTTGCTGCTTTCATTTCTCAATATCTGACTGAAACCTGGTTGCTGGTTGAGGTTAGAAAGGTGATGTTTTATTTCTAATAAATGGCTCCATATATTGTAAAGCAAATGATTTCTGTGCCACTCTGTGATGATTTTTTATGGTCAATCTAATATTAAGATCTTTAGTCCAGCTTGTGAAGCTTGCTTGGCTGTATCTGACCAGATAACACAGAGAAAAAATTTAAGAACATCTTGTTTTTAACCATAACGTGACTAGAGACTAGTTCCCACAACATTTGAATATTTTTAAATATAAGAATTAATAACAGGTATTTTGTTTCAAACTTCATTCCTTACTGAAGGGCCTAGAAGACCCCTGGGTGTTCCCTTTAATTGTTAAACCTAATTACTCTCTGCATAAATACAATGTGTTTATTATAATATATTAGTGTTTTTTTCCAGAACAAAAAATAATCATATACTCTCACTGTGCTCTAATTTTTTTAGCTTGCTTATATATCTAGTGAGACTAGCACTCCTCCTAGAACTGATATATCTTTCAAACACAACAGGGAATGGCTGCCAACTGGATTTATTAATTTAATAACCTACCATAGTAGAAGATTTTGAGTGCTCTTGTATGAAACCTATTAAGCAGTAGTTCCCAGTACAAAACCCCAGGACACAGTGTTCTTCCCTATTTTTAAGCATCTCCTGCACTGAGATATGTAACTCAGCTCATGATGGGCTTGATAATTATCTGATTATTTGAATGAGGAATGTCTGATTAGTGGGGGTAGAAGTCCACTGAGTTCCAAGGACAGGGATCAGGACTGGCTGATTTAATGGGTAATGACAGCATTAATTAAAAAGTAATAACCTCAATAGGTTTAGTAACTGCCCTCAGAATGACAATCTGTACAGCACTAGACACACATCAGGTACAGCCAAGAGGCAACTATATACAACATGTTTTTCTTCAATCAGAGCTCCAAGGTCAGTGAAAAATCTATGCCACACAGTCTTCAGTTTCAGGCCTCAATTTCATATATGTTTGAGGAACTCTAATAATAGGAAGACAGAAGGGGAAGGAGATGATCATCTCAAGCACGCCTTTCAGTCTCTTGACTACCTTCAGCACCAAAAGCAGGCTGGCTGCTACCTCTAGTATCTATCATTTATAAGAAGAGACTGCTGAGTGCACCATGCCATGTGGGCTGAAACACCGCCCTCCACTCTCAAGCAAGGATAAGCAGGAGCTGGCTGGATCCAGAGGCGTACGTGATATGGAAGTTGACAATCAAGACACCCATTATTAGGGCAAACCACTAGGATTTACATAGATTCAGTAAACTTCCTTAATCATGCACAGTGTTCCTACTCTCTTTTTGATAGTTATGAAAATAAATAATAATTAACAGTTAAACCAATACTGAACAGAGATGCAGATAAAGCCTATCTCAATCACTGTTAGAAACTGCCTTCCACCTTAGAACCCTAGATGTAAAAAATTATAATTCTCTAAATATATATGTATAAATTTCTGACCATGTCACAAAAACAAACTACTCATGGTTGCATTTTCCTGCTGTTGTTTTTGCTTATAATGTTTAAAAAACATCTCAAAAACATCTCAAACTTATCAACCAGAGTGTTTTAAGCTGATTTTTTTGTAATCATTAGGATCAACCTGAATGTCCTTTATTTTTTATTTGTTTGTTCAAGTATGTATATATCAGTATTACTCTCTCAGGACCCCTTTCAGGCAGAAATTTGAGCCTGGGGTTTCTATTTTACTCTATAGCCTAATATCATTGTCGGTGACATCATTAGCCCCGCCCCTCTCACTGATCAATCAGAGTCTGCATGCAGGTTGAGCATGTACATGTGGACACAGCAGTAACCATGCACTGGAAGACTCCTTTAGCATTTAAACTGGGATTTAATTCAGTTAGAAAGGAGTGAGTTTCAGTAGTTTTACGCGCTGCATTACTCATTGATAATTCATCACTCAATGATGAGACCATGGTTAGATAGGGTCTTGTCATTTGTTATGATAAGTCTTGTCATTTGTTATGATAGCGGATCATTTTAGAAGTTACACTGATCCTGAGTTATCCTGCCTGCAATGTGTTAATATTACATCAGTACTTGACCAACATAAAACAAGCATTTTTATTGGTACTTTTTAATGCATTTCTTTTTTGTCTGGTGGCATTTATTTTGTGTCAGAATTTGATAATGAATAGACAAATAAAAATAGCCCAAACCAACTTCCTGCAAGAGTTCATTGTCACAGAGCTTCCAGTGACAGGCGAGCAGTTTTGATGACGATGTAAAACATTACATGTTCTAACTGCCACAGTAATGTAAGAATATGCTAAGTTAATAAAGCAGGACTAGGAGTTGACCAGGGGATGGCATTTGCTTTTGCATCCATGCACTGAGTATGTTTCTGGTCTTGTGTGCATATTGTGTGTAAGTGGTTGCTGCTTAAAACCCAGTGTGAGGCTGAAGTTTAGGTTTTAATATTTAAACTGCCTTCTGCACCACAGGTACCTAAAGGCAGTTCGTTGTCAAGATTTACATACACACACACACATCGGGCGGAAGCTGGTCAGGAATCGCACCAGAAAAGCCAAGGACATGGCTTGTGTGTTTGTGTGTGTGAGAGAGAGACAGAGTGAGAGAGAGCATGCTTGAGTCTCTAACGGTGCATGTTAGTGTATGTGGGGGTGAGAGTAAATGTGCATGAGAGTGTATATGTGTCCAGGCCTATGTTGGAATGGATGCATGTGTGTGTCAGTGTGTTTGTTTGTGTCAGTATTTGACAAATCAGAAAAAAAGGAGAGAAGGGGGGGAGGGTCAATAGAGGGGATGTGTGAAAGAGCAAGAAAAAGAGGCTAAGAGAGAATGACTTTGATATGACCTCTTTATTTAGGTATCAGTAGGAACAAAGATCTACCACCAAAGAACGGCAGATGGTTCCAAGGAATCAAAGGTGAACATTTTCAACAATTAAATGGTAACATATCCCCACACCGTCTTCATTAACACAAGAAACATAAAAGGTGTAAACAGAAATCTAAAAACCAACCTAATTTTATTTATTTTTTTTCTTATGATTTCATCATATTTTGGGCAACAAGTCCCAATACCCATGTCCAGCCTGCCTGATATAAACCTGAATTTTTGATTTCCAAACAATCATTTAGCCTTCCCTACTAAGACATCGACCAATTTAGTGAATAAAATCACCACTCAAAACGATTCTGAAAGCAGCTCTACCTCTGAGGCGGAACAAACACAACAGGTTGAGGATATCCATGAGAAAAAAATGAAAAGAACCAGTAGGCGGGGCTTTAGAAACCTTAATCTGCTCCTTAGAGCTATATATGTGATGCATCACATAAAAACTGTGGAGTTCAGTTTGAGTTCAGGTGCTGGTTTCAAGAAAAAATGCATGGAAAAACTAGCTTTAATGTGCAGCATTTTTAGTTGCTAGTTTTCTATTAGTCAGCTGAAGGATAATATGCATGAATGTTAAATCTCTTTTGTTGGCATGTTAGAAATGCCAGTTTTGGAATCTTCCCAGTTGTTCAGGGAGGGTATTTTTTTGTAAAAATTGCACACATTTCATCCGTATCCAAAGTTTGGAGGAGCAGATGCTGGTTTAAAGTCTAACCACTGGTTATTTTAACTGGTTGACTTTGACTTGACTTCTGAAACCGAAGCGATTCAAAACAGTTTCAGCCTGAGCAGAAAAAACAACCACCTATGCATAGGTATAGTAAATGCAGAGAGAGGGAGAGAGAGCAGAGAGAGAGAGAGAGAGAGAGAGAGAGAGAGAGAGAGAGAAAGAGAACGACAGAAACAGGGAGACTAAGAGAGAGAGTGGGAAAGAAAGAGACAGGATAGTGACAGAGAGAAAAGAGAGAAAGAATGGATGGATTGCAAGCAAGAATTAAAAAATGACAAAGAATGAGAACTAGACTGGCAAAAAGGCATAAAGACAGACATGGAGAGAGAGAGAGAGAGAGAGAGAGAGAGAGAGAGAGAGAGAGAGAGAGAGAGAGAGAGAGAGAGAGAGACTATGAAAAACAGAGACTATTAGACAGATTGAGAGATAGTCAAAGCAAACTGTAAATAGAGATAAACTGGTATAAAAATAGATGGGATGGAGAGAGAGCCTAAGGGAAACAAACAAGGGGAGAGAAAGATAGAGGAAGAGAGAGATGAAGAGGGATGTAGAATAGACAGAGAGAGATAACAAGACTAAGAGAAAGATAAACAATGGGAGGGAGATAGAGCTCACCTAGAACCAAAAAGGCACAGTATACTCAATAAATAAACTGATATTAATTGAGGAGCTAATTAAAACAAATCTATTCTGGGAAAAAGGAACAGCCTTTAAAATGAGACCACAGAATTGGCCACACAAAACCGTGGGAGAGCTTGGACAAACCACTTTCAAAGACTCTTCCAGTAAGTAGAAGCAAATTCAAATCCACAGCAGGAACATATAAACAAAAAGCTTGAAGAAGCAGAATAATATAAAAGATGATCAAAACCCATTGGACCTCTTAATTACTTAGTTTAATAAACTAAAACCAAGAAATCAACCTGATGACATCCTGAATGAAATGATCAAATCCCCAATTTCTAAATGTCAACAGGCCATTCAGAAATGATTTAACCTGTAGTTCTGAAAGTGTAGGTTACTTTCCATGTCACTTAAAAAATGGAGAAGGATTTCTGACTTAATAATTGCTAAGAGGCATCTGTGTGAACAGTTAATGTGAAGCATTTAAAACTCCAGAATCATAAACTTCCTTATGGACCACAGTGTCTTGAGTAGTCAGATCGAATTTCTACCAAATTACAGCACCTCTGATGATATTTATACACTACACACCCTAAATGTAAAATATGCTAAACAAAATATTTGCATGTTTTATTGACTTTCAAAAGGCATTCAGTTCTATTTGGCACTGCGGGTTATTTTACAGACTGACAGACAGTGGTGAAGGGAAAAAACATGATTAAATCCATGTACACAGGAAAAAGGTGTGGGATAAAAATCGG
Source organism: Acestrorhynchus altus (assembly GCA_034509495.1). NCBI lineage: Eukaryota > Metazoa > Chordata > Actinopteri > Characiformes > Acestrorhynchidae > Acestrorhynchus > Acestrorhynchus altus. Next base: position 38,470,858 of record CM067502.1, read on the forward strand.
CAACAAACAAACAAATTTTCTCTCTCAGGAAGCACGGGAAAGGAGGTGCAGGGCTGCTGTTTAAGCTTCCAACACTATTCAAAATGTTGAGTAAACCAATTAGTCTACAGCTACAGTTCATGCTCTGGTCTCTCATGACTCAAAAGATCAATTCCTTGTTTATGTAGATGTTTCCGGTCCTGCTGTTCCATTGCAGAACCTGGACCTGCTAGAACTAGACACTGGTCCCCCAAAAACCTGAAAAAGAACAAGATTATATTATTTTAGAAAAGATCCAAATCTCAGGGAACAAATCACATTTTAATTAGATGCAAAACAACAGTAGAATGTCTAATCATTAAAATTATTTAGGCATTGAAATCAATTCATTTGGAATTTTTAAATCTAACGGAGGAAAGTGCTAATTTAGGGCTTTCAAACACCATAGTAGGCATTAAAGTTCCTAGAAATTTAATTAGAATTTGGTTAAAAATGTGTTAATCTATAACTGAACTTATTGCCCTTAATGACCGTGAAGTGTGGGATCCACTTACCAATCAACAATTTGACTAATGGGACAAACATCCAGTTGAAACCCTGCATTTGCAGCCAGGTGACGCACACTCATACCATTGCAAAGCTCTGGAGTACCAAAAGTTGAGCAAAGACACCAGTTCAAACTAACACTTGTAACACGCCATCACACACTCAGACCACAAAACAAACTGACTGGGACTCCCAAATCCGAGTCTAATTTTTATCAAGTATAGACTTTCCTTACTGAGTGCACACCATCAACTCAGAAGCAATTTTTCAATTATAACTTTTCGAAGAAAACTCACATTCCAAAAATCGTCCTAGTCCCAAAGAGCTACCTGACCCCTCAGAGAATAAAGAGTGTTGTACTCTGGTAGTGTGGTATGTTCAAGCTCGCTACAGCCTGTGGGACAGTGAGTGACCAGGCCATCTCAAAAATACCCAGCTCTATATACATGTGAGCAGATTAACAATATGGATTATTGTAATCTACAATATATTATAATTATTCATTTATTATTATCACTCATATTACTAGTATCATCCTCTTCATACTTTTAAGTGTAAAAATTACGATTTTTTGTCTTTTTTTGTCTTTCAGTTTTTATATTGTAATGTTCTTAACCCTAGGACAGCTTTAGCAATACAAAAGGCTTGAACTGATAGATGAGATGGAGAAAAGGAGAGAGAATATAAAAAAAGCTAAAAGATAAATAAGGGGAGAGATAGAAAGAGTGCAAGAGAGAGAGACTAAGAGAAAGATAAACAAGGGGAGAGAGGAGTGCAACAGAGACAGACTAAGATTAAGTAAGTGAGAAAGAGATTTGAGAGACAGAGAGGATAAATAGGATATATTGATAGAGAGACAGAAAGAGATAGAAAGAGATAGAGAGAGAGAGAGAGAGAGAGAGATATATGTAGAGAGAGAGAGACAGAGAGAGAGAGAGAGAGAGAGAGAGAGAGAGAGAGAGAGAGAGAGAGAGGGAATGGCTTGACAGATATAATAATATAAAACACATGGAGGGAGAATGAGTATAAAGTATAAGGTAAACAAGGGAGAGAGCATGCAATAGAGAAACTGGAAAAGGAGAGAAAAGTAAGAGAGAATGGAAATAGATGAAGTGAGAGACTAGTAATGGGTACATAGGAGACTAAGATGGAGAGAGGGAGGACAACTAAGAGGAAGATAGAGACCTGGAGAAAGAAAAAAGATGAGAGACTATAAAAGATGGGCAGAGTAGCGAAACATATAAAGAAGTGAGTATAATAATAATAAATAATAAAGAAGAAAAAGCTTCAAGATTCACTGGAATCACTTGGTTTGTGCTCCACTTTGGTGTTTATCATTTGAACATTTTCACATTAACATGAAATCACAAACCCCACACTTGCAAACCCCACATGCCATTGATCTGGTTTCCGTGAGGAGCAGGTCCTTTTCTCTCTTTTTTCTCTGTTCCTTTTCTGTGCGAAAGATGGATGCCACTGCCACCGCTTTCAGCATAATCATATTAGACAGATAAGGCCTTTCGAAATGACACTTGAGTTTGCACTGTTTCGAAACTCGGAAAGCATTTGGCCTGGATAAGTCGGAGCTGGACACAAAAATATGAACGATAATAGATGTGACACTGAGGTCATCTCAGTGTAAGGGAATAAAGGCCCAGCTAATAGCATTGATGGAGAGAAGCGAATTTCTTTGACGCTGGAGAGTGGGAAGGCTTAAAGAGTCACATATAAGAGGCGTGTCGGCAGAGGCCAACACTGTAAGAAAAAGCTTGGGTTAAAAAAAAAAAAAAAAAGAAGCAATATAGCAGAGTGAAAACATGAAAAGAAAAGATGTCTCTACATAGCAATGAATAGAAATTATCGAGTCATACTCTGTATATGCTAATAAATAGTAGACTAAAAGCCTTTTTTGTTCTCACAGCTCAATTAGTATGAGGAGGAAGAAAAGTTGAGCTACACAAACTCAGCTTAGAGGTTTCACAGTTTTGAAGCTTTGAGGTTCCTCTAAGCTTCCTCCATTAATAAGCTTTCTGTTTGCCTAGGAAAGCCCGTTCCTCAGTGAAGCTTCCATTCTGTGGATAAAAAAAGGCATAATTGGCTTGTTAAAGGTCATAATGAGTGCAAAGGAGAGTGCACTCAAAGTGGCAGGAAATTCTAGCCATGAATATCAGGCTCACTCATTACCAGGGCTCACTGGCCTGGAGATTGGCTTATATTTATTTTTGCAGTCCGACAGCATGGCGAGAAACTACCGGGGCTTCACAAAGAGGTCATGGGCCAGATGTTTCTTCATTCTCAACCAATTTTGCAAAACCCAACAGCTCAACGTAAAAGATGAGGACTTGGGTGGCTGTTCACGAATTGGACTAGGTTACATGATCTTGTTTTTAAAGTTGTTACTATGATCTAACTGACCAAAAAACAGACATGTGTACTGTACATCACAGGGAGGGAATCGTGGTCCTGCAGTGTTGGATTCCTGCACAGCTTGGCCCACCCCTCTGCCTCCAATGTGCCACTAATCCTGTCTGTTACAACAGCCAAGTTGAAATTGTGCAGGAACTGACACTCCAGGACTCAGGCTTACCTACCCCTCTCTATTCCCCTTTTTCATCCTTTCATTCAGTAAATGGACAAAGTTTGGAAATGAGAGGTATGAATAAGAGTAGAGCAGCCAAGAACTTAAAATCCAACAACAGAATCACTTGGGCACTGAGAAGTCTGAAATGGTCGAACGCACCATCAGTCCAATCCAAGGATCGCAGGTTTGAATTCCAGGCCATCCCATCGGCAGCCATGCTCGTTCTGGGTGGGAATGGTGCTCTCTCCCCTCATCACAGGCACCCAGAGCTCGGGAACCGGCATGACAACAAATGAACAATCTCTGCAGCAAACCACATTTTATTTTCTGCTAATGTTAATTACTATATTTATTATGTTTGATTTTAAAAAAAATAAAATAATTTCACATGTACAATCTTTTGGAACCATTCCACTTGTACTTAAATAATTAATTAGACATTAGATGACATTCGGAATGATTAGGCGTGTAAGAATTCAGACCAGTCTCCTATAGACTTGTAACTGTGCATTCTGTAAGTCTGTAAGCAGGTCAGTACACGTCCATGTGTATGTATTTGTGTACAGTAGAATTGGACGTGGTTCAGCCTGGTCTCAGGAGTCGTACAATGTGTAGTAAATGTATATCGACTCATATGCAGCAATTACAAACACAACACTGATATGCAGAAATGAAATGATTTGAACAGAGCATGTTACAATGTAAGCAGCCCAATGACACCATCTGAACCTACACCTCCACCTGTATCTAACTCATATCCTGACCCTAACCTTAACTTTCTTAGTGAGTCTGAATGAGGTTTCATGTAATGTTCATTAATGAATTATAAGCTCAACACTGGTAAAAAAATAAATAAATAAATAAAAATAAATAAATAAATAAAACCCACACTTTTCTCCATTCTTCATTGTTTACATGAAAGTCTGGGTTATATGTATTTGGCAAAACAGCACTCCTAGTGGATGGGAGAATATTTGTGTGTGTGTATATAGAGGGTTGTATTAAAGACTTGCCATTAAGCTTATATATATTTAGCTTATACGCTGGTCAGAAGTACACTGACAAAAAGTCATGATATCAGTAGGTAAACTCATTATGAAGCAGATTTATCTCAGGGGACATCGAATACAGTTTGAGCAAGGCATAATAGTGGGTGCCACATAGATGGGACATTTCATTTCTGAAATTGTGCTGGCTTTCCTCAATTCACAATGTCATGTGTGTAGTTCATAAATTCACAAATTCAATAATTCATAAAAGGTATTACCACCCACAGTGGACAGTCCAGTGGCTGCTCATGAGTGCAGCATCTGGCTGCAATTGTCCCATATGAACAGACCAGCGACTCTTGGAGAAGTCACATCCACATTCAATGCAGGAGTCCCCATCCCCATATCCCACATATCAGTGCAGGGTTTGTAGTAGTAGTAGTAATAATAGTAATAGTTATAGAAATAGTAATAGTAGTGGACTCGCCACAACACATCGCAACCCTTCATGAACTTTTATTTGTACAATGAACGAATATTCCAGCAGGATAATGCACTGTGCCATTGAACGCAATTGGTCAAGAACTGATTCTTTCTTTTTTTTCTTGATATTTTCAGAGTCCATACATACTTCAGATTGAAGAACGTTAAATGCCCACAGAGCTTCAAATGTGGAAACTGAACTTTGAAAATTCATGTAGATTTTCATGAACATGCTGGCAACAATTTAAAAAGGTGTGGGAGTTCCCTAGCTTTCCCCTAATATAATGCAGCACCATATTCAATTTACATACTTCTATCCCATGACCTTTGGCCTGTCACTGTAAAATTCACACAAGTCAGCAACAGACATAAACCATAGAATCACTACCCAAGTACGTGGATTGTTCAAGGATTCTTTATTAAATATGCTGTAGAGAGACATGAGTACTGACAACAACATTGTTAGTGTTTAAATAGTTCTTTATTCTTATGGAAAATGTTCTTTTTATGGAAATGGTTTTACGTAGCCACAAAAATGGTTGTGAAGTGCAAAGAAGAACAGAGGAGTATCAGGTGTATTTGTAGAAGGAAAATGTCACTTAAGTAAGTGTGACTAGTATCTACCTCTGGAAATGACAATATACAGTTCAAGTTGAAATCAATTTTCTCTCATTGGTACACTTTACAAAGCTAATATTGTAGCAGTAACTAACCATGCCTGGAAAGAGAAGTTAAATTTCATGAAGCCCCCACCCCTCACCCCTTCCCTTCGTATGCTTACTGCTAGCATACCAAACAGATTAAGAATGTGGTATGCTATATTCTCCCCGAAAATAACTCAGGCAGCCCTTTTATAAAGGAAAAGAAAAAAAATGAAAGGAAATAAGATCTAAAGCATGCCCTTCCTCCCAGAGACAGAGGCTGGAGACTTAAGCACACCAAGGGTGTCCTCGAGATTATCCCCAACTGTGCATATTCCGAAAAAGAATCCAAAAGCCCTTTTCAGTCTGACGACCTTCCCTGTGATGAAGCTCATGACTCCAAACATGGCAAACTATGGGAGGAGGAACGAAGACCTTCTATGCACTTCTACATAAAAATGTGAAAAGTGGTCCTTTAGAGCAGTAACATAAATGAACCACTTTTTATCTTAGAGCCGAATGGATTCTGTTATTAAAGGGCCATCATACCATGATACAATATTAAGACAGGTCTTAATAAAGATTCCTGAATTCCATATCTTGTCTTGGAGAGTTCTTGGGAAATCATTCAATATTTCAAAAGTCCTGCTTAATAATAGTTCTTTTACTTCAAACTTAAAACGATTCTTCAAAGAAATATTTTCAAATAATATTTCCTATTCATACATTGTTTCAAGAACTAAACAAGGGATTTGTGTGATTATCTTTTAATAAACCCCTTGATTTTTAAGGTGCCCTAAAATAAAATTAAAACTGTATTTACAGAGGATTAAGTGGAATAATAAAAGTTATAAGAGGAATTTTTAAGATATAGGTTTTTAAGTTGACAATGCAAAAGCCAAAAATGGACCAGCACCTCCATACATGATGGCAATGGTCAAAACTTGAGCTGAACCAAGAGCCCTTTGAGTTTCAAGTACAGCTCGGCTTGACCCACCATCCCTCAAATTGCAAGGGAAACATGCATTGAGACTCTTTTCTGTTCTGGCACCAAAATGGTGGAATGAACTTCCCCCGGGGGTCCGAAAAGCTGAGTCCCTCATTGTGTTCAAATGCAGACTGAAGACCCATCTGTTTCAGGAGTATTATAAAAAGATTTATACTGAATCTTGTTAGTCCCCAGTTTGACATTTGTTTTTCAACAGGATCTAAGTGTGAGCAATCTCTGGATTCTAGCCTCGTCTACTAGCTAAGGATATTTTCTGAGTGAACAGCAAAGCACTTTTGTAAGTCACTCTTGATAAGGGCGTCTGCTAAATGCTGTAAATGTACGTAAATGTAAGCAGTAATGTAAGAAGGATTACTCACTGATAATTCATCACACAAGGATGACAATGTTTTCTTGTAGTTTGTTATGAGTTATGAGTTGTTATGTTATGTGTATCATGTCTGTAGCTTACTCCCATCCTGACACATGAAGCCTAGAAAACAGCATGTAAATTAATTCATCTAGAACCAGACGATTTGTCTCATTAACAAATATTGTCTCCTTTATTATGTCACATTGCACAAGCAGTTGATAGAAGATGATCAGATCCAAGGACCGTATTTTTTTATTTAATGTTTCTACCCAAGGTTTTTGGATAGAAAGTAGGAGAGAAAAAAAAACAAAGCAAAGGTTGTTTTCTAACCACAGACCAACACAGTGAATGTATGCTTGCACACGGTAATTAATGACACCCAAGAACCCAAGATCCAAACACAGCATTTTCTTTTTCCCTTTGTGTATTCCTACAATAGCCAGAGCAAAGTCTGCTCCACCACCATCACAAAAAATGGATCCTTTTGTAAAAGCAACTCCTAAACCGACCATGTGGGCGCCTGGTTTTAGCACAAAGCCGCAAGATCCAACCCGACACGTTTCGTCAATTAACGTCTGCGACGATTTACTACACTGTACAAACCTATTCATGAATAGCAATTGAAGAAGGAGGAACAGTTGTGGGGGTCCAGAATGTTTGCCTCATTCAGGTCCAGTGGGACAGTGGTGGGAGTGTAAGCAGAGACTTTAAGGCGACATATGGCTAGGGTGAGGGTCAGACAGATAAAATGTTGCCAGCCTAGGACAATAGTTAACCACAGAGCAATGAAATTCTAACACATCCAAACAGAGCTGCAGATAGATGTCAGGAAGGCGTGCCTGACTTCTCTTCTGTTTGTGTGCAAGGATGCAGGATGGGCGGGCCTGCTTCTGTGTGTGTGTGTGTGTGTGTGTGTGTGTGTGTGTGTGTGTGTGTGTGTGTGTGTGTGTGTGTGTGTGTGTGTGTGTGTGCAAGGGCCTTTTGAAATGGACAGACACTCCCCTTTCTCTTCCAGCTCATTGCTGTCTTTGTGCTGGAGCAGAATGTGGGGTCTGTCCTGGTCTACCCCACAATCTGTGCTTTCCAATTCTGCCAGCTTTCTAATGATTTTCCAATGATTATTTAGGGGCCTTTTGGGTGTGTGTGAGTGTGTGAACTCCTGCATTTATTTCACGTCTATTTTCAGGGTGCCTTCCTGAGAATCATGCTCCCTTTCACCAAGCTGGACCTCTTCCCTTCTTTGTGTCATTGCAGTCCCTCCCCTCAACCCTGCAGGCTGAACCTTGCTTTATGCAGTATAAAGCGCAAAACCTTGTGTTGTGTGTACTTGCATATGTGTGTTTGTGTATCTTCATATGTGATTGTGATACAGATAGGCATTCACTTTATATTCATAGTATGGTATGCATGAGGAAGGAAGAGTGTGAGAGTGAGATTGCTTATCTCACAAATACCAATCCCTGACGTAGCAAGAGAATAAAAAGTGTATTTACCCCCCCCCCCCACCCCACCCCACCCATAGTATCATTCAAGCTTCTTTTTGTCAAGCCAGCATTTTATATATTACACAGCTTAAGTGAATCGAAATACTCTGCAACCTCAAATGGAGATGGAACTGCAGAAATGGAGTGTGTTTTAAGTGTCAGGGCTAAAGAGTAAGGAATATATTACACAGAAGCCTGATCAGAGGTAAGTAAATTGAACTTTATCAGTGTTTAACTGTGTTCAAAATACTAGTGCATATTGTGTGAATATTGTGGAAAAGTTCATTTTTGTTTATTTCATACATAAAGTGAAAGTGTCAGGGTTTTTATAATCGTTATATGTAAAGTCACATATTTCATATATTTTTTTGTTTTGTTTTACTGTTGATCTGTACAGATTATAGCTCACGAGAATCAGAAATTCAGAATCTTAAATTTTTTTTATATTTGTAATAATTCATTTAAGGTTTGACTGAGACTAATCAGACAGTATCAAATTTAAAACAAAAGAAAGCTTGACATATATCACCTTAAATGTAAAGAATATATGACAGTTTAACATTTTGAATGAAATTATGAACATTAAAAAATCAATTTCTAATGAGTTTCTAATTTTTTGAGATGTACATGTATATAAACCTGTATTTCCCTGTATTTAGCATAAATGACTAAAGTGAGTTAAATGATCCTCAAACACTGTTGTCTCTTCAATAAAAAGAAATGGCAAAATCCAGCACCTACCTTATACATAGGGCCCACTTCATTCCCAATCTCTATCCACCTCGCTTCACCTAAAGTTGCTGTGGCCATTTTTGATCTCATCAGCACTGTTCCATTACCATCTGTCTTTACCCAATACTACAAACAAGCCTCTAAACCGAACCACTAAAGTTGCTGTGGCCTTTTATGATCCCATCTGCAGCAATTCTGTTAACCAATGCTGGTTAAAAAAAATATCTTCTGCCTAATGACTAATGTTGCTGTGGCCATTTATGATCCAATCATCAACACACTGTCCTCCAAACTCCTCCAAATGATTTTTCACATGCCAATCCAATGACGGATTTAACCAGTTTTCAGAGAGAAACATCACACCACATCACTGCCAGACTTGCATATCAAGTGAGGGTGCTATGCAAACATAACCACAGCTAAACCAGGTAAGCAAGTGGATATCCATGCTGAGTAAAAGTTACCCTAGTCAACAGACACTTACCATCTCTTCTAGGACAGTGTGTTGGCAAGAACCTGGGATACAAAGCATATTGTGATGCCGGAGACACAATATATTGCAATATGTTGCAATACTGTAAACAAACCTATATAATGCAGTTCTTTTTATCAATCTTTTCAGGTAAATCATCAATTAAACCTTAAAAAAAATTTGAGAATTGCTACAGTATTGCAAAACACTGGGGCAGCCATGGCCTGGTGGTTAGGTAACCAGCCTTGTAACTGGAGGTTTGCTGGTTTGATTCCCTGAACTGGCAGGACATGACTGAAGTGCCCTTGAGCAAGGCAGTTAACTGCCCTGGTGCTTGCTAGGCACTGTAGTTTGGGATGTCTGGGCATGTATGATCCCTGCCCACTAGTGTGTATAGGTGTGTTTAGCTGTGTGGATGGGTGAAATGCAGAGGATAAACTCCCTTCTGTGGGCATCTTTATGTACATGGGATTACATCTTTATGTTTTCTATGTTTAACATCATATATCATATTGTGAAACTTGAATATATCTTGATATAACAAATCCTCGTAGTCTATTCTCTCTAGTATTTAATTGAATCATTATTTTGACTTCAAAAACACCCTATTCTTGTTAGAGAGCTGTGGTGTATTCTATACAACATAGTTCCAGTGAATTAAACATGAACAAAGAGTGTTGACTAACTGCTTTCTTTCACATCTTCCATATGTCCACACTTCTAGGAGAGTAATATGAGAGAAGAGAGATCTCCCCACTAATGTATCCTTTAGTTCCTTTTAATTGATCCTGATGTCAGTGCATATGTTCAGTGTGGGAATGCTTTAAAATAGCATCTCACTAATTATTACACTTATTCTTAACATGTATGACACACTGACACATTCGATGATAAGGATGATTCTGCCTTATAATGTAATGTAATGTAAAGTATTGTTGTGTGGCCCCACAAAGGTTGGGGACCACATTTTAATCTAGGATCTTCTAGATCTAATCTAGGTGTTTCCTTTGTTAAAAGTACAAGATCCTTGAGGAACATTTGGAGGTTCTTCAATTTGAAACTGTGGAGGAACCTTGTAAGGTGCTTCAAAGAACCTTCAATAAAAGGAAATGGTTCTCTTTGATTTTGTGATGCTGGAATGATTTTTAAAGTCAATTTTAACTTCAACTCTAAATTCTGCCGTTTGGTTACAGTTCTTGGTTTTGACATTATCTTGCTGTAAGTCTCTTTTCAGGAGACTCACTTTCAGTAGTCCAGCAGAAGTCTTCGTGGATATTTTCCACATCTCCTAAGTTCAGTCTTCTCACCATTCTACTCATTCAAAAACATATTCAATAATTCTGAGATCTTGACTCTGGGGTTGTCAGTTCACTGCTCTGAGAAAAGCAATTGGTTCAGCAGTTTCATAAGGTGTTCTTTTTTGTTTCCTTTTCTCAGTGAGGGCTTCTTGATCCCAACACAGTGTTGAGCTGTCTTCTCACATTGGAAAGATGGACACAAGCACATGTGAATTTTTTTCAGATCTGAGGCAAGCAAAGGAGATTTTCTTCTCTATTTGAAAGATGAAAACTTCAAGTGCTGTTTGTCTGATGGGAACATCCAGCAGTTGGTGGTCTACCAGGCATGGTTGTCAGGAACCTCATGTTCCCTGTATCTTTTCATGGTTTTTTTTTTTATTTTAGGTTTTTCCCCAATTTCCTTTGACCTTCCTCTTCTGTAATCTCAGAAATAGCTCCTGTGTTTCCTGCAGGACCTTTCATTGGACGGTTGTTTAAAAACGTTTTTTTTAGAAATCTGAAAGCATATATACATGCAACATATTAAACTGCCAATGTAATGCTGAAGTGTCCTTGCCCAACACTTTCACAAGCTTTTTATTTTTATGCAGTGATCTCACGTTTCTTTGCACATCTCTGCCTTGTTTTCACTTTGTCATTGGTGGTATCAAAGATCTCCTAAAATCTTGTCCTAGCAGCATTGTTAACCTCGCACTGTCACATGCTTCCAGCAATAGCACCTCTGAAAACGGTCTGCGATTAAACATGTGCTTATTAAAGACTCCCATTTTAATGTGTCAGAATCATTTTACACCAGTCAGCCACGGTTCCTGACTGACGTGTTTTAAATCCAAGTTATTTGAGATGCTGCACCATTGCCTTAATCAATCTTGACTTACAATGACAGTGATGATGAAGATGATGATGATGATGATGATGATGATGATGATGATGATGATGATGATGATGATGATGTAAAGCAAACACTCAGTCACATAGGTTTATAGGGTTTGCACTACAAGTGTGTACAAGTGTGTTTCTTCCTAGCCAGACATATTTGCTAGGGACTTGTTCATGTGATTTCTGACATTTTTGTCATTAACAAAAGTAAAGACACAGTTGCAACGTCAAGATGGCTCCTACTGGTTTTAGATAGATAATGTATAATACAGTGTCAGAAACCACATTAATACAGTTTACCAACAACTCCATTTTGATTTTCATTAATATATTTGCCGTCAATAACACCTTTTATAGTTTGAATTTACATATTTCTAGCCACATTCCATTTGGTGCCCAAACAGATGTTTGTTTCAATGTTTCACAAATTTTGTGAACAAGGTCATTTTCAGTCTTAACATAATATAAAATTTCTGTATATACCTGTACTTCTAGATACTATGATACATTTGCACTTTAGAATCATCTAAAGCTCTGTTTGTCATTCTGAGCACATATCTATTTTTTTTAATATACAGCTTCCATTTGTCCTACTAACTGTTGGAAACCTATACAAAGTGCACAGGACTGTCAGAATTATTTTATATTTGTCTGCAGCAAATGGGTTGTATATTGCTGAACCTTGATTCCAGCTTTGGAATTGAAACATTGATTTCAGACTTGTGCCTGCTAGTGTAGCAATGCATTTTGAACAGTCCTAATTACTGTGCAATTACTGAGGCAAACAAATCCTAATTGCTGTCTTGTTCGTCTCTTAGCTTTAGTACAAACCCTTAGAAACTTTGGAAAATTAAGAAAAATGGTGAATGTTTTCTTGTTTGTTTGTTTGTTTGTTTGTTTGTTTGTTTGTTTGTTTGTTTGTTTGTTTGTTTGTTTGTTTTTTGTACATTAAGCCACAAATAGTGTCAGCGGATTATATAGTACTAAATTTTTTTTTTTGATTTATAACAATGAATCATTTTAAAAGGTTCTTTAACTAATATAGCACATATTAGCAGTATTTTCACAAATCCTAAAACATAACCTTGTGGGACAAAACATGTTAACCTTTAGAACATTAAGCCAAATGTTTTCATTGTTTTCCATTAGGAATAATAACTAATAAATATAACTAATGAATAACTGAGGTTATAAAACAAGTTGTTTTCTTTTATGTGAAGAATAATTTAACCAAACAAAGAATCCTTTTTGCATTCATGAAACTCTTTTTAACCCTTTTTAAGGTTTCCACATGAATGAAAAGTAAAACACTGTTCAAGATCTTGACTTGGGTTAAACAAAGAACAAAGATGGCTTTCAATCATGCTTGCTCTTTATGCCATTATACTTTCATGACCTTACGTTGTCAGGTGCATTTGCTGTCAGGCTGTAAGGTTCATAGGAACTGCAGTGTTGCAACGTGTGTGAGGGGTTTTTTTTTGGCCCAACGTATTCGCTGGGGCCCACATTGTGAGCTGGGGTGTAAGCACGCGGCTCGATGAAAGATTTACGAAGCCTCACGTATGCTACCGCATTACAAAAGCCTTCCGTTTAGTTGCCCCTTGCATGCTTAATTGAGCTTGTTCCTCCCAGCACTGGGAAGGAGCAGACGGCAGGAGGAGGTCTGAGGTATGTTTTTGTTTCTCTCCCTCTGTTCTCTCTTCCTCTCTCTCATTACGCTCATAAAGACAGAATATCAGTTAAGATTCCCTTCCATTTGTCTGCTGTTTCACTCACCTAGATGACAGAAATCAAAAGAATACAAATGTTTCTTCCCCATTCACAGCATATGGTAATGGAAGCATGAGAGAAACATGGCTCTGAACAAAGGAGCATGTTCTGCTGAAAAATTCAGCAGTATAGATGTTGAAGGGGTTTCTAAGAGAATTTCTAAAACAGCTTTTGGTTTGTTAGGAATTGGCTCTAGAAGTTCAAAGGGCTACAGGGACCAAGGGGGGTGGGAGGGTGGGGTGCTGGTTGAGTACATCAGACCCAAAACTCTAATCAGAACCTGTATGTGACCACCCCACTCTCCTCCAACAGCTTCCCAAAAGAAGAACTAAAAGATTTTCCCTCCACTGCATCAAGGGCCTCCTTTATCCTCCACAGTAGGCCAGATATCTATTGTGAAGCCATCACAGCCCTCTTTCTTTGCCTAAAAAAGTCCTTTCAAAGCCTATCAGTGTGAGGGGAAAACTAGAGGTTCCTTTTCTGTCTTCTCTGAAATGTCAGTGTGGTCATGGCCCCTCTCTGGCTGGCCTCCATAAATCACCTTCTCTTTTAAGTCTGCCCTTATGCCACACATCATGTGTCCTGACAACTACTGAAAGCAAAATGAGGGCAAAGACATACTTATGTTTTTGGTCTTTGAACAAGTGTAGAATGTAGAATTTTCACCCTCTGCTTCAAATTCATTGTGATGCTCCACTGACTTGTAATAAGGAGAATAACATCTGCATTGTTCCCACTCTTGACTCAGTACACTGCTAACACAGTATAACTCTTGCAAAGCCAAACGGCAATGTTCACTTAACTAACAAAAAGGGAACCAGCTGAAAACATCAGCATCATACCAATATGATCAGATTCCTAGACAGACCTAGCAACAATCCCATCATCCTTAGCCTGGCCCTCAGTCTCCATCCTTTTCCTTCTTGCTGACGTAGCTCATCAGGGGTCCCATATTAAGCATAAGCACTCTGGCTTGCATTAAGTATTCATGCCCGACACAAGGTCCCCAAATGAAGGTGGGCTCAGTGCCCCCACAAAGACTGACAGCAGCCTCTTCTCCATTCTCAAATATTGATGCTAATGGGAAGTGGTGGAGGGATTTGTGTCAGCGGGACACACCGTGAAAATACACTGCCTGTCAGGTCTGCCGAGCCGAATGGGACAGGGGACTGACAGGTAGGGATCTCAGAGAGCTTTTCTGTGTCGACTAGGTTGACACCACAACCACACGACCTCGTTTTGGGTGGTAGTGCCATACTAGGCCCACCTTGGAGACCTGAAGCAAAGCATTGAGGTGTATATCTAGCTTAACATGTGATCTGCAGAAGGTTAAAGCTGTATTTCTGCACATAATGCATAAAATGTTCCCCTGACACAAAATGTGGTTAATCTGCCAAGACATGTTTGGTGTCAAAAGTTTGCTTGCTTAAGCTCTGGTTTAGTTTTACCCATATGTCAATTTAAATTAGACTCAATGTGATACATGTCCATGCATCTTGTTCACATTGCCCTGAATGGTCTTTTGTAAAACTCAAATAAGGAATTCATTTAGTGGATATGGCTTAACAACACATTCTATTATATTGTTTGAGATAAATGTCTTCAGGCACTGTGGAATGAATTTAGTTGATAACGGATCGGGTATTAGCTGGGTTTAGTGTTTTAGTTTATGGGTAGACCTTATGGTTAGCTCTGGACTAGTGCCTTGGCTTGCAGATAATGTATTAGTTTATGTTAGCTTATATATTTAGTTCAAAGTGCATTTGTTGGCATAGCACATTAGCTCCCAATTAGCTTCTCTGTCAGATAGATAGATAGGTAGGTAGGCAGATGATGATAGATAGATAGATAGATAGATAGATAGATAGATAGATAGATAGATAGATAGATAGATAGATAGATAGATAGATAGATAGATAGATAGATAGATGGATGGATACATTTTCCCTCAGAGAAATTAAGGTTTTACCAGCAGCATCAATACAGTACAGGTAGAGAACAATTTGTTGTTATTATTATTATTATTATTATTATTATTATTATTATTATTATTATTATTATTATTATTATTATTATTATTATTATTAAATAATATAAAATAATATAGAAAATATATAAAATAAATAATATAGACTATTTTAGAATATATAATAGTATATGAAAAGTCCAGTAAGAGAGGTATTGCACATTATTATACATTATTATTATTGCGCTTGTATAACCATTATTGCACAGTGCATTGTCAGTTATGGAGGTTGCTGAAAACAGTTCATAAGTTTGATTCTGTGTATACCATTGGAGCTGCATAATATAGCCTAACTTACATCAGCATAGTACAGCACTGTAAATTTAATGACTTGTGTCTTCTCTGTGCAGATATCTAGCTGAAAAGATTATAGCCAGTTGGCAGGTTTAGTGTTTAGATAACCTTTATGGGGTTCCTTTCAACATCCTCCTCTGGTTACCTTTACAGATACCTACTTTTTCCTGCTTTGGCTTAGTGCTGACCTTTAAAGTCTTGTTTGCATATTGGTCATTGACGGTTCTTTTTAGAGAAAAAAGGGCACATAATTTCATGAAAAGAACACCATTAAGCATAGGCTGGAAAAATCATGGTTTGGGGTTGTGTTGCAGCAAATTCCAGCAAATTCTTGAAGCAAACATAACACCATCTGTAAAAAAGCTAAAGATAAAAAGAGGATGGCCTCTACAAATGGATAACAATCCTAAACATACCTCAAAATTCACAATAGGCTACTTCAAAAGGTGCAGGCTTAAGTTTTACCATGGCCGTCAGAGTCCTCTGATCTGAACATCATTAAAAATCTGTGGATAGACCTCAAAACAGTAGTACATGCAAGAAGCCCCAGGAATCTCACAGAACTGGAATACTTTTGTGAGGGATGATGGATAAAAATCCCTCAGAAAAGAACTGAAAACTATTGGCTACAAAAAAAAAACATTTACAAGCTGCAATACTGGAGTCTGGAGGCAACAAGGATACCAGCTTTCAGGCAGTTAGGTTGATTGGATCAGTGCTGTTAATAGATTATCATTCATTCAAAGTCTCTGACATCCTTGCTGGGGCTTTCTTTGTATCATATCTCCACATTTTACCTCAGCGTTTCTAGATTGATTGCTTTAAATGTCACCAAAATACAAAGTTACAAAAGTAAGTTTGTTCCTACCACTTTCACTGTTCAACTCACTAATTCAATACCTCAGCAATGGTACTTCAATAACAGGGCACATAGTAAACATGTGATTTACAACGAACAAGTAGACATTTCGTGTGCATGTATCCATTGTTCAACTAAACACAGTTTTCCATTCTAGGGCACATTTAACATAAGCTTATTAATTTCTATTGTAATAATATATGAATGTTTACAGTAAATTGAGACAATATCTATGCTTTACATTACAGTAGATTCAGCTTTATTGATTTTGTCGAGCACAAACCAGTAAAATGCGCCCAGGTTCATTTTACTGGATCTAACCAGGAGTGCAAAAATGAAATATCAGTCACATAAGTGCAGTGCAATTGATGTGCGAATAAGGTAGCAGTAATAAGGTGCAGGGAGTGGAACGGACTAAAATAGGTAGGATTCAAGTAGAGAATAAATGTACAACACAGTTGAGGTTGACTACAGGATAGTAAGCAACAAAATATTAAAGACTGTTCTAGAAGCACATTCCAGGCACTTATTTGTGCTGTATCATAAATATATCAAATTGAATTTCATCATTACTTACAGAGACCTTAACTGCTATGTTCCTATGTAATGAAAATGTGTCACGCATTAAATAATGACTGACCAAGCTGCCCTTCTGTTTTCAGTAAAATATGAATGGCAAACACCTCAGTGAAGAATCAGTGTGCAGAGTCATTTCAAACATATGGTGACAGAAGCCTAGGATGACATGACCATGAACACTAAAGCTCCATGTCCCAGCCATGTACTTCTTACTGAGACCGTTGCCTTGGTCCTGCATGTTCTAGCTTCCAGTTGAAAAGGGCAGGGGCAAGACATGTCACCCAGTGGGAACCTGCTTTAAGAAATCAAATGAAATAAGGTGCCACATAGACATGTGGAGATTAGCTGTGCAGTGAAAGTGCAAATCCCTGGGCAGTCAATTTTGATGAAAATACCAGAAAATCACAGTTATTGCCAGGAGCAGAAAAGTGCTTGTTAGTGCTGCTTGCCTGAAGTCATCTGTCTGGCTGTCTAGCTGTCTGTCTCTCATTCTGTCTCTCTGCAACCCATTCATGTTCTGTGTATGTGTATGAGGCTGCAGAAGCTACAATTAGCATTCTTGTTTGCTCTGAAAATATATAAACCACTTCACGTTTTCCACATCAAATTCATGCAAATCTTGTTCACTCGCTCACACATAAGACACAGAATATAAAAATGAAAAATGTATTTAAATATTGAATGATATATGTCACCCACCAAAAAAACCCAACACTCTAAGCTACAGGCTGGTAATTGCCTGCAAAAAAAACCACAGAAGTGGAGAAACTTTGAATTGAATGTGGTTCGTATATTCGAAAGCCTTCGAAAGGCTCGTGGGCATTTGTTTAAATTATGTATTTCATGTATATTTTAACTTAAAGTGTAATCTCTCTCAACTTAAAACGAGGGTAATACCAATAACCTCTTTTAAGATACAGGCAGTGAACTTCTCTTTCTCTCCCCCAAACACCCTCAACAACTCCAATTGTAACCCACCTCCCCACCCCTCTGTCTCCCTCCACTTCTTCGCACAGCAGCTTTTCCTAATTAAAATCTTGACAGGCGTTCGGAAAATCATTTTAGGCTAATTTATATTCTTCTGAACATAAAGTAGGGCATGCTTTGTGTTTGAGTAAAATTAATGCCATTGCTCATGCTGTAATGACTATAATCCAAGGAAATGGGTGATTTCTCCTAATTAAATTGATGAAAAGGGTAATATTTGTTCATTGAGAGGTAAAATGATTCCTAAAAGTTTGGTAGAGCATGGAAATGATTTTACTAACAGAACATTCACAAGGTGCACAGTTTATCCATCCACACTTCATCCACACTTCTTTCATCAATTCGCTGTAGTTGACAAGCAGTAGTGTTTCTTAGAATGTTGGTCAAAAATCCAGAACAGTGTCCTATGGGAGACCTGTAAATATGCATGATCCTGCAACTGGCCAGTACACATCAATTTGTACAAATATATGTAAAGCAGTGTGGGTCATAGTTCTGGGCCTGTCTGGTCTGAGCATTTCCATCCTATGCAAGAATTTACAGACCCAATGTTCACCTGCAAAAGGAAATTATGTGAATAGAGAATGTTAGTAAGTAGCGTAAGTATATGACCCAAATCTACACCTTCACCATAACCTAACGTAAGCCTATTCTTTAACACTAGGCCTAAGCATGACTGTAGTAAAGTCTACGTTTCTGTTCATTAGTTCCTTTTTTATGGTAAAAACAGCATTGTTTCTTTGTTGAAAAAGCACCACCGTGTGGATTGGAACATATATACTTTAATGTGAAGACATAGTAATGTGGAAACAAGGTGAGCTGTGCATATATACATGGAAGAAATAGAAGGTTGCATTGCAAAAATATCATTCACCCAATGAGAAACTGTATCACCTAATTCAGGTTTTGTCAATAGGTGGGAATTTGAGGTTATCTATTTCCAAATCACTTCTTTGATAAGAATTCATAGAAATGTTTCAGAATCACTTGGAATAAAATATTTTACATTGACATCCTTGAAAGTTAAGAAGGTTTTTATCTTCTCCTGTAATGGGTTTGTATTACAGTAATGATATATAGTCATATAGAGTGTTATGACAGACTGCTTTTGCTGGAGGAATGTATTAGAAAGTTAATAGATGTTTCCATCATAGATTGACATTATTTGTTTTTATTTATCCTTGGTAGGATAGGTTAAAATTAGAAACCATTATCATAGAGAATATTAACTCCAACCAAAATTCATTAAAGTGAAAGGGAATTTGTCCTGGATTGGGTAAAGCTCACAATGGCTGCTATTAAAAAATGGATGTGTTGGTAGAGATGAGTCAATTTCAAGTCTTGGCTCTGGTGAAACCAAACAACAGTCTATAGTGTCTGCCCAACGGTTACACCATATTTTAGTTTAATCAGCTTATATGTCAGTATGTCTAACTACCTTATGGAAAGCAAAAAAAGAGACTGGAATTTTATTATGATGAAGTGGATGCATGACGTAAAGCATTGTTTTTCATTGACAGCATTTGCAGATGTTCTTATCCAGAGCAACTTACAGTTTAACTATATTACAAAGGATTCTATTCAGATAGCATGTTTGCTTGACCAGATGGAGATTCTGAACTCGACTTGCCATTTGAAGAGCAGAGGTGTTATCCACTAAGCTATCAAAACATAAGAATACTATGTATTTTAGGTTTATTTAGCTCAACTAATCAAAGGTGGTTGCTAGTTGCAGCAGACACCCAATGCTTTGTCACTGATATGGAGAACAAATGAGTAAGATATGAAAGAGAAACAAAATGTACATGCTATAAGAGACATACATTATATTAGCTTTAGTTAGCTAACCATAAGTATATTAGTCAGTACAATGTGTGGACTGCAGGCTGATTAGTTCTTAGTATTAAGATAGTGATTAATTTGTAAATATATATATATATATATATATATATATATATATATATATATATATATATATATATATATATATATATATATATATATACATATATATATACATATATTGTGTGTGTGTGCAAATTCTTAGAATACAGTGCTGTGTAGAAGGTTTGTCTATGGTCCAAGTCACAAAATGGCAGTGTGTATTACTATAGACTCTGGATTATTGTGTCTTTTCATATTATATGCATATATACATACTACATAAGGCATACAAATACTGTGTATATTCTGTATTGCACTATTCTGAGTAAATTCTAGAAATTGTTGTTTTAAAAACGGTTCAACAGTTCTAAAAAAGTAGGCAAATCAGCCAGCCTGGCACAAACCAAATTATTGTGACCATTAATGAACCGTTGGTTTGCATTCTTGTGATTTGTCTATTCACTGCATCACGTGCTTGGCTTCTTAAATAATTGCATGAGTGATTAGCTGTAGGGGGCTTTATAATCTGCTGTAGTGACACTCCACTACCTACAGTGTTCTGCCACATCTATATCAATAAATGGTTTATGACTGCAGCCAATCATTTTGAAAAAGTACAGCTCACCAAAACACACTTAAAATAGATGACAATGGACAGGAAAAAAACACTGGAGTGCTTCTGCAAAGTGAAAAATGTAGAAACACAGCCCATGCTGTTATCTGTTTCTTAAAGTACAGAACAGAAATGTACAATCAAATAACCTAACATTCGTATTACCTGTTAAGAGATAATGTGTAAGCATATACAGTGACATTTCCTTCTGCACCCACACTGAGAGACAAACTGGGCTTCTACATAAGTGTACGGCCTAAAGAGAGTCACACATTTCATGGACAGCTTGCTCGCTGTTGTTGTGCATAAGTAAGACTCAAATGCTGGTATGAGGTATTGTCTGCAAGGCCTTACCAGAGGTTCATTTACATAAGCTCCCAACCCTTTCAATTCTCCTTTAGCAACAAAGCAGAAGAATGTGAACAATTATCACACATTTAACCCCTGCAGTGAATCACAGCCACTCATGCATCTGCAGTTGTATAATATATACAGAGTGACCATAAGTATTTGAACAGTGACAGAATGTACTCTTGCTCTGTACTGTAGAAAATTAGCTTTGATGAGTTAATGAAGCAACAATTGTGATGTTAAAGTGCAGAATGTCAACTTTAATTATGGTATAACGGGAGGGTAGGGATGACAGCCCTTTAGCCTCGCACACAGTAGACATGCTAATATAGAGCAATTGCCATGATTAGACCAAAGAAACTTTTGGCCCATAAATAACTACCATTTTGTTTCTCAGCTAGATCTGTGGACGTGAGGATTCTTTATACCGTTAAATGGTCCCAAACGTTTTAAAAATTGTCCTTTGTGGAACCAAAAGTGGCTATTCTATGGCATCACTCAATGTATCGAGAGTGTATTGCAAAAATAGTTCATACACACACAAATAAAAGCAACTACATAGGTCATTTTACCTACTTTGATGTTTATTTGTATGGGATTATGTACATTTGTGTGGTGGCCTTTAAACCGCTCTATTAAATAAGCAATCCAAGCCGCGAAAACAGTCCAATAGCTTCAATGTGAATGTGGTACCTACAAAACTACGCAAATGTGCACCCAACCTAACCTTAACCTACACTAAGCTTAACTGTGAAATGAGGAAATCCTGTTTGCCCAATAATTTGCCCATTATTTCCTTATTGTAAAAGATCAAACAGAAGAAACAGCTTTTCTCTTCCTGATATTGACAATTTCTTAACATGAAGTTGGAAGAGTTGTGATGTCACAAGTACATGCCTCTCTGATGCATCCCCATAACATGAGTAAAGCAAAACACATCCAGATATTTCCTTGAAGATACTTGGCTTGTGATGAATGGAATATTTCAGTCTGGTTGATGATATTTCACAAGAACACAAGTACAGACAAGAATGCAAATTGAGAATCAGCTATTATCTCCCAGTGCTGTTTTCTTTTACAGTTCTTCTTCAAGTATATGTCAGGCAGGCTGTTTGTGTTTATGGTAACTACCAGTGGACAGATGGAAAAATGTGCTAAATTGGTTGTACTTTTCAACTGGAATTATTAACCTATATGGACATTTGTATATCAGATACTGTTGTAAAATATGTGTTATATTTAAATTTGCTGCACATGAATAATTATTTGTAAGTATGTGACAAAACATGAAATAGAAAATCTAGCTGGGAATCATTCTTGTGGAAACAGGAGTATGCAATTTTTTTGTCTTGGGTGATGTTCCACCCTTTCTAAAGGTGGAAAAAATCATTTGATTAGAAATGTAGATATTTAGCTTGCTGTTCCTTGCCCAGTGAACTTGTGGATGAACAATCATTTGATATCACAACAATATAGCAACATGTACATTGTATTAAGTACATACAGTCCATCTTGTTATTTCGTGGCCTTTCAATTTTTAGACATCTTCAGAGATTTTCAATCGGGTTCAAGGCTCTGCCAAGTATCTAAGGACATTCATACGGAGTTGAAGGTCTCTCTTGTTTTTTTGGCTGTGTGCTTATTGTCCTTGTCCTCTTGGAAGATAAACATTTGGCTCCAGTCTGAGTCTATGCCACCACCATGCTTCACTTTAGAATGGTTATCATATCTACTCTCTCCAGATATGATGCTTGATATTATCCAGTTGAAAAGGTTCAATCTTTTGTTTCTCATGATCTTGAGAGATGCCTTTAGTAAACTCCAGATGGGCTATGTCGCTTTACTGAGGGAGTGGCTTCTGTTCGCCACACTACAGAAATGGTTGTCCTTCTGTAAGGTTCTCATCTCTCCACAGAGCAGCATTGGACCTCTGTCAGCATGACCATTGGGTTCTGATGGATCCAGATTAAGGGATTACACAGTCTTGCCCAGCAGCCAGTTCTTGTCATTCCAAACTTCTTCCATTTACAAATGATGGAGGCCACTGGCTCATTGGGAATGTCAATGCAGCATAACATTTTCTGTACCCTTCCCCATATCTGTCTCAATACAATACTGTCTCAGGGATCTACAGACAATTTTACCTTAGACTTCATGGTGGCTTGGTTTGTGCTCTGACATGCACTGTCTACAATGTGACCTTATAAGAAGAGGTGTGTGCCTTCCCAAATCATGTCCAATCAACTGAATTTACTACAGGTGTACTTTAATCCAGCCGTAGAAACATCTGAAGGATGATCAGTGAACTCAGCTCAGGGTGTCATGACAAAGGCAGTGAATACTTATATACATGTTATATTTCAGTGTTTTTATTTATAATAAATTAGCAGGAGAAGAGAAGCAGGAAGATCTCAGAGAAGGTTTACATGTAGTGAAGGTGGACAAGGAGATAGCTAGCAACAGTAGAGGAAGTAGGAACAGGGGCAAGATGGAGGCAGATGATCTCATTGTGGCGACTTCCTAAAAGGGAGAGCTAAAAGAAGAACACATTTGTACACCATGTACCCAAAAGTCTGCTTCGCTGAGGTATTGTGTGTATAATTTTGAGGGGAAAATGAATTGAGCTCATCTTGGAATAAGGCCACAACATAACAAAATGTGCAAAAAGTCCAGCACTGTGAATACTTTCTGGATGCACTATAATTTCAAAATAAGCGAATAAGCCATCACATGAGCAAACCAGTCAATAAACCAAGTCATTGTTTTTAAAAGGGAAAATCATCTTATTTCATTCAGGGCTTAGGGATTTTATTGGACATGCATGGCTGTAATATCTGATTAGCTCTAGTCCAAAAGCACATAAGAATGGGAGGACGAAACTGTGTTACATGGGGGGATAATTTACCTCCTACTTACATACTGCACTATTTACACACAGCATGTGGATATTTGTAAGGACAACAGGCTTAGATTAGTCACAATACATTTATTTGGGAAGTTTGCCAAAGTGGTGAGCATCCCAGTAGGTAAGAATTGGAGCAGATTTCAGCCATTTCCCAAAGAATGACAAGAAGATGGCAGATGCCTGAGCCCAATCATTTGGTTAATGGAGATGTCTGGTCTGGCTTGGTGACAAAACCTACTGTATAAAACTCAGCCTAAATAAAAATGAAATTGAATTTAAAAAAAAGCCCATGGGCAAACAGCCTTCCCATTATTTATTGATGGTTCGAAAAGAAAGATGAATATGAAAAGCACATTATGGTTTAAAGGCGTGATTGATGCCCACGGGTCTTTAACTCCCAGTTGGATCTTCAGAGGTCTTTGCTGAAGGCCTCGTTAGGGAGAAGAGGGTGGGGTGGGGGTGGGCTGCTTAAACACACAAGCAGGTTAGAGAAAGTTCTTTGATGATTCTAATTCTGACGTTAATAGCTGGGCATTGTTGGGAAAAGAGGTGCCCTGTGGCTCGGCGGTTAAATAGCTGAAAGCTTTGGTCCACGGGGTGATTGGTTTAGAATGAAGCGCACGCTGCGCTGGCCCATTGACTGGCAAACACCCGCGCCATCCTGTGATGCTCTTTTGTGCGCGCTGAAGTCGGTGCATGATAAACAGAAACACGGTGCCTTAAAAGACTCAAGACAGAGCTCATTAGCGAGGCCAACTTTCACCTGCCTGTCGGAGAAGAATGAAAAATGCGCGTGCGATTGGTATGGGCAGAACGTCCGTGCGCTCTGGGGTGCGGGCATCTGCTCCAAACGCGCGAGACGACACTGTTTAGCAACGCACACACTAATATGATGACCTCAAGAACAAGAGGGAAGGAAACCGTGCTAATGGGTCTCTGACCAAACATCAATTGATGTGGAACTTGGATATATCTGGAGCAAGTTCCAGTGGGCCCAAATAAAGCTGTGTTGCACAATGTTTGACAAAGATATGTTTTTAAATCTTTGATTTCATGTTGGTGCATAAAATGAGCATTTCAAACCACTTAAAAGCAGGGTTAAAAGTTTAAAACCAATGGAATGCACTGTGTTCCTTTTGGGAAACTGTAAAGAAACAAGAGAATACCATATGATAAACAGGACTTGTGGATGTAAGCAGCCTATTTGGAACACTGAGTAATATCATGCCAGACAAGCACTTCAAAAATGAAATGTAGGTTTCAAGAAATGGGATTTTTGAACTGATGTTGCTTTTAGGCAACATATAATTTTGAGCAATTTCTCACAATGAATAACCATTTATTTTAATTATATGACCCAAAATGGCATAAAGGTGTGACTCAGATTTCAGACAAGGGATGGACAACTTTGTGGTGCATAAATGTATATTTCTGTGTCCAGCATGTATCCAAATGTGCACCCTCCTCAAACTTCCCCAGGCCCAAAACACACACAAGGTAGACATCTTTTATTGCTTTGTTCAAACTCTTCCCTTTATCATGAAGCCTTTAGTAGTCATTAAATATGTATCATCTCATTTTAATGTGAGGAAATGGATCTGTTGCCCTGTGGCAACAATATGATTAAAATGCAAAGCAAGAGGTTTTTTTTGTTTTGTTTTCTCACCTTTGAGTCACCAAAACGTCAATCTTTGGTGAGAAAAATGACTGTGCATCTAACCTCATGCAGATCCTGAGAAAGCCACTTACTAGGAACAAGTATTAGGCAAATGCACGTGAGGTCTTTTTATGGCTCTCTTAACTATCCCATCATAGTGTCAATGAATGTCCGCGTGAGGCCTTTCATCTCTCCTATAATCGATGACATAATTCATGCAGTAATGACCAACTGGACACAGCGAGCGGTGGCGCGCGTTCCAGCGCGCTCTATTGTTCCCCTTATTGACCAATTCCTTTATGGTGTATTAAAGATTTCACGCTCCATCTTGAGAGGGGTCTCCACTGGAACATTTAGCCGGGGTCGAGCAAGAGAGAGAGAGTTGCCCCAAGATCTGAGTCCATCTGCCGAAAAATGCCGTCCAACCGTGGGCGCGATTTGCATAATTCCATTGACTCCTAATGACTGTCGTTGTGGCATTTGGGTCACAAAAGCAAGAAAGCCAATAAAATCCCATATCACCAAATAAGAGCAGACTCATTGAGCCCTCCATATAGTTTAATTCTTTGAAAAACATTTTGCATTCTGAAAAATAAAGGTGTTTTAATGGGTTCTTTAGGCTTTGCCATAGAAGAAGGATTTCCGAGTGAACAGCAAAGCACTTTTGAAAGGGCGTCTGATAAATACCAAACATCTAAATGCAAATGCATGAAACACTTGCAAAAAAATAGGTGTGAAGTTTCCTTAACCTTTTGAAAAGGTTCTTCACAATCACACATCAGTATAACAAACAATACTCTTTATGGAATTCTTTATGATTATTATAAGACATCAGTCAAAGATCCATTTGAAGTAACTTTATTGGTAAGAGTTCAGTGAAAATGATGAAAAAGAAGGTGGCCACCAGCCCTCCACCATGAGAGACAAATGCTTTTTCGACCTGCTGTTGAAAGTGATGGCTTGTGAGACTGGGAGTGTAAAGGTGTGGAGTGTGTGTGCCTAATTTTCTCAATTAAAATCTATAAATATGGAGTGTTATGGCAGCTTGTGAAAGTGACTTATTAAGTTCATGTTGCAGAACATGAGCAAAAACACCAAAAAGCTCCTTGGGGAGAAGTCAATGCTTCATGTGAAGTGAAATAAGTAGGAACTAATGACCTTTCTGGTTTGTCTTTCTCTCTTTCTAAACAACTGGCAGTAGAGCAGTTTTACAATCTCAGGTCTCATTTCCAACCGTAGAGTGTTGAAGGATCGTTTCAGAAGTGCTTTTTTGAAGAACTGCATGTGGAAATGAGACCTCAGATTTTAAAATTGCTCTACTTCCAGTTGTTTCTCAGAACCAGGCCAGTAACAATTGAGGGAACGTGTAGGCCACATTTCAGTCTTCAGGACTGAGAAGAATCGTTGGTTGTCCTGCTCATCCATTATCACCAATCAAGCATTTATATAAAGAGAGCCTTCAAGTTCGGGAGGCACAGTTTTGTCTCCCATGACCCGCTGCTGCTCTGGTGACACAAGGGAGCGCTGAGATTGAAAAGGACTGGGAGAACCAGAGAAAAAGGACTGGCCGACAAGCCCTCCCTAAATCATCATTGGAAAGCCATTAGAAATGTGGCGGGGAGGAGCGCGCAGATTGGTGTGCGGGGCGCCCTAGAAAGAGCCGCTCTTTTGGAACAAAGGCACAAATGAAGCGGAAGAGAAGAGGGAGTGGTTCTAGGACACATATATCGGGTCAAAATGGGCCCATAAAGTTTCCAGCCCATTCGCATGTGTAAAGTTATATTCATGAGTTGTTAACTATTTTGTTCCTTAATGGGAAATGTATTCAAAGTGTTTTTCTCTTCCAGTGGAATGCCAGATGGTGGTGAAATGCTCAAGACTAAAGTAAAGTTAAGTTAAGTGAGTGTGTGAACAAAAAAGAGCCCCATCTTCCAATGCAGATAAAGTACTTCATTGAACCTGGACTGCTAGTTTGGTTAAGGAACCTATATCATATGCTGCACTATGCGTTGTGGTTGTTGGAGTTTTAGGTTGAACTGAAACCAAACTACAGAAGCAATGCTATGTCAAAGGATTAATTTTTAAATAAAAAATTAGTAATGCAGAAAATTAAGCCATGATTTGGGGGTAAATGTTCATAATTGTTCATAAGTTCAAATGTTTTGTGGAAACTATGTCAAATATTAGAGAAAATGAGTTATTCTTTTTGAGGGCCCAAGACTAAGATTTTGAGAAAAGTCATTATTTTGAGATTAAATGCTTGAGAACATAAATGGTTTTTTTAACAATGTCAAGAAAATTAAACACTACAAATGAGATTATTATTATTATTATTATTATTATTATTATTATTATTATTATTATTATTATTATTGTTATTATTATTATTATTATTATTATTATTATTTTAAGAGTTTCATTAGAAAAAAAATTTTTTTTGAGATTCTAATTTTATGATGTGTTATATTGAATGTTATATTGAAGTCAAAATATTGAAGAATATTGAACTTTTTTTATTTTATTTTGAGATAGCAAGAAATTATTTTAAGATAGTATGGCAAAATGTTGAGAAAATAAGACATTGGGATAAAAAGTTTTGACTTAGTAATTATTTTGTGTTTGTAAGTCAGAAAAAATAACATTGTTTTGTAGGTAGTAAGTAAAATTCAGAAAAACAAACTTATTTCGAGATATTATGTCAACTTCTTCAGAACATATAAAACAATTACTTTGACAGAGTAAGGCATTTGGGATACCATGTATAACTTTCAATATAAACAAGTCATTATATTAGGATTTTACATAAGCATATTGTCACAGTGCTTTTTGAGAATTTTTGGCAGTGTTTTTACTTGATAAAATGAAGTCATACAGTTGTAAACTATGTAACTCTCCATGTGAACATAAATGGATTTTAAAGATATTGTTTTACATTTGAAATCAAGTTTGACGCAATTAACATTGTTAATACCTTAGAGTTGAAAAAGTACATGTACAATATAGAAAAATCCTTCCTTCTGACAGTGTGCTGTCAACTTTTAAACTTCTCCCCTGAGAATTATAATTGAAATATAAACAAGTCGCCCACTACTATATCTCATATGACCAAACACAGCTATTTCTGAATAATTACAACAAGATATTAATGTCAGTTACAGCAAAATAAATTATAATAGCCTCAGACATTCTCTTAGATGCAATCTGAGTGGTGACAAGTGAACATTGTAGAACAAACTCTTTAATTACTGCAAGAAGTTTAGGTTCGGGTAGAAATTGATAACTTGCCAGACCTAAATATGAAAAAAAAACTCAAGACAAGACCTCAGCTTTTCATCTTTCTTCTAAAACGCTGCCTAATGGTGCAAAAATGAATGGCTTTGTGTGCCGCGGTGGAGAACAGGAGGGTTAACTAACTAAAGGAGCTTCTTTGGAGGGCGGCAGATCTGTATCAGAGAAAGTCGGACTAATGACTTGTAAATTGTGTTAAGAAGCAATTAGTGGTTGGAGTGATGGCACGGAGCTGAGTGGAGGTTGCAGTGGGGCCCCAATAGGGTGTGTGTGTGTGTGTGTGTGTGTGTGTGTGTGTGTGTGTGTGTGTGTGTGTGTGTGTGTGTGTGTGTGTCACAGTGCTTCAATTTTTCCACATTTTATTATTGTAACAGACTTTTTTTTAGATTGTCAATTCATTTTTCCCCTCAAAAATCGACATACCCCACAATGACAACGTGAGAAACAAATAAATAAATAATAAACATTTGATGGGGAGCATGAGTGTACAGCCCTTTTTAGATATCTACAGAGATGTTCCATTGGATTCAAAGCATCTTCAAAGACTTCTCTGTACACCCCTGAAGTCATCTTTCCCTTCACCCTGACTAGTCTCTCAGTTCTTGCTGCAGAAATACATCCCCACAGCATGATGCTGCCACCACCATACTTCACTGTAGGAAGGGTATTGGCTAGGTGACGAGCAGTGCCTGGTTATGTAAATTTTGTGTTTTAATTTTAATACATTGATTTAAAAAATCTAATTTAAATAATTTTAGGAGAAATGTATGAGGTGTGATGCATCCATCGAAACAACAGTACACAATACTGGTAGATGTTCATAGCTAATTTTATGCATTTTGTGTGTGATCCTATTAAAACTCCAAGACTTGAGCAAACTTGAGTAGCCCAGCCAGAGTCTATAGAATGGAATCCATCTCTACATCTCTGTAGATATCTAAAAATGGCTGTACACCTATGCTCCCCATCAGATTCATTAAGCTTGAGAGGATCTGCAAAGAAGAATGGGACAAACTTCCCAGTGATTGCTAGTGATTTTCCCAGTTTTGTTAGGGATCCTTAGACACCATTGCCTCTTTGTACATTTATCACACACACACACACACACACACACACACACACACACACACACACACACACACACACACACACACACAGCCCTCATTCCCAGTGCCCGCGTGGGTGATGGAGGCCAAATCTCCTCGTTATCATACCAAAAGAGTTAAGCCTCTTCACAAAACGCGACTCATGCGCGCAACTTTAGACAACAAGGGCCAGGCGTTCACGAGAACAAACCGACCACAAAGACTCGGCCACTCTGCTTTATCTGCGCTTTAAAGAGAATGCAAAGCAGAGCTCGCAAGGATGGGATTTTCCAGAGGTCCTGCCTAATCCCACCATTGTTCAGCTCGCGTGCAGACGGCGGGATTGACACACGGATCGCGTGAAAGGACGGCAGTCATTGCTTTCTCCTTCCCCATTCATTCTGGAGGAGTTTCCAATAGACTTGCAATTGTCGGGAAACTGGGCGCACATACTTCTCAGCCTTTCTCAATAAGTTGTGTTATTGTTGTTGTTTTGTTTTAAGGACAGCAGCCAGTGCTGAAAGAAAGCCACAACACTGTCGATTGGATTGTACCTTGCCAATGTTTCCAAGAACCCTTGAGTTGCACTCAGGCTGGGGAGGGAATGAAACGCGCGCACTAACTGATTGCTCTGCTGCGCGTCCAGATGGGCGCATCTATCTGCTTTCTGGAGCTGCTTAATTATCCTAAACGATTCGACCATAATAATGTAGGCTCCACAGCACACGCCTGGGCTCACAGCTCAGTACTGCACCCAGTAAACATCTTTCATTTTTGATTTCTTTGGTGTATTTTTGTCCCTTACCTAAAGGTACTGAAAACATCCCTTTTCTGGACATGCGTGTCCCAGTATACACACCAAGAGGAATGACATGCACAGACCCAGAACTACCCAGCTCACTACCATTGCATCTGTGTACAGTTATGACACACACAAACACACACACACACACACACACAAACACACACACACACACACACACACACACACACACACACACACACACACAAACACACACACACAAACACACACACGCACAGCCCTCATTCCCAGTGCCCGCATGGGTGACAGAGGCCAAATCTCCTGGTTAAGCCTCTTCCTGACAGTACAATCAAATGACAGTATACACACCAGTATACACATCAAATGAAAATATACACATCAGTAAACAAATCACATGACAATATACACATCAGTATACACATTAAATGATAGTATACATATCAAATGACAGTATATACATCAGTAAACACATCAAATGACAATATACCCATCAGTACACACATAACATGACAATATGCACATCAGTATACACATTAAATGATAGTATACACATCAGTATACATATCAAATGACAATATACACATCAGTATACACATTAAATGACAGCATACAAACCAGTAAACACATCAAATGACAGTATACAAACCACTGTACACATCAAATGACAGTATACACATCAAATGACAATATACACACCAGTATACACATCAAATGACAGTATACAAACCACTATACACATCAAATGACAGTAAACACACCAGTATACACATCAAATGACAATATACACACCAGTATACACACCAGTATAAACATAATGAGGTATGATATGTATACCCCAGAGAGGTACCACCCAGACTTTTGGTTCCAGAACGAACTGCTCTGCTGAGAAGGTTCTGAGTGTGAGGAACCTTCACCGTTTACAAATGACAAACTTTGGGACTCTTTAGAATAAAGAACCCTGAAGAGTTTCTTCACACACCTCATTTACTAAAACGGTTCTTTATGGAACCCAAAGTGGTTGTTGGATGACGTCACTTGCAGCTCTGCTATTTGTAAGAGTGTGTAGAATGGAGTGTGTAGAGTGCAGACAGAGGGGGGTAAATCTCTTAAATAGCCGTGACGGGCCCGGTGGTCCCCTAAACGCGTTTTAATACCAGCCCTGGCCAATTCACCGGCCATCTCCGTTTAGGTCAAAGGAGTTATAGGCGTGATTGAAGCTGTTGGGGAAGGGTGTGTGTGTGTGTGTGTGTGTGTGTGTGTGTGTGTGTGTGTGTGTGTGTGTGTGTGTGTGTGTGTGTGTGTGTGTGTGATGAAAAGGACGCATGTGGCGCTGCCTCATTATGTCCAACTTAGGCTCAAGCCCTGTGTGAAAACCTGCTGGAAGTTCTCCTCCCTCCGGGCTGCCAAGGCGAGAATAATGCGGACGCCCATGCCTCCAGTGGGATCCCCCCACCACGCTATTATATCCGCAGTACTAACGAGGGCTTTATAAGCCTTTGATAGAATCTGACCATAGAAATCCACCCAAATCTCCCCGGCGCTCGAAATAAATCCTATTCGAAACGGGGGGAGAGGGTGGAGAGGGTGGAGAGGGGGGTTCTTCACCTGCTCTGGCAGAAAGGCGCGGAAAGGCTGTAACGCCGCAGAGGCAGCGACTTGCATGTTAAACGTGCGCAACAAAGAAAAAGAAAGTGCACAGTTCTTGCGGCCAGAGCGCCGATCATCTCACGCGACGTCTCGTGAGGGATGGATCAAGTGGTGGATCAGCACTTGATCAACGCCACTGACTTCAGGGACCCCCTGCGAAAAACAGCCCTGCTCAAGGAAAGGGGGGCGAATGAGGGCATGTGCCACACCAAAGTGTCTTACACCCAAACGCAGCACCTTCACTGCTCTGCAAAACAAAGGCAGCGTGGGTTTACCCACTGTGGACAACAACACCACGCTTACTCTGATCTTGGAATCTTGGAATAGGTGTAGTGCACATTGTGCATGCACTAGAGAGAGAGAGAGAGAGAGAGAGAGAGAGAGAGAGAGAGAGAGAGAGAATCATTGCCCACTGCGCTTTGGTGCCAAGCTATTTGCTTTAAGGAATCTCCAAATAGGCTTAGGTGTCTTTAAAAAGTGCCCTTTTCCCCATTCAGTGCTGGGATTGGTCACAGTTGATCTCATTTGCATGCGGAGGTCTATAAACCGCCCCACCACTGCAGTTCTCTCCAGTTGCGCTTAAAGGTTCTGGGGGCGCGGGCACGGCAGCGCGCGCACACACACAGGGGAGTGACAGACAGAGCGCACGAGCGACACTTTTACTTTTTTCTGCCCGGGTCCCGAGGACCTCATGTGACAGACCACAAAGGACGGGAAATCTAACTTGACAGCGCGTCTTTCGGGCTGTTTGTTTGCGCATTTGGCGCACAGTCGGGTTACTATGGGACAGAGTCCACAGAGCGCATCTGCGAGGATGCTCGCTTTCACCGTCCTGTCACTGTCCGTCCTGCCTGCCCTCTCCGCGGGAAGGACCATGAAGTACCAGACGTACGAAGAGGACGCGCCGGCAACCGTCATCGGGAACCTGGCCAAGGACATGGCGCTAAGTCCCTCCACCGGCTCCAAGACCAATTTCAGGATGATGAAACAGTTCAACGCTTCTTTCGTCCGCCTGCGCGAGACGGACGGCCAGCTCACCATCGGGGAAAGGATCGACCGGGAGAAAGTCTGCAAGCACACAGTTCAGTGTCTCATCACTTTTGACGTGGTGAGTTTCTCGAAAGAACAATTCAAGCTGATACACGTCGAAGTGGAGGTGAAGGACATCAATGACAACTCTCCCGACTTTCCCAGGAAGGAATCCACGCTGGAAATATCAGAAAACACAGCGGTGGGCACCAGGATTCCCTTGGATGTGGCCGTGGATGAAGATGTGGGCTCAAACTACATTCAGAGCTACCAAATCTCTGTCAACAGCCACTTCACCATTGACATGCTCAGCAGAGCTGATGGGGTTAAATATGCGGAGCTGGTGTTAATGAAAGAGCTGGACAGGGAGGCACAGGCGTCCTTCATCCTGGAACTGGCTGCAACTGATGGAGGAAACCCGCCAAGGTCTGGCACTACAAAGATCAACGTGAAGGTGAAGGACTACAATGACAACAGCCCTGTCTTTGACCGCAACAATTTCTCGGTTGAAATACCAGAGGACGCACCCCTGGGATTCCTGCTGCTGGACCTGAACGCTGTCGATCCGGATGAGGGCTTGAATGGAGAAGTTGTGTATGGGTTTGGCAATCAGGTGCCCTCAGAGATCCGCCAGCTTTTCAAAGTGGACAGAAAAACTGGCCGCCTAACCCTGGAGAGTCAGATTGACTTCGAAAGCAAAACAACATATGAGTTTGACGTTCAGGCATCTGACCTGGGTCCCAACCCGAGCCCACCAACCATCTGCAAAATCATTGTCCAGGTGCAGGATGTCAACGACAACGCACCAGAAGTCACCATCACCCCAATGACTTCCATCACAGCTGGAATCGCACACATCACAGAGGCAGCCAGTAAGGACAGCTTTGTGGCACTGATCAGCACCACGGACAGGGACTCAGGTGCCAATGGCCAGGTTCACTGCACCTTGTATGGGCATGACCACTTCAAACTCCAACAGGCATATGAGGACAGCTACATGATTGTGACCACAGCTCTTCTTGACAGAGAAAAAATTGCAGAGTATAATTTAACTGTGGTGGCAGAAGATCTTGGCTCCCCCCCTTTCAGAACAATTACACAGTACACCATTAGACTGAGTGATGAAAATGACAATGCCCCTATGTTTAGCAAACCTGTCTATGAAGTTTCTATAGTGGAAAACAATGCACCAGGTGCATATATAACCACGGTAGTGGCCAGAGACATAGACCTGGGGCAAAACAGCAAAGTCAGCTATAAACTTGCAGATACCTATGTAATGGGTTCTCCAGTATCAGCATTTGTCTCTCTGGACCCTGCTACAGGCTCCATTTATGCACTTCGGAGTTTTAATTATGAGGTTTTAAAGCAGCTTGATCTGCGAATTCAAGCAAGCGATGGTGGGTCTCCACAACTTCATGGAAGTGCAACAGTCAACCTAAGAATTGTTGATCAGAATGACAATGCTCCATCTATCACACAGCCAGTGCTCAATAATAGCTCTGCAGAAGTTCTCCTGCCAAAAGATGCCTCTTCAGGCTATGTGGTAACCCAGATAAATGCCCGGGATGCCGATGAGGGTGTCAATGCCGAGCTGTCCTACAAAATCGCAGCAGGTGAAGTCTCTGTGTTTTCCATCAACAGGGCCACTGGGGAGATCTACCTAAACCGTGAACTAAACTATGAAGTTGACGAGAGCCTGAAAGTCACAGTGACTGTCAATGACAATGGAAGACCTTCACTGACTTCAACAGCCACCATCCGCTTTACTATCATTGCGGGAGCGCCCCCTAATGACCGCAATATTTTTCGACGTGGCAGTGAAGAAGATGAAGTTCATGAGTGGGACCTCTCCATTGTTATCATTGTTGTTCTAGCAGGGAGTTGCACACTGCTGCTCTTAGCCATTATAGTAATAGCAACAAGTTGCAACAAGAGGAAAATGGACAAGCGGTGTGATGGCTTCCATTCCGAAAAGGAAGATGCCATGAACCTGGAAGGGAAGAACAACAGTGACCCCCTTATACCAGTCCATGGCAATGGTGTGTTTGATGTTCACCCGTATGCTGGTACCATTCAAGCAGGCAGTGACATGTGCTGCAGCTCTGAGGATGGAACAGACACCACCTGCGTATACGACTCAGAGAACAAAAGCCGTGGAGGGAAGCTTGAGGTAGGTTACAACGATCTAAACGTGTATGCAATTTTGTTAATGGTGACTTTCTTTTGGGATAACTAGAAGTTGTTTGTGGTGTAACTAACCTGCTATTTATTTTTATTCATGTAGGGATATTCAACTCTACCTGGTTATGGAAAAGAACCTGTGAGACCAATTACGATATGGAAAGGCAACTCTTACACCACTGTTTCGGCAAGGGATCCTCAGTTCAGCGGGAAAGACAGTGGGAAGGGAGACAGTGATTTCAACGACAGCGACTCAGACATCAGTGGGGATGGCCTGAAGAAAGATGGACAGCAAAACAATGCTCAAAATGGTAAGGCCAGGGATTTTAGACAGTAATTCTGACAGAAAACAGTTCGCTTTCATGCTTTGACACTGAGTTCAGCTTTGTCTAATGCAGTTCATTCAAAACCAAAGTGACATAAGCTTCCACACAGTATTAGCATGACATATATGAAAACTACAATAGCAAGCTAACTTGTACTTTTGATACATTTATGGGTGGTGTAGGGACAAGTGCAGCAGAGATAAGCATGTGCAGTTAGTTGAGCCAAGCCAGTTGGTGTGACTATAATCACTGAAAATGTGCTAACAAGCTTTTTCTCCGTGTTTTCTTTTCCAGCTCTGTGGGCATGTACCAGTGAGTGTAAGATCCTTGGCCACTCTGACCGCTGCTGGAGCCCAACCGCCACTAGGGCGAGCAACAGCTCTGCAAAGACCGGCTCACTTCCCAGAGACTCTATCAGGAGGGAGAACTACTACCAGGCCCACATACCGAAAACAGTGGGCCTCCAGAGCGTCTATGAAAAGGTTCTGCACAGAGAATATGACTATGTATTAGTTCCCCCACCGCAGCCAATCAGGGTACGAGAGATCAGTGATGTCACCATCCCAGTGTTTTCACCTACAACAGCACGCTGTCCCACAGATGAAGTGTGAGAAACGACACAGCCCTCAAACAATAAGACTGTCAATGGCTGTCAAACACTGCACTCTATGGCAACTATTTGAAAATGTATAAGTATTAATAATGTTTATGTATTTAAGAAAAGCGCATCTTTCCTGTCAGTATTGGTCTTTACCACAACTTTAAGCAATCAGATGACCTTGTTGAGAATTCTGTGTATATTATGCAAGTTTTTTTTTTTGTAAATACAGAGTCTATTTTTATAATATTATTCCTAAGTAAAACAAAAGATATTGGAGATATACTTTATTTTAAAGCATGTTCGTTATTTAAAAAAGCCTAAGATTTTAAAGTCCCAACCCCTATACTTGTGTAAGGCTATCTGAATGCAAGATGTACCTTTTTGAACAATTCTTTCACTATGTTATAAAAAATAAACATTGAAAATCATTTAAAACCAAAGACTCAGCTCATTTGCTATTATGATACAGCTGTGCCACAGTGTTATGATACAGTGTTTTGAAGTTTTGAGGAGATGCACAATGTCACTGTCATGCAAAACCCCCTTCCCCCTCTTTTTTTCCCATTTTTCACTTTTTTTTACATTTGATGAAACTAGCAGATGTTCTTTGCATATATCAAAATTTCCTGAAGAATAAAATGCTCAGAAGTACAAGGTTTTTGACTGATCTCCACAACATCTGCATTAGATTGCCAAAAAAAAACCCCCATCTAATTTCATGCTTACCACAATCACTCAGAATATATAATCATTATGTGTCTTAAATGAGCTCCTGTATACGCCATCTGTGATTTGGAACTCCAGTTGTTTATCTACTTTGGTCTTTCCAAGTATACTCAAAAAACATCAAGTAGGTTTTTTCCATCGTACAAACTAGCAGCATAAACTCATCCATGTGCATCATATAATTATGTGCACCTGCATTGTGCTGTGGCCATGTGGCATGCCAACACCTCACCCACGCTGCCAACAAATGGTGGCTACACATGCCAGGGCTTACCCTTACGCACTCACTCATATGTCCTCACACATTTCATCAAGAGATTTGCTTATCCTACTTTGTTACTGTATGTACGAGATATGTACTATATGTACTATATGTACTATACATTTCATTATAGTATAGTAGGAGGAGTGTCAAATACTGGAGATCTACCACTCTACACAGTTTAGTGCCAAGCTGAATCTATCACACCTGGTCCAGGTAATGAAGGCTTTCAGGGGCATATGAATTTTAGAGCCAGATGTGTTGGATCTGAGTTCTCCAAAACAAGCATTGGGCATTCAGAGTACTTTCAAAGTTTCAAAGCACTCACTACAAATTTCCAGTAAAGTTCCATTACTTATAATTTACATTACTTATAAGTTCCATATACATAATTTAGGTAAAGCACATACTTTTATTAAAACATCTAGCAAAATTCATATCAGGGCCAAAAGGAACTAATGATTTAGTGCCTACAAAAAATATATTTTTGTATAATACTAGTACTGACCACTGAATTGAGTCACTGAATGCAATCAAATCCTCACAGCAGTGCGGTATTCCAGAACTTACTAGAAAGTCTTTATTGGACACCAGACACAATTACTCCAACAAAATAAGACTAAACTATTAATTGCTGTTAATATGATATCTGTTACTCTCAAGTCTGTCTATAAGTAGATACTTTTTCACTTTGAATCAAATCGTGTTTTTGGCTCCAGATTTCCAGACGTTTTGTGCTACAAAGTTTCAATCATCCACCCTCATCTCACTCCCTCACACTGTGTCCCTCACACATACATATCTTCTCACAAACACTCTTCTCTCTCTCTCTCTCTCTCTCTCTCTCTCTCTCTCTCTCTCTCTCTCTCCTTTAAACACACACTTCCCCATTCAGACACCC
The DNA here is from genome assembly GCA_034509495.1 of Acestrorhynchus altus. Taxonomy (NCBI): domain Eukaryota; kingdom Metazoa; phylum Chordata; class Actinopteri; order Characiformes; family Acestrorhynchidae; genus Acestrorhynchus; species Acestrorhynchus altus. The sequence continues at coordinate 38,509,061 of CM067502.1, forward strand.
ACTCATACAGTCACACATACCTTCACTCTCTCCCTCACACTTGGTCCTAACATGCACACACACACACACACACACACACACACACACACACACACACACACACACACACACACACACACACACACACACGCACACACTTTCTTTCTCCAAAAGAAACATTTTAAGAGACAGATACGAACAAGAGAAGAAGATATATCACTCAGATAAATGTTCTCCACAGCTCACAGAACTCAGAACACAGAACATTAAATCAGCCATATCCACTAACATGTGATGGGCACAACAATGACCAGAGTTGCAATGAGGCAGCTAGTGAGATTAAGGTGGGCTGTAAGGATGGGGCTCATTTGGGAAGTCTGATACAAAGTCATGTACAAACCCACTCAGTGCTCATGTGGAACCAATCTAGCCCATGTTTCACCCATGTGAGCCTCATATGAGCATGTTAGCTTGGCTGGAGGTATGAGGGAGACCTATGCAATATTAGACAGGTGTTTTTATTATTATGGCCAATAAGTATAGGTCTGCTTTGCACTCTAACACTTTGCACCTCTAGCTCCCCCCACAACACCATTCCACCCCACCTCACCACCCCATCCCACTCCCCCAAAGGTAACATTACACCCATACAGGTCCGTCCCCAAACCCATACTGGAGTTTTTCCCTTCCCTGTCCTGAAAAAAGAACAAGTGGGCAGAGAAAGAGAAGTCCACATCTAGCCATGGAGGCGACTTGTGAGAAGATCCCCAGCACTTTGTCTGGACCAGAGGACCTGCACCAACTGATGCCACCAGTAAGTAGACTAACAATGCGGGCTTTGAACAAATGTCCAGCTGTTAACCTGGCCAAACTGGTAAAAGGGAGAAGACGTGCAGTTGGTTTGGAAAACTTGCTGACCGTTAGAAATGCAATAACGGCTCCGTTTCAGACGTTATGTCTAAACTGTATCAGAGGTCGGATCCAGATGGTGTAAGGGTCGCATCCCCTGCGCAGTGTGCGGAGCGGCTGATCTCCGAAGCCCCTAAAATTGCTGATTTGTGTGACTGTGAGCAGGCCTACACCGCAGTGACCGTCAAACCCTCGAGTTCTGCGCGCTTACTGAAGGTCGGGGTGGCTGCGCTGAGCGTCGGAGCCGCGCTGCTGCTGTTCGGAGCCATCGGAGCCTTTTACTTCTGGAACATCAACGACAAGCACGTAAGACCTTCTACCTCTACCCCAAACACAGCACTGAGCTTCTATCTTCACCAAAGTCTATAAAGAAGGCGCACACGCTCCCGTAGAAGTGGCCAAAGACCCACAGTCCACTCTTCCAGTGGTCTACCTGAAGCCCAAGGGTCGAGAGGTGCATCTACAAAGCCTACCAGATAGAGCTCAATTACCAGATTCTCAGCTATGGTCTATCTCCCACTTACAATCCAGCTGCTTAAAAAAACCTGCCCATCTATGTTCTGTTGATCTAATCTAGGCTATTAACTTTTAAAACCAAAGTAGAACCTCTAGAAAGCTTCTTCATGTGGAGAACTATCAACCAAACTATCATCTGAAGCCCCTTTCAGTGACAAAGTTTATTTTCGAATAAGTTCCATATTGTGGTCCCATGCCACAATAAAATGAACGAGTGACAGTTTTATTAGCAGTGTATTCCATATTTCTGATTTCACGTATCAAGTTTCCTATGGTTTCGAGGTTCTATGAAAGGGCCTCTTCATGCAACTACCTCCTCTTGTAATAACAAACACACCACCTTTCCATGGAAAAGGAAATGTAGGCTGGGCTTCATTCAGTAGCACTAAAGAAAGCAGAGCTTTTTCTTAACAATATCATCAAATGTAAAATATTCTCTCGTAGGTTTGGCTGGGTAGAGTGGTCCATACCCTCATTTATATGTTTTTCAAGTGATCTATATACTCTTAAGCCTCACTGTTTCCAGTCACTTTAGCCTTCATGAACATTTCAGTATTTATAACCCAATGTAGAATTTTCCCTCACAGCAGCAGAGCCTCTCCAGGATACGGTTGGGTTTTAAACTCTAAAGGAGATGTACAATGAACAGCTCTGCATTATTTGTGGTAATTACTCAAATTGAAGCTTTTTCAAATGGTTCTTTGAGCAGTACCTTTGAAGAACTCACTTTTGGTACTATTAAGAACCATGCTTGTAATAGAGAATGTGTTAGAATCTCACATATGTTTATTACAAGCTTGTTTCTTTATTAAGCTAAAAGTGGTTCTTCTATGGCATTGCTGAAAGAACCATTAATAGTTATGTAAGTGTTTTATGACAGTACCTGAAATACAACCTGTAACATTGTAAACAATGCTAAAAAAGGTAGTACTTATTATGACCATTACCATTTTATTTCTGCATTTCACCCGACGTTTGTCGGTGGTCCATTCCAGTTTCTTCCCAAGTTGTGTTGCTGAGGAACCTTCATATTTGGCCTCAGTCTCCCTCCTTCCAACAGGTGTACAATGTCCACTACAGCATGAGCATCAATGGCAAGGTGGAGGAGGGCTCCATGGAACTAGACACACTGAACAATTTGGAGAGATTCACTACAGGAAGTGGAAGTGACGAAGCCATTGAGGTCCACGATTTTCAGATTGTAAGTGTGCTTCTACACCGTTATAGATACAGATACAGGCTTTGGGGGAATAATGAGGAGCTACACAATATTATGGGAGGTTTAATTGTTAAGGATGATCATATTTATATACCAGTTTGTATGTGTAATCTAAAAATGTAGAAGACTGTACTTGGTATGGGTGTGGGTACCGTTTCCTAGTTTTAAATAAATAAAGAAGTGGATAAGTGTGTGAAAGTAACTAATGAAAACAAACCTTTGTTCTTCTGGAAAATATAATTGTATAAATGTACAGATCTTCCAAAATCATACTCAAATATAATAAACAATGACAGTTACTGAATTATTTAAATTCTATACCAATTGAAGGAGTTTCTATGCCAACAACTGTTAGAAGTATTGACTTTCAGGAGTGTCAAGTCAAACAAATCAGACTTCTGAAAACCATGTCAGTTCACCAATGAACCCTAAGAAGACTTATGACTTCTGAAAATGAAAAGGACCCATCCCAAATGACCTGAGCAATCTTAATCACACACAGGGAATCACTGGCATCCGCTTTGCTGGAGGAGAGAAATGCTACATCAAGACTCAGGCCAAAGGTCACCTCCCTGATGTGGAGACTCTAAACAAGGAGTCATTGATGTTTGACTTGGTAAGCAGAGCTGCCACATTTTACACAAACATGCAAGTTCCTCCCCAACCATACTGTTCAGTAGACTTGCAGATCATGTCAGTTTCAGTGATGAATTCATATAAAATGGGATTCAAGGAGATTCTTACAGTGGGTTTTGTTTATAGAACTTCCACCTCCAATTACCACCAACACCATCAGAGCACTGGGGCTGTGGTCTGTGATCTGTGACTGACAGCAGGAGCACATACTTGTATAGAAATTCTAGGTCTCATCCCTCATGGCTATGTATTCCAGAAGAATGACTGGTGCACTTATACATGGAAGATCAAAAAGACCTACAGCTCCAAGAAATGAACAGACCAGTAATGGGTTTGGATTTCCATGCCTCCATGTTCCATGCGTTTTTCTTTCCTATGTGAAAGAGACATGAGAACAAATTGAAGTGATTGAGTGTGCACACAGCTATAGCTCTTGGCACAGTATGCCAGAGGATCCACAAGCTAGTGATTCTGCCTGAGGCGCTTCCATCCAGTTTCAAACATGAACAAGTCCACAGCTCAAGAGACCCCTGCAAAAGGAGCTCATCTCTCTCTCTCTCTCTCTCTCTCTCTCTCTCTCTCTCTCACACACACACACACACACACACACACTCACTCTCACTCTCTTTCCACCCTTTTTCTGTGGGAGTGCTGCCAAGACCAATCTCCAAATTAGAGTGCTGATGCCCCCCTCACCTAACAGCTGCAGCATTCATTTTGCATTGCACATTTAAAGACGACGTTTTCGTAAAGGCCGTGACTGTGAAGTTGTTTGCTACCGAGCAAATTTCTTTCAACCGCGGATCCATTTTTAAACGATTTAATGCAAATGGCCACTTGAATATTCATGTGGTGTGTGTGTGTTTTGACGACTTGCTGGGCCGCACAGATAAGGGTGGTCCTGTCAACAGCAATGCCTCCCAGCGTTTTTCAGCTTTATGTGTGTGGTGGTGAGGAAAGTATGAAATGGATGAGAAACGCTCATTGTGAGCGACTAACACTGCCTTTACATTGCTGCTTGGAACATCCATTTTGGACTTTCAGCACTGCAGGAAAAGAATGTTATGTGTAGCACTGAGGGCGATAGTCCAATCTAAACCCCTTTTTACAAATCTGTGCTTGCTTAAAGGAGAATCTCAGCCAAACATATAATGAATGGAAGCTAGAAGCCACCAATTAGTATGATGCCATTTGCATAAAGCTACTTGGTGGTTGTTGCTTTGTAGTCATCGTTAGTTACATTAGCATCTATGATGAAACTATCACTTTAAAGGGGGTGTGGAACAATTACAAAGCATAGCTTATCCTTCCTTAGAAAAATGGTTAGGTGAAAAATCTAATTTACCCAGTTTTCAACTTACTCCTGATGTAGTTGATCAGCCGAGACATGTTTGGTGTCCAAAGTTTGCATGTTGCATGTTGCTAATAAATAACCTTTTCTAAATCCATGTGCACACACTTCTTTAAAGCCTCATTCAGGTCTAAATTAGTGTTGTGTAGTCTTGACAACGTGGTTTTAGATGTAACTAAAAATGAGCAAAATCTCATTGGTTTAGACATGGTGAAAACCTGCCTATTTTAATAGCTCAGAGTAGGTCATACTGTCTCCTAAACCACAGTGACAACTATGCACTACCTTAATGATGACCTGGATATGGTTTGAGGGAGGTGAGAGAAGTGTGAGAGCAAGAATTTCCAATAATTCTTGCTAATAATTTAAGTGACCAAAAAAAAAATCTGTTGCCATCAAATGTATCTTGCCTGATAAGTTACATCTAAGCTGTGGTTCTTAACAAGTCCAGCCTCTTTCACCAGACATTTTTTCCATTGTAGAGTAGATGGAAAGACACCTTGACTAAGAGAGACAAACATGCAATTAATCAAATGTATATCTGGATTCCCACAGGAGGATGAGATAATGCCTGCCAAGTTCGAGGAGGAGTCTCTTATCTGGGTTGCGGCCGATCAGCCTCTCAAGGACAGCAGTTTCCTCAGCACTAAAATCCTGGACCTCTGTGGAGACCAACCAATCTTCTGGCTGCGTCCCACCTACCCCAATGGTAGAATGGTTATCCATCCATATCCCTGCCTTGCTTCCCTTTGTCTACATACTTAATTTCCCTTTTAGAAGATGAAATACCCTGGCTTGCAGCCATGCAATGTCTATCTGTAATCCAGGGAACAGGGGAAAATGGAGCACACCTTATCACAGGACATTCTAATTGTCCCCTTCAATGCCCGCGGTCACCTGACCACATTACAGCAGGCCTATAAATATTTAACGGGCATAGTCACAAGCTCATAACATGAATTACAAGACAACGGTGCTAAATTTCATCAGTCTGCATCGTGTGCTATAATTGAGCGGAGGCTGTTAGGCATGCAAGGTTAATTGCTCGAAAACAGTCCAGCTGAAATAATTGCGCATGTGTTTGAGAGCCTCCAAAAACCACACTTGCTCAAAGGTCTTGCCATGTTGTGCACCTGAAGAAAACAAATGGCTTATCTTTTTCTATACAGGAAAAGGGCAACATTACTGAAGGCTCAAATAATGTTTGGGAAAGGTCATCAGTGTACAGTATATACAGTTGCAGTGAGATGATTTCAAGGTAATATTGAGCTTCCAGTGACTTCTCTGAATTGTTCTTTTTCTCAGGGAAAAAGACTATACAACACCAATTTTTCACCCTCATTTTGGTAGTGACAATTTGCCAACACCACTAGTACTCTCCCCGTCACATAAGATGCCCCCAACACTATAAGTGTGAGCACGTCTTCTCCGATACATGTGAAGTAAAACCCCACTTCTTTTTGAACTGCCATGATTTTGTACCATTGCAAAGTTGGAGGAAAGCACCAGGTCCCCAGCTCTGATATAAAGCCTGACAAACTCCTTTTATCAGCCAGCATGGCACTGTGATGTGGGGAGAGCGCCACCTACCCACCCAAAGCAAGCATGGCCAATTTTACTCTCTCTTGGACTCCCGTTGCCGATGGCAAGCAGCACGATCCGGGATTTGAATCTGCAGTCTATACAACACATCTTTAATGGACAAAACAAGTATTGGTGCACAAGTCTTGTTACTATTTTTTGGTGGGTTTGGACAGGGAAGAAATGATATAGAAACAAAAATATAGATATACACACTTAGATTATTCATTCAGGAATGTCTTTAATGTCTTCATGATTAACCACAACTGGTAGCGTCATTGTGCCAATATAAAAATGAACCCTCAGCTGAGAGGAAATTGGATCTGATGGTCAGAAATGACTATAATCACAAGCTGTCCATGAACTAGAAGCTGCTGGAATGTCAGTGTCGTTGTCTATAGTCAGTGTTCTACATCGTTATGGACTTAGAGACTACTGTCTAAGAATGAAGCCCCAGCTCCAAAACTGATACCTTTAAGCTTGACTAAACCTTGCAGCTAAAGAAAAGAAAAACAGAGTTTTATGGACAGATAAAGATTAAGTTGCATTGCCACAATAACCAGAGGTATATTCAGAGTAAAGGAAAGGTATTCATCCCCTAGAACAACATACATCCTGTTAAGCATGGTGGTGGTAGCATTTTGCTCTGGGGCTGTTTTGCAGCTGGTGGAACTGGTACATTGCACAAAGTAGATGGAATAATGGGGAGGACTCCCTATGAATGCTGTAGGACTACCAGATATTACAATTTAAGCACAGTACAAAGAAATAACTGAAAGCCCAATTTTTCAGTGATATGTTCATGAGTGGATGTAAACTGTATATCTACACGGTCAATTTAGCAGATCTAATGTTACAATAGAGGTTTAAAGATTCCATGCACCAATTTGGACCCATTTTTTAAAGACCTTTAGTATGGGCATCTATTCCCCAGTATAGTTAATGGTAAAAGAGATTACAGAATGCTTCAAACAAGCATTTACAAGTTAGCAAAAAGAAGAAGCATCACAAGTCTTGAGATGTTGCCTTGGAATGCTGTGATTAAACTCTTTTTCAGAGGTAGTCTGGGATGCACATGACCCCATAACATTTGCAGTATGACGTGCCCTCATGCATCCCTAACTTCAACAATGGGCCATCTAATCAACTGCATAGACAAAAACAGATTCTAAGTTCTAAGCTCAATTAATGCGATCTCATCATTTTGAGCATCTCATTAATGTACATGAATAAGGGTTCATGAGACATTTTAAATGACAACAAATGGGACGGAAGTAGCAAACGCATGCGTTACCCTTCCACAAGTCACACAATCTGATCACAAATGGTCAATGGAGACTTGGTAGGGACACATGGATATCAGTATTACAGTCACATTGTGTCTGCAAGATGCCTTGCAATACACTATATTTTGAAATGTTTGTGGGCACCTCTTCTAATTAATAGTCCCTGTAGGGAACTATTAACAACAGAATAGGACTCTCTGCAGCACAAAAACATGAACCAATTTACACCATGTCTTATGCCAGTGTGAGCACATGGGTTTGATGGTGCTACCTCCAGTATTTTTGGGAAGAGTTGGGGACGAATTAGGTAGTGATCGCTCACGACTGGACTTCACTAAAGCTCTTGTTACTGAAACCAATCAAAGCTTAAAAGCAGCACCCCAAAGTCTAGTAGAAAGTCTTTCCATTCATCTATTACAAAGTGCTAGTACTCTGCCATCACTGTCAGTACTGTAAACTAAGACCAATATTGCGATAAGTCAATAGCCTATATATTGTGCAGCCCTTTGCACAAAGATGACAAAATGTTCCAAGCAGAAAGGCCTTAAAAACATTAGGGGGAATTTTAAGTGGGGGGAAATACTAGCTTCATGCGTGGAATTAGCTTGCCTATGTCAATAACGATGTTCCTTAGGATGAGGAACCCCAGTAGTTAAGCCTTGATCAGCACAGTTAGTCTGACACATTTGACACATACAACTGCTATTCTGCATGAATCCTGTCAACTGTACTCCCCAGGTGGGCAGAAGCAGAGATCTGTGCCGAGGGCCAGACGACAGGCTGAAGAAGGCGAGGAAGAGGAGCCGCCATACAACCCAGAGAACCCTTACCATGTGAGTGCCATTCAGATACCTGTGTTTTGAGCTTTTGCCCAAGGCTATGCCTGGCTTATCTGCACCAAGCTAGGACCGCTTTGTACAGACAGAGGGAAAGAAAAGGAAAGAGGAGGAGGAGAAGGAGGGGGAAGGAGAGGGAGGGGATGGGCAACCAAGAGCGAGAAAGATGTAAAAATGAATTAACTTACATAAGTCACAAGGGATTTAAATAAGCACCACTGCTTGATTGACAGTTGTAACGTGGCAGTGGCTGTATTGCCTGCAGCCATACTTAACATGGCAGTAATACAGCGCAATTTCAATAAAACTTGCATATCCATTTGGAATAACTGTCCATTCCAATCATAATCACCCTGACCCTCGAGGCTTGATTGCGGAGCGGCAACAAATCAGGACTGTCAATTCAAAGCTCGACATCTGTGGCAAGCTCTCCAGTCGATATTTGTCTGCATCAAGCGTACACCACCAAACACACGCTTCTGATTACTATTTTTAGCAGGCAGTCCATGTTTATCTCTACACTCAAAAAAATATTTATCATATTTAAACAATTTCCCTCTTGTCCCAAATATAGCTTAACGCCCAGGACATGACTGGCATCTGAACTTCGCTTCTTTAGTTGTATACTAGGGCTTTAAGGTGAAAATAGGTAACTAATGGAAATTCATGCTAAAATCACATGGTTGTCTCAGACTACAAGATTCTTACTCATCTCAAATAGACCTGATTTTGTTTCTGACATTATAAAGACACGGTTATTGAGAAATGTGGATAAATACATAGGAAATATTGGCTTTAATATACCTTTCTTGGCTGGTCAAGATTGACATTTTAGCTGGTGACTAACTGCCATAAAATATTTGTCTAAATGTCTTTTGGTTGTTGCATCCAACTATTGAAGTATATAAAGGGTCCAAATTGGCTGATTACCTCTGTTGCTTCTTAGGATCTGATAATTACATGGACATCAGTATTACAATAACATTGTGTCTGCAAGATGCTTTGCAATGCACTATAGTTGAAATGTTTGTGGGCACCTCTTCTAATTAATGTATTCAGCTGATTTAAGTTGCACCCATTACTGACACAGATTTGCAAAAGCACACACAGCTTGTCCAGTCCCTGTAGAGAACTTCTGACAATAGAATAGGACTCCCTGGAGCGCAAAAAACGTGAACCAATTTACACCATGCCTTATGCCAGTGTGAGCATGTGGGTTTGTTGGTTCTACAGTCAGGATGGACATTTTAGCTGTTGACTAATTGCCATAAAATATATGTCTAAATGTCTTTTGATTGTTGCATCCAACTACTGGAGTGTAAGTCTAAAGGGTCCAAATTGGCTGATTACCTCTGTTGCTTCTTTGCATCTGATAATCATTTGCTCTTAACTGACAACAGATTCAAGGTCAAATAAACAATCTTTACTTACCACCACCCTCTAAACATGCTAAAGCATCAGTCAAAAATTTGATTTGTTCTTTTTGTCCCGTGTGTCCTTTCCTTCAATTACAGATATTTCCTACAAATAAAAATGCAGCTAATATTCTGTTCATCATAAAATTTGATTGAGAGAAAATAAAGAAAATAAGATCATTGAAAAAGGGAACTTTACAGGTGTAAACAAAGTAATTCATGGTGGTTTTATTAGAAATGTATTTTATTATAGTTCTATTTACTGCACTGACTTTCCAAAAAAAACAAAAAAACAACTTTTATTAGTGAGAGGAACCAATGTTTAATGTCTTTACATGACAGGAAGTTACTACACGAAATGATTACAGATACACTGCCTGATGCCAAAGACACTGTTTTATTACAGTGGGGAATCATATAGTGCATGCAGAAAGTATTCACAGCTCTTCACTTTTTGCACATTTTGTTGTGTTACAGCCTTATTCCAAAATGGATTCAGTTCATGTTTGCCCTACAAATAATATCCCACAATGACAAAGTGATGAGTTTGTTTCAAATCTTTGCAAATGTATTAAAAATAAAACAAAAATATGATATGTACATAAGTATTCACAGCCTTTTCTCAGTACTTTGTTGAAGCACCTTTGAAATAATTACAGCCTCAAGTCTTATTGAGTATGAGCCTGTGGGACGTTTCTGCCATTCTTCTTTGCAGAACCTCTCAATTTCCATCAGATTAGATGGGGAGTGTTGGTGCACTGCCATTTTTAGATATCTCCAGAGATGTTCAATCGGGTTCAAGCCTGGGCTCTGGTTCAAGTACACAGAGTTGTCCCAAACCCACTCCTTTGGTATTTTGGCTGTGTGTTTAGGGTCATTGTCCTGTTGGAAGTCCAACCTTCATCCCAGTCTGAGGTCCAGAGTGCTCTGGAGCAGGTTATCATCAAGGATGTCTAGGTACATCCCTGCAGTCATATTTCCCTTGACCCTGACTAGCCTCCCAGTTCCTGCAGCAAAAAAACATCCCCACCACATAATGCTGCCAACACCATGCTTCACTGTTGGAATGGTATTGGAAAGAGCAGTGCCTGGTTTCCTCCAGACATAATGCTCAGCATTCAGTCCAAAATGTTTGGACTAAGTTTCCTTTTTGTTTCTCATGGCCTGAGTGTCCATTTTGGCCAGCTCCAGATGGGTTGTCACATGCCTTTTACTGAAGTGTGGCTTCTACCTGGCCACTCTATCATACAGGCCTGATTGGTAGGGTCCTGCAGAAATGGTTGTCCTTCCGTAAGGTTCTCCTCTCTCCACAGGGCAAGATTGGAGCTCTGTAAGAGTGACCATTGGCCACCTCCCTGTCTAAAGTCCTCCTTCCAGGGCCATCCTTTTTGTGCAGCTACCTAAATAGTTTTGTCTGTTTTTTGCAACTACTTAAATTGTTTCACCCATTTTGTTCAGCTACCTAAATCATTTTGTCCACTAAGTACGGCTACCTAAATAGTTTTGTCCATTTTCTGCAGCTACATAAACCATTTTGTCCGTTTTGTGCAGATAGCACAGCATTTCTGTCAGTGTTGTGCAACCTAAATAGATTTGTCCACTTTGTACCACTGGCTAGTTTAGTCAATTCTGTGCAGTTCAAACAGACTTACTATTGATGCATCATTGATCACATGTGTAACTCTATGTAAGTGTACACCTCTATTGTCAAATGACACTGAGGAACATATGCAGTTGTGTGAGCAGCAACAGATGTTGGGGTCAATGGAAGAGGCCATGCATGTTGCCCTTCTTGTATTCTCACAGGCTTTCTTGCGACCAAGACAGCTTCCCTCTATTGACCCTCTCACCCATTGTGTTAGCAAAGACTGCTCTAACTCCCCCTCCTGACAAAAATCCCACACTCTGAATTCCACTACCACCCCCCCCAACCCCCCCACCCCCAAATCCAGTCTTCTAGTCTAATCCCTCCCTTTCTGTTCCCTCCAACTGAAAATCCAAAGGAAAAGGGAAACTGGGGCAAATACAAATTTACTTCCATTCAAGTGAAACACATCACACACCATCTGAAAAGTCTCAGAAGTGCAGATATTTGTACACCAAGCAAATAAAGTGAATCAGATAAGACATGTTTGATGTCCAAAGGTCGCTACTTTGAGGTGCATCTATTGCTGGCAAAGCATTGTGTATAGAGCTTGTACAGTTTCCTAAGAAGAGCACTGCAGAAATAATGGGGCGCTCTGCAGCAGTTGCACGCAAGCCTAAGGTCACCGTGCTCAATGTTAAGCATTAGCTAGAGGGGTCTAAAGCCTTCCAGCACTGGTTTGTTTTTCCTTGGAGTGATTGTGCTCCATCCAATAACTTTTGGGATGGGCTGGAGTGGTGTTAGTGATACAGAAGTAACTATCAAAAGGCTTTCAAAATCTTAATGCAATGCTAATTTTAATTGTAGAGCATTTTCAGGAGAGATACAACTGCACCAATGAAACAAAGCTACCCAGTAACACCCTTGGTTTTAGAAAAAGCGTGGAGTGTACGGGTGTCCACAAAACTAAAGACAAAGCCTGAAACTCAACCAGCCTCTGCCTTTGGTGTGGTAACTGTCTTTACTGTCTACTATATTTTGGAGCAGTTCTGTGAGGATTTAATTGCATTAAGTGAAGAGGGTAAGTGAGGTCAGGATGTTTGAAGATCTCCACCCTCATCCCCAAGTCATCTCAAGGTATTGGATGGAGGACCATGATTCCAGAGAACATAGATCTTCTGCTCCACAGCTCTATGCTGAGGGGCTTTGTGCCCCTCTAGCTCCAGCCTAGCATTAGGCATGGTGCCCACAGGTTCATATTTCTTTGCTCCCAAGAGTTTTTTGTACTGGCAATATTTCCCTTTATGCACTGCACACTGTGTGCATCTGTGTCAGCTTAATGTAGCTTAGAGTGCAACTATTCAAGTACTTGAATACATTTATTAGAAGGGGTGTCCACAAACATTTGGACATAAAGTGTACCTTCTTGACGATTGCAGCTGTAACCCTAACCAAAATTCATGATTAATCTAATTACCGTATTTTCCATGCTAGAAGCCGCTACTTTTTTTCCATGCTTTAAACCATGCAGCTTGTAATGAGGTGCAGCTTTTTCTTCTTATACATGTTATTTTCCAGTTGTTTTTTTTTTTTTGCGGCTTATATTCTGGAGAATACGGTATTGGCCTCAGAAGTGCTTGCTATGCAGAATGAAGTGGGTTGGAGGCGAAAGCTGTGAGATGGTAGAACTTCAAAACTCAAAAACCACATAGCTTGTGATGATTTAGACATGATGCTGCTAACTGGTGGTTACAAGCTTATAGGTTTCCATTATTTATAGCTGTATCGACCATGTAACTCCAGTGTAAATCTCAACAGCAAAATTCAGTTATGTCTTGGCTGTATGATAATTTTGCCAGATTATTCCATTAAAATGAGATGATGTGTAATATGTCTATTTTTGTATTCTCCCCGCACACACCGGTTCACCACCAGCATGTTGAGGGCGATGAGGGCACCATGACCTTCGACCCCATGCTGGACCACACTGGCGTATGCTGCACAGAATGCCGTCGGAGCTACACTCAGTGCCAGCGCATCTGCGAGCCTCTGGGTGGCTACCATCCATGGCCGTACCACTACCAAGGCTGCAGGGTGGCCTGCCGGGTAATCATGCCATGCCGCTGGTGGATGGCTCGCATCCTGGGAATGGTCTAAGACCTTCATGTTGAAGTTTCCTGCAAAGAAGAGCAGCTGGAAGCTTTAGCCTTTATCATGATGAAGTCTATATCTTAGGACAGATCACCATGCAACTGTTTTCTTACTCAATATGTCTTGTGTTGAACTGTCACCTGGGGATCAGCACAAACCAAATTCATGTGTAACTGTAAGATAGTAAATGCCAGTTTATATTGAGCTCCTGAAAATGTATAATTAAGTTTCAGCTTGACAGGAAAGTTTGTTCAGCATCAAAAAGAGATGAAAATTGTATATTAAAGAACAGCAGATAATCAAAAGACGAACATGTTTTCCACTGACTCAATAGAAAAGCAAACGTAGTATATAAACATGGAGAAAAGAAAATGATTATTTTTCCTCTTTCTTTTGATGTAAATACGTGTAATAATTTGCTAGCCTTCAGAGGGCAGAGCAGAAGGCTTTGAACAACACAAAGCATAAATGCCTGCATGAGATATTTAAGATCAGCTTTGTAGCTTTGAAACCCTCTCATTTCCCTGCATATTTCTTTTCACGTGATTAAAAACAAAGATATTTGCCTTCTTTTGACATTCTGCATCGCAAACTGAAGTGTAATAAAGGTCTTTTTCTATAGCAGAGGCATTCACATATTTGTTCTTTTTTTTTGTTTGTTTTCAGCAATTGTGTTTCTAATTGGTAAAAGCGAAAAAGTGCACAAGAAAGCAGAACATCACTAGGGGTTAATAAATGAGACAGGATCTTTTTTTTAACTGCTTTCATGGCCTGAGATCTTAGCCATAATGCAAATGCCTGAGCTCCTTTTGATGTCTGGCAGAGGAGCTTTAAGCGAGGGAGAAAATGACTGTTAGAGTTTAAACTGGAGCCATAAAACTTCTCCGTTTGATCAGCTTCAGAGATGAACGTGCGCCTTGAATTCATCATTTAACCCATTATCAAAGACAGGTTTCTTGCTCCATCTTTCCAGCTGTTTTTCTTTTTCAGCCATTTGAAATGTTTACAGTACATAAAGGCGGTGTACCTCACCTCCAAGTTTTAACAGATTGACATTAAGGTCACACATTTTAGTTCCAAAGAGAATAGAATATTCAGGCAAACAGAGCCTTATAGAGCTGGTTACAGGGAAAGGACGGTATGACAGGGCCATCAAATTACTGTAGGGTAAAATTTAGCAGGGACGTTTTTTGTTTACCATAAAACTAACCCTTTTATTTGTGTTTGGATCAGAGTTGTATGTACTAGAATTCAGTCCAATATTACTTAAAGTCCTATATTTCTTTAATCATCCTAGACCCAAAGGTATGGAGGTCTCCAATCGGGTATTTGTATTTGTCAGAATCAGAGCTTGAGGTAGCTCTGGATTCTAGCCCCTACAAACTAAGACGTATACCAAGACATAAAAGCTGTGATTGAAAGTCAGGGTTATATCACCAAATATTGATTCCTGAATTCCCCCCAAAAACATGTTTATTTAAACATTGTGTTGTTTAAATATAAATATTAATGTGACACAGAAGCTCATATATTGCTGCAGTTTGTGATGGTCATCGAAACTGTGGTTCAACTGGTTCAGATTGGTTGACCATCTCAACTGAGGTTGGCAATTTGGATCTCCTTCCAGACCTAGGCTACACCTCCCAATAACTTGTACCAACCTAGAACTTCATTGGAGCTCACAGGACACTGCTGGCTGGATATTTCTGGTTAGTAGGGTATTCTCAGTCCAGCAGTGACACAGGGGGGTTTAAACACTCCAACATCACTGCGATGACTGATCCAGTCATACCAGCACAACACACACCAACAGACTACAGGCATGTCAATGTCACTCCAGTGCAAAGAAGGACCCACCATCCACATAAGACCTGCTCTCTGGTGTCCTGACAACTGACGAACAGGGAGAAAGGAGGGTGAAGTATGAACTGTATACTGTAATTATAGATCTACAAAATGCTCCTGGAATTAATAAAACAGATAACAAATGTAGAAACAGGGATGTATGGTCATAATGTTATGGCTGATCGGTGTATGTCCTAATATTATTGTCCATGGTGTGTGTGTGTGATATTTTTGTATCCTAGACATGAAGGTCATTGTAATAGTGGGATTTTAATGAACCTTTCATGGAACCAATACCTTGTATTGGGTAGAATTAGTGAACATAAGAATTTGGTGCATACATTTCATTAAATTATTAAATTAAATTAAATTAAAAATAAAATTAACACACATTATATGTACATATAGCACATGTAATAATTAGTTAGGATGTCTGTTGCAAGTTGCACCTTGACCAGAAGGCTTTTGGGAGTTAACAAGCTTCTTGGCAGAATTAGTGAAACTCAATTAAATTTGTTGGTTTCCTGGCACGAACCATACTTCCAGCGCCGTCCACATATTCTCAGTATGCTGGAGGTCAGGACTTTTGGAAGGCCATTCCAAAAGGACATTCCCCTGGCAGCAACACACCAGAACAAAATGCTATCACCATCATGCTCAAGTGTTCTTTGGAGTTGAATGAATCACCTTTATTTCTCCAAACAACTCCATCTTATCTGCCCACAGAACTTCTCTTCAAAAGACCCTTTCTTTGTCCATGTAGTCAGCAACTTCAGTCATGCTTAAAGGTGTCTAGTGTGGAGCAGAAGCTTCTTTTTTGGACAGTAGCTGCTCAGTCCATGACTATGTAAAAGCCGCTTGACTGTAGACTGTGACGATGGCGTTCCAGCAGCTTCTAGTTCATGGCAGGCCTAAGCCTTGGTTTTTCTTGACCATCCGAACCGATTTCCTCTCAAGTGAGGTTGACAGTTTTGGGTCTCCTTCCAGACCTGGTCTACACCTCACAATAACTTGTACCTCGTTGTAATTTATTCTTTTGGAACCAGCAGTTGTTTAGAAATAAAACCGTGAGACATTCCTGGCTTGTGTAAATCTACGAACATCCTTCTGCAGGTTGGTTTGGGATCAATAAAAGTACTTTCTATTATCAGATATGTACTGTGCTCCCATTGGTCTGCATGCTGGTCAGTCTGTCAAACAAACCCTTTGTACGTGGGCACAAAGAACCTACCAGCTGTAGCCAATTGTGATCACTAACAGAAAGAGCATCACTGAATTATTAATCCCAATGATTGTCGATGTATTTGACCCTCTATGTACACATTTTGATCCTGTGTTTGAGCCCTTGCTTATTGCCTTCAACAGGATTATTCCAAGAGGATGCTTGAAATCATGGGTGAGAAGGTTCTAGGTTATACACTTATGGAAATAAATGGAGAACTGCCATTTTGAGCAAGAAAATTTTATTTACAATGTATCTGTAATCTGTATTCAGTAAAGCATGACCTCATTAAATATTTCATAAAAATGGCTAAATGTTTCTTGAGGCACAGGTGCTTGAAAAGTGATAATGATAGTGTGGCTCTCAATCAGTTAACAGAAGATTCAATAATGATTTCTGATTTTTTTTTTTATGGAGGAGAGATGTTCAAAATGAAATCAGCCAGTATCCACACCATTGATGGTTGAAACATGCCAAAGAAAAAACAAAAGTGTCCAAGAGAGCAGGTGTGGTGTTTCTAAAAGATTAAAGGGCAGGTTCTCAGACACAGATAAAGTTTAGTTCCAGTGTCTTGTGGTAATTTTCCAATTCACAACTGACTTCTAGGTAAAGCTAGTTTCATTGACATGACAAGTCTAATTAGGAACAACAAACAACTGCCCATGAAAATTCTATTTAAACTAATTAATTACTCCAATTTATGCTTGGGTCTGAGAGACTGGCCAAATGTGAAAAAGACAAAGAATGGAGGAAAAGACAGGGCCAAGATTGGTGCAGCACTCATCGTTGTTGTTCACCTTCCCATTAATATTGCTTCCACTCCATATCATCAGGGGGATTCACTTCTATTTTCCGTTTGCCAACATCTAACCAGTTAGTACTGAGAACTGTGCCTCCTGATTCCATCTGTGTACAGATTAATGATGAAGAAAAAATATTAAATATGTCACATTACACATTTACTCCATCTTATAAAGCAAGCGGTTTTTTTTTCTTTTTTCTTTAAACACACGGTAAGGTTTCGGAACAAAAACATGAACTGAACGTGGAATTAACGTCATTTCAAAAACAGTAAAACAGTTATTCCAGTTCTAAAGTGTACTCTTTGAAACAAAAGCACATGGATTTTTCATAAATAAAGCAAGAGAGAGTGATAGAATTGGACCAGCACATAAATTAATTTCCATTTTCCCAGAGGGAGTTACAACAAATATGCTCATCATATTCTACTTAATGTTCATTAAATCGTAATGATTTGGTCTGGAGGGCAATGTCCCAGCCTGTCGTTCTAGATCTCACACAAGCAAGTCCCAGTGTAGGCAGAAGATGACAATTTTGGCAGATAAAAAAAAAAATAAACACACATATACAAGAGTAAGTTAAATTTGTGATGAATATGTTAATACTGCTGCCTACTTGTCTTAGCATATGCATACAGCTGCTAATAGAGCATATTTGCGTACATCGTATCAGTGTCTATTAGTGGTTATTGAGTGCTTTTGTTACAATAGTACATGAAGAGCTTTCATGTAATTTAGATATTTTTACAACCAAAGACTTACGAAAGACTTGTTCATGGCCCGCTTGACCTCATCAGAGCCATCCGAGTAGATCTGCTGGAACAGTGAGTTCAGTGCCGCATCTCCCTCCAGCTTCTCGTTCTTCTCTTCCTCCTTAATATCGCCCACCAACTTGTCCCAGTTGCGGGTATAGTGGGAGGATGATGGGTACTGGTCTGAAAACAGAAAAGGGAGAGAGGAAATCAGAAAGCAGCTTCAGACAGGCTCCAGCTCGACTTTGATTGCAGAAAACAAATATGTGCTTTTGATACGGACTTGTGGAGGGTACAAAGTGCTTCATGGAGGGAAGGGTGCCTTCTCCTTCCAGTTTTTCCCACCGGATGGCTTCCATCTTCTTCATCTTAATTTCGACCTGAAAAGGGGTGGGTAGAGATGGGGTAAGGGGATGGGGTGGGGGGAGGTTAGAGAAAGAGACAATGAGCTTCTCTGACAGGGGCACATGCCACAGAAGCAGCAGGGCACACAGGAGCTGTAGAACACCACCCCCGCCCGCCAATCTCGACTGAGCTTGCAAAAGTGGGAAGCGCACACAGAGTGGAAAACTGCAGGGAAAGGGTTCAGATGTCGACGCAATTTGAAGACATTTCAGCAGAGCTTCCTGATAGGGAATGTTTCTTTCATGAAGGTTAGCAGGAGCTGCGCTACTGACATTTGGGAATCCGTCCAGGGGAGAGGGGGTTGCACAGGGGTCGAGGCAGGGAAACAA
Source organism: Acestrorhynchus altus (assembly GCA_034509495.1). Lineage (NCBI taxonomy): Eukaryota > Metazoa > Chordata > Actinopteri > Characiformes > Acestrorhynchidae > Acestrorhynchus > Acestrorhynchus altus. The sequence goes on from CM067502.1 coordinate 38,527,878, forward strand.
GGGCAGTTGTCTGGGCACACGAAATGGTTACTGAGGGGAGCGAGGAAGAAAAACATTTTATCAATCTTAAATCTCTCAGCACAAGCCCTGACGTGCGCTTGTTTCATTCCAAACAATTTAGCAGTCCATATTGCTTGATCAAGACAGGCACTTACTGCAGCCTGACAGAATGGCATTATCATCAAGCACCTCTAATATGGAGAATGGAAATATAAATGGGACCAAATTGAAGTCAGCGCTACGGACACAGCACCAAGCATCAAAGGGCCTTAAATATTGATTTAAGAGGAGGCAACTGTGCTGTAAAGAGACAGTGCATGAGAATACACAAAAGGATGGAGGAAAAAATTGAAGGAGGTACAAAAGTGTGATGGAGGGAATGGAAGGAACAGATTGAGCAAGTGAAAGAGGAGAGATGTCCTCAGAATGGCGAGTAAACATTTTTACGCTTCTCCTGCTTTTCAGTTTCGAGTGGTTACATACAGCAGCTGATAACTTTTCCTTTCCTCCTCATCCCTCCCTTCTTCTTCTCTCTTTCTCTAGGCTATACAACATTAATCTCCCCCCTACATCTGGTAAGACTGGGTGTAAGGGGAGGTGACAGGCACGGCACCACTGCTGAGATTTCTGACGGGCATCCGCAAAGCTTCCTGACAGTGCCATTAGGACCCTGAAGGGTGGCAGAAAAACCCCACCATGCCACCTAAAAAAACTCCCAGCCTGTCACAATCACAGCCATTAAGAGAGCGGGTGGCCATCCCTGGCATGTCATGTATCCTTGCCTGAGCTTCTTAAACTCACAACTACCTCCAACAACCCCCCACCCCCAAAAACCAGGGGGGGAGGGGGTCTTAAAGTGTAAGAGCGACAGACTGCGAGAGACAGAGGAAGGAGAGAGAAAACATGCCGATGACTGAAATGGAATGGTGCACTGGCTGTGGATTATGAGGCGTCTCTTTGAAAGAAATAAATAAACCAGCAGACTGTGACAGGCGTGGAAATTAAAAAGGGATGCTGTTGCTTATTTGTTTGCAAGAGGAAAATGAGTCGCCGGGGTTGCAGCAGCAGAGCAGTGTTTCAGATCATGCCCCCTTTCCGTCCCGTCCTCATCCATCCTATCCAATAAGGCAGCTGGTAATTGGTTCCCTGTCATCCTGCCATCCCAACGGGCACGGCAAGCAAGGTCAGCCACCTCTCTTCATGCAAGCTGGGGGGCAGAAGAGGATCTGTGGGTGTATTTTTCCCTAAGGGGTTATGTAGGTCACGAAGGCTAAGTTTGTTGAGTTTTCTGTGAAGATAACTGTGCAGAGTCGAAAGCTTCAGAGGACATGAGAACGAGCCAATTTGTTTATCCCAATCTCAACGAATGCCTCAGAGAAAGCTTCCGAAAAGTGCTCATATATAAACATACTCTCAAATGAGAAATTGCACCCAAGAACTCCCACCAAAAGAAAAAAAGGAAAAAAAAGTTGGCATTAACAAGATTAAATGCAAAATTCCAAGTTTTGACATTCTAATTCACCTCCTACTGGAGAAAGGCCCTAGGCGCTCAGCTTTTCACAGAGTAAAAATCCTATTATTTGCCAACTCAGACTTCCATGTTGACATTTCATTTGAGGCCATGTTTGAGTGAGAGTGAAAACCCAACCTGAGGTGCTACCTTTTTTTTTTTAAATAGAAGCCATAGATGCTTTAAGAGGCTGATGCTCTCATCCATCTCTAAGTTCCCAAGTGCCAGTGAGCCATTGAGTTAGATCAAGGACTAATTACACAGTGCGTACACACGACAACACATCATTCACTGTTCACTGCCCCCAAACCCTGGATCAGCACCAAAGTCTGGCACTCAGAAGCCCTTCGATGAAGTCAGATTGCTCTCCATATACAAAGTCTTATGGGCGCTCAAGAATCTATGCGCCCATCCTAAAAGATAAAACCAGTTTAATTACAATATTTTGGTTGGAGATAAAAAATAATACCTCTCAGAACTGTTTTCCATCCTGACTTTCAGGGTTGTATTTTCAATTAGCAATTCATGACCAACAACACAGGATTTAAGTGATTTTACAGAATACAGTGTATCCACATGAACTTTATAATGAGTTGTTAATATGACAATTGCTATTATAGTAATGCTATATTATAGTAATAGTATATCAACTGTTTTGTAGATATGTATCAGCATGATATTTAATATTATCCTTTACTGGGGCTCCTCTACAAGTTTTTATTCCCCCTCTATGAAAATAAATTACAGATTTAAAGTTATTAAATTACAGTAAAGTTATTACATTGCCTTGGTAAATTAAGGCTTTTGACAAATTACAGAATTTATTCTAGCACAGGTATAGCAACAAATAGCTAATAGCATGCCAAAAAAAGCAGCTTATTTCACTATTTACTTAGGTTTTGTGAGGAGCTTCTCAGAAGGTAACAAAACATTTGAGTCTGCAGTGTTTAATTTTTATAGTGGAGCATTAAAACATGCAATATCTGTACTTTTAGTGCTTTTACTGTGTTTAAGCCGTTTTAGGCAAGAGTTTTGACTATGCAGTTTGATTGCATCCCACTTTGAGTGCACTTGTGCCATAATAAAGTGTACCAAAGCATAAAGTACACTTGTAAAGTCTGAGGAAGGATCACAATGTTTCACCATTCTACAGGATTTTTTTCCTTCTTTTTTTGCTTTCATCATGTCAAAGCTGTTTACTGGCTTTGTTAAACTACACCAGATAAAAGGGGAACAATAGTATGTTATACGTCAAAAACATCAGGACAGTGATGTCACTGTGTGGTTCTAAGGTATCAGAATCCACACAGGCACAGACGACTTCAAATAGGTTTAATTTAACACAAAGTTAAAAAAGGGAGTTCTGGTGTCCAGTATATAAATGTGCTAATCCTTGAAAGAGCTGGAAAGATCAACATAGAGAACTTATTTTTTAAGAGAGAGAACTTCATTCAACGATGTACTTCAATCCTCCCTTTTAATGCCAGTGCTTTAATTAAAACTGCTTAGAGCTCTGCTCCACTGGAGTTGAGCGGAAAAACAACATCTACAGTTATTGACATTCATAAAGCTTACAGCATCATGAAGTGGAGTTTGGATATATGAGAGAAAAATAATGATGTGCTGGGTTATAAACTTTTTTCTGTAATTCAGTAAAAAAAAAACAAAAAAAAACCTGCTATACATACACAATATGGCCTACAGTTTTCCACTGAAGGGCTAACCGGCAACTAAGGCTGCACCGGAACCATTAAAGTGGTTATAGTTTCATTTTCAGTGTTGCTAAATTAGGGCGCAAAAGTGCACAGCGTCTCGTAATAATAATGCAAAGGTTGCGGTCACCGCATGTCCAGTCTCATAAATAAAGGCTCAAATTAATTTATATTACTAATCTGTTTCAACACCAACATTAGTGGTGAAAGATTACTCCAAATAGTTTTGTTCATCTGTTAGCATCTTTTCTGTTCTGGCACCAAAATGGTGGCATGAACTTCCCCTGGGGGTCTGAACAGCTGAGTCCCTCACTGTCTTCAAACGCAGACTGAACACTCATCTGGTTCAGGAGTATTTAACTCCATAAAGCCATTTGTGTTCAACAGGATCGAAGCATGAGGAATCTCTAGAGAGTCTAGCCTACTAGCTAAGGATATTTTCTGAGTGAACAGCAAAGCACTTTTGTAAGTCGCTCTGGAAAAGTGTTTCTGCTAAATGCCATAAATGTAAATGTAAATGTGTGATCTACTTGCATAAATTACACTCGTAAACCATGTCCACTTGGCCATTTTATAGATGAAGCATAAAGCAAAAATAATGTTGGAATCTAAATGTGTGTGACGACTTTCACATACAAGGTATGTTCTCTACCATTTTCTGTACTGGAAATATAAAGACTCCAAATCCCGTGGCACCAAGGTGATGCAAATGTGTTTTAAGCCCTCCCATCGAATGATTCTACTCCCAGCAAGGTTTGTAAGATTCCTGTGCCAAACCGTGACCATGTGGAAAAGCTATGTGGAGAAATTCCTAGTGAATACTATTAGGTTGCACTCATTGCTGAAACAGATGTGCAAATGCACACACAGCTTGTCCACACCCTGAAGGAAAGCACTAGAATAGAATAGGACACTCCGGAGCAGATGAACCTATTGGCACCATGCCCATATCAGGCATAAGATAGAGGGGTATAAAGCATTGGGCTGTGGAGCAGTGAACCTGTGTTCAATAGAATGATGTAGCTCCATCCAGTACTTTTGGGATGAGTTGAGGATGAGGTTGGGTGGTGATCATCTAACATCCTGAGCTGACTAATGCCCTCGCCAGGGAATGCAACCAAATTCTCAATGCTCCAACATCTAGAAGAAGGCATTCCCTTAACAGTAGAAATAGTTAGAACAACAAACACAGGACCCATAATTTCCAAAGAAACAATAAACACAGAATTTAGCACCATTTTAATTGTAGCACTGCTGATGAAAGTGGGAATTCACAGCTTGGTTTTCAACGGCTGAAATGTGCTTCTTACAATTATAAGCAGATAAGAGTAAGAAAGCCACTCCTAATTAGACTCCATAATTATTCAATATCCTACAGAGATATGACATGCAGTGCACTTCTGTGCATTTTCTCTTTTAAAAACCATCATACAGTTAATCCCATACATAGTTAATCATGTAGTAAATTACACGAGTAATAGTTCAAACTGCACATGTCCTTAAAATCCAAACATAAGTCAACATATAAATAAATCTGTTCAGTCAAATATCTGGAGAAATGATCCACTTTAAAATGTGGCCACTTTAAGCAGGAAGAGCACAGAATCGCTGAATGCAATGCTGGATTTGAAAAAAGCAATTGCACTGCGAAAATGCAGAGTAGAGGGTGCAGCCTACAATGGCTGCAATAATAATGCATTCAGGTGAATGCAGAAAGGTGATTAGGATGCATAGCATGTGCCTGCAGGCCATGTCTGACGCTGGTGGGTTAGTGCTGAGCAACGTGCCATGCCGGTGTATTTTCAAAATCCAGGTGCTCCAGAGGAGCCCAGTGGACCTGGGAACAAATGGGGCTTTGTGAGGGCTCCAGTCCAGCGATCAGGGGAGAAGAGTGTGAGAGAGAGGGAGAGTGCATGTGAGTGAGAGAAAGAGAGAGAGGAAAGAGGGAGAGCGAGAGACTATGTGTACGAGTACTGCTGATGGGGGGTTGGGGGGGGTCAACTGTGTGCCAGGACTCTCCTGAAGAAGCCAGAGTTGCGCCTCCCTCCCCTCTCGTCCTCATGTTTAAACAGAGCCCTTGTTACACTACCCTTTACAGACACCCATGGAATGCAGTCCTTTCCACCGTTGCCATGGCACAAGGTCCAGGGTGGAAGGTCCTTTGATGAATCTGGCAGGACAAGTCTGGTACCGTAACATTTAGCAAACGCATGTGCGCTCTTCTTACTCAAACTCTTTACTTGCAACACAGAGGACTGGGGGATGTGCCCCAAAGAAGCTAGAAATTCAACAGTCCGCCAGGAATAATGACTCTGCACCTTCAACACAGAATTATATTTAAGGAGCAGAAGACTGAGCAATGAATTCAAAATAGTTGGCAAATGTGACGTGCTGTTTATAAATTAATGAGCATGTCATGACTAAACAAATGATCATTTTTCAACAAGCAATTCTGAATAAATTTGATTGATTAATAATAATAGCTGTTGAGCACAAGCTTGTTCTTGTAACACTGTACAACTTTCATGATGAATGGAACAAAAAAGCTCCAAAATGACTTGGAACACAATCGTTTACACTGCCTTCCATTGAAATTCAAGATATTTACAGTACTGTGTAAACTTTATAACCACCAAAGCACATTATACATCTCAGCAAAATGAATTTTTTTGCTGGTGAAAACCAAATAACATAAGATTTGGATTTTGTCCATATCACCCAGCCCTAATCTGGTCTTATTCCGATATATTTTAGCCAAATGGTGATAGATTACCTACGATATGATGTACAATATGAAAAATGTGAAAAAATAAGGAATTACTTCTTATTTTTAACTATATTTAAACATTTTGATTTTCATTTCATTTTCATGGTCTTATTCCCCCTACATACTGTGTACTTAAGAGTGCAAATCGGGATAGAGAGGAGCAGAATAGAGGAATAGCTGAGAGCAGTGGAGCAAGAGTGCCACAAGATTGAAATAAAACATTTTGTAAATATTCTACCTATGAACATTTATCTTGCTCTGTTTATATCCCTATATAGATATAAATATTGCTATATTTCCCAGCCCTACAGCAGGTGAAATACAGTGATTTCGGTAAAACAGTTGCTGATATCTTGAGAGCTAGTTTGAAGAAATGGTTCCACTGTTCTCCCAAATGCTCCCAATCAGTGAATGAATCTGTTAAATCTAATCACAAAATCAGTCACCTGATTTACGACAGTTAAGCATTGATTTAGCAAACCTTGTGTTGGATGAAAACTGTTATAAATGATAGTGACAGTGATTTTCGTAGCGATGTGAAATCACACCTTTTTGTATTTATGCAATTTATTTATTCTAATATTAATGAATGCATTTAGATGCACTTAATTAATCAGATAACGGCAAAACTCTGGTTGCAAAGTAGAAATCTGATTATTGTCTGATGCATGTAAATCCAATCAATCAGCACACAGAAGTGCGTAAATTAAAAGGGGAGGAAGGAAGAGTCTGCTGGTTCACCCAACTGGATGGTGCTGCATGCTCCTCCCTTGATCAAGACTGGTACAGCTCATTAGGAAGAGTGCATGCACTGCCTGAGAAATAAAAAGGAACTCCACTAAAGAGTATACATGGACTGACAAATCAAATTCCTGCATTAAATTCCAGCTCATTTTATCAGATTTCTAACCTGTACACCAACCGGATCATGAGAAATCAGAATATGCTGTTTACATGACTGTCACTTGAACAATCATATAAAATAACCCAGATTATTGATTGCCCTTCACTCAATAATCCCTGATAAGGATCTTTTCATTTCTAATTCAGAGGTGCCCAAAACATTTTCACAGCACAGTAAATCTACACACTGCAGTAACAATTGGACAACATTGGAATGGAGCAATCTCAAGATCAGCACAGTAATTTTGTTAACCATGTACGGTTAACAATGTTTGGACAGACAGTCACAAACATTGTTCAATAACTAACAGCCCAGGGTCATGTGCCATGGTTGCTCATGATGCAAAAATGTATTAAATCAGATCATAAACCACAAATGAGTGTTCTGTTCACCATTAAGTTTAGTTGCCTGAGTAAACTGCTTGAGCCCCTTGGAGACTAGACAGCTTCTAACTCTACTTACAAAACACAAAAGCCCTTTTAAATCAATTGCTCATTATTCAGTTGATTTTTGCCATCACAAAGGAATCTACAACTCATCGGTAACATGGCCTCACAAACAAGAATGCATGACATGCTTTCAAAAATTCAATGAGCAGCACTGTCCATCCAGAGCAGTAAACAGAGCAATTGCTTGCTTCATTAACACAACAGCGTTAACATTTTCATGTGTGCAAGCGTGCTCAAGAACTGGAATGCCCCTGCATTCATTTGCATGCGAACTCTACCCAGGTTAAGTCACCCAACTGTAAAGCAATTAAATCTTCAAAAGTAACTTGTTAACATGAGAGCGGCCAGCCTCTAATGGTCTATAAGCATACATTAGTGCATGCTCAGCTTATGACCACTCTTTGTGGTCTTTGCAATGTTTCTTAAACCATTTGTCATGGGGTCACGTATCACGCTAGAAAAATAAACCCTTAAGCTCACAGCCCTTAGAATTTATAATTGATTTCTAAAAACCCCATGGGGACACATGACTAATGACTAATAACTAATATAAGCCCCTCCACCATCCAGTTTTAGGCTGCAATCAGATGCAGAGTCTTGATTCTTGATAGTGATTTTGATGAAAAATGAGAAACGGACGACCTTTGGAAGTGACGTAAGGGTGTAGAGCTTATGAAGGTAGTGATGAGGGTAAAGGTGAGGGAGACGAAAGGCATAATTAACAAGATACATAAATTAAGCCCACAAAATAAGCAAAAAAAATGTTCTTACATTAACCACCTATATAACATGCCATGGACACGGATGAGCTTTCATACCAAGCACAGAAAGAGCCTTTATTATGGGACAGTAGTTGAAGGAAACAGAACCAGTAAAAGTCATTGTTAGAGAAACAAACTGGAAGCTCACCAGACAAAGACAACTTGATGCAATGTGCACTGGACCACACTAGACATGAACCGGTTAGTGTTTTCAAGGTAAACCATGGCAAAATTTAGGATTAGTAATACTGGTTCAAATTTTAATTATTATTAAGACCATAGTTGACCAATTTGAAAACCTCACGTTACAGTGCGATGCTAAAGGCTCCCAGATACAGTGGAGTGCGACAAATTATGAGGCTTAATTGAATGTGTGGTTTTTGTTTTATACAAGGATAGAAACATTAAACCCTTATGAGTCACCTTCGTGACCATCATCCACTTCAATAGTGAATGCAAGGTAAGCTAATTTTTAGCTTTTAGCTCAGAAGGCCATGTGGAAGAGAGAAATTTCTACAGCTTGATTGGACACGTGGTAAATTCAGTTGATTGGACATGGATTTGGAAAAGCACACACCTGTGTCACATAAGGTCACATAGTAGACGGTGCGTGTCAGACCACAAACCAAGCCAGGAAGTCCAAGGGAATGTCTGTAGACCTATGAGACAGGATTGTATCCTGACAGACAGATCTGGGGAAGGGTGCAGAAAATGTTCTGCTGCATTGAAGGACCCAATGAGCACAGTGGCCACCATCATCTGTAAATGGAAGAACCTGCAGGAACCTGAAGTAACTGCCATCTAAGGTGACATTTTTGTCCGGTGCCAACTAATATATTGTCTCGGTCACAAACCTTCATCTCCAAAAATGTTGACTTTACAGGAGATTATATTCTATACAGTTCTGGAGCATTTCTATTGGTCATCATAAAATTTTTGATTCAACTATCAGATTCAAATGAAGTTAAAAAAATTGTTTTGTTGACAGTGACAATACTCATTACCCAAAATATTGAATCAATTAACTATCACAGACCTTAGTGGAGAGGACCCTGTAAGTGCTCTGCTCAGGAACCACAGGGTGTAGAAGGTGGAGATGTAGGAAGTAATCCTCTCCAGATGGAAGATTAAATTTTGCACTCAACTGAAGAGAAGGAAAAAAAGAGGGAAAAGAATGAAACCTCCTGCAACTGTTTTGTTAGACTAGACTGCAAAGTGGGAAGCTAAACCATGTCATCTGCAAACAAGGTGAGCTTACAACTTGGAGATGGGTGCTCTAACAAGCAAGATTCAGTGGCGTGGAAAAAGCTAGGACACCATACGAAAACCTAACATATTTAAACCTATAGACGTTTGACTTCACTTTTAACTAAATTGAGAGATGGCCGTGATATAAAAATACATTTTTTAAAGGTAATTAATAGAAATTAAATTTTCTTTTGAGGAAACATTTACGACAGCCTATGCCCTAATGGCTGGTATTTTCTCCTTTGGATTAAATAATGTCAATTAGATGTTTATTATAACCAGTCTCTGCCATCAACTGGAAGGATTCTATGAGCAAAGTGATGTTTCAGCATCAGTCTTTGTATAGATAGTCTTACATTTTCCTCAAGCCCTGTCTGATACATTCATTGTGGTTTTTATGACTGAGAGCTCTCCAGGTCCCCTGTTGCAGCAAAACAGCTCCTAACCATGACATTTCCAACCCCATGCTTCACAGCTGGTATGAGGATCTTGTGCTCAAATGCTGTGTTTGGTTTGGGTCAAACATGTCTTCTGTTATGGTGTCCAAATAATTCAACTGTCCAAAGCACATTGATCCAGAAGTCCTAATGTTTGTCTAGGTGTTGTCTGGTTAATTTCAGTCTTTTTTGTATTTTTAAACAGTAAGGGTTTCCACCTTATACACCTTCCATGAAAATCAAACTTGTTTGGTCTCTTTCTGATGGTAGATGCTGCACTTGGACATCAACTGTGGTGAGAGCTACCTAGAAGTCCCATGATGACATTTTAGGATTGTTGGAGACTTCTTTAGGCATTTTGTGGTCTGCTCTTGGGGTGAACTTGCTAGGACATTTTGACCTGGCCATGTTGGCAGATGTTTTAAAATGTTCTCCACTTGTAAATTATTTTCTGGACAGTGAAGCAGCTCATTTCTAATTGTTTTGGGATCTTTTTCAATCCATTCTTTCCAATCTGCATATACAACCTTCTTGCTGAAGGCCACAGAGAGCTCTTAGGATTTCACCATATTGTTCCCACTCCAACAAACAAAAACAACCCAAACTAATGTCAGAGATTTAAATAAGACAGCCTTCTCCACAGTCCTCTCTAATGATGGTCTGATTATTTGCAGCTGATGTGCTGCACCAGATTCAACTGTTAGTCATTTTAGTAGTAATAAATGAGGGGGTGTCCTTCCTTTTTCCTCACAAGATAATTGCATTTCTAATAATTACATTTTACAAAAAATATATCATATAAATTTAAAAGTAATTTCTTCAGATTTGTTTTATCACCTCCATCTCCAATCTAGTTAAAATGAAGATCAAATGTCCCCATTTTTAAATATGTTTCAAAAGGCAAAGGTTTTCATGGGGTGTCCTAACATTCTCACATGACTGTATGTCGAGAAAAGCCACTTAATGTATACATTCAATTAACACCTGCTCAACTTCCCACGACGGGCATCTACAACAACCCTTTTGGCCGTTTAATAGAGCACTGCCTTGCAGGGACGTAGCTGCTGTCGATAAGATTAAAGATCTGCAAATATATGCGGCAAGACGTGAAAACTTTGTTCTACTGAGGCTTCACTGCAGGCCTGGCGAGGGAGAAGCTAGGGGCATGTTTAATGCCCAGGAGCACATGACTCACTGGAAGGAGAGGAGATGGAGGAAGCCCCTGGCTCCAGGGCCCCGAAACCCCTCCTGGGGCTTCACTTTGAGGCTCCCTTCAACTCTAAGCCTCCTGCTCATGCCTCCTTGCCTCTCCTTCAAACTCGCTTTCCCCTCTCTTCTCATTTCTCCCCTGCTTTACAGAGTTAGAGTGTCATAGAGGAAGACGTCGTACCGTCAGTGTGCCGCTAGGGAGCCAGTGAGGCCCCCTCATTACCGCCGCATGGGCTGCTGGGATATCCCAGTGGGAGCCGTGAAAACAGCCCGCGGGCAGATTCCCCTGATAGAACCACATCCATATTTTATCTCATCTCCATCTCATTTGCAACCAAATTATTACACAAAACTCACATTTTCTGTAATTAATTTATAGAAGCCACATCAAATAACGGCCAATACTTTGATTTAGGTTTTTTTTTTTTTTTTTTTTTTTTTTTTTTTTTTTTTTGGGGTGGTAAGATGATTGGAGGCAGTGAAAAAGAAAGGGGGAGATGTTACTTTCATAACTGTTTTGCTTCCCCCCTTCCTCCTCTCTTTTAATCTGAAGGCTTTGTGAGCAGACATGTGTAATTGTGTATCACAGGACCGTGCGGCACGTTAGTGACTGTGACCACGCGTGAAATGCCTGCCCAACCCTCTGCAGCGAGAGTTTCAGAGCAAAATCCCTCAACTCAGACAGTGCTTGATTAAAAATGCTCAGAGCTGGAGGAAATCTTTCATCTTCATCTAGACAATCACGATTAAGGGAGATCAATGAAATGATAATGGTGACACAGAGGTAAACAATTAAAGTCACATCTGCCATCTCCATTTTATGCATGAAATTACAATTAAAACAGCACCTTCTATATTAGCTACGTACACGACAAGAACCACCAAAACTGGCATTTACTAGACAAAGTAATCGTCACATTTTAAATAAACCATGACCAAAAACAAGGTCCAAGACTGCAAAACAAAGTAAAATGTCATTTAGTTTAAATGAAAAAGAGCAGACGTTACCTCTTTTTCTTCAAAGCTGACTGTAACATCCTCCTTCTTGACATTTTTTACCATGATGGTGACTGTGACTTGAGATTCTGTCTGGTACCAGTCATGTCTGTGTGTACAGAGGGGTGCATCACAAACCATTAATGCTAACTGCATTGCAGCAGGGTCTTCAAAACACCCTTAAAAGAATGTTAAGTTGACCTTTAAAGGTGCCCTGTGGAAACATTAGCTGAAGCAGGTTGAACTTATCCTTCTATCACCTCCCACATGTGAATGGCACTCACACGACCTTGCATATCCATTGTAGGTGGACAGGGCACTGAACATTAATGGTGCCTAATGAACTGGTGTCCAGTTCATGATTTGGCCCTGTTCTGCGAAGTATTCAACAGCTCGGGAGCAGCTCACAAGCTTAACTGATTGGAAGACATTCTGACTCATTCTTTTGACCATAACATCGTCCCACCCAACACACAACTATAAGAGCCAACGGTTCAGTTAACATTTAGAAGACATCTCTGACCTTGATATGCACTGTTGTTATAAGCTAAAATCTATATTATTTGCTTGTCAATATTTTGGCCCTTCATTTGTCATTATGTGGCATCTCAAGACAAAAAACAGTATTTCTATTACACTTACTTGACATGTGGAGTGGGAGTCTGCTGCTGCAGGTGAGGCACATTTGAGCATTTGTGCATTCCAGATGGAGGCAGGGTGGGGGGCAAAGAGAGAAAGACAAACAGATCATAAAAACACACCAAAAATAGCTCAGAGAGAATTTTGTAGCTTTTACACCTAATTTCCTACAGTGTCTTTGAGGGTATAATGGGAGCAACAGTGCCCCCAAATGGGCAACAGTGCAGCACACACCGTTAATTCCACTTCAGTATGAATGCTCTGAGCATCCTTTGAGAGCTGCTGCACCCCTGAGGTCTAATGCTAGTCTGTTTGCTATTCACTGCAGAAACTCAAACTCGGGACACAAGAGAGGGAACACAGATTGGGAGAGTAAAACGAATAGTAAAGATAAACTTGATTTTAGTTATGTGACTGGGATTTTCTCTTATCTAGTGGATCAGAGACCCAAGGTAATTCACACACCCTAGCAAATCACACGCTGATGTCATCAGGCATACAATCCTGTGATAAAGGTGGGATTCCTACAGATGTGTGGCTGTTAGGATTATGCATGGACTGGTGCAAATTGATCCTGGGGATAGACAATGGAAGCATACGTACCAAAGTTCCATTTTGCCTTTGTGCTGTTAGATTGAGGGATAGAATAAAGCAGTAATTAGAGATCATCAACATGCCGCGTCCCATACCTGCCATTAGTTTACAGCAAATAAATGCACTGCCCCAACTTTTGTTAGTTGATAAATTATGCAACACAAATGGGAATACATAATTGCATAATTAAGACACTCTACCCATAACTCTACCCATCATCTCAGGCAAATCACAAAGGAAGTGCACAAAACTATATCCTGATGTAAACTGACTCCCATCTCTTCCACTAAGAATAAAATAAATAAATCAACATATTCAAATCAGAACAAGACTTAAGATGCTCCAAAGGCGATGTTGTTCATACAGTAGTTTTAATGCATTCAAGTCTGTTTATGACAAGTCTTAAGCCTCCAAACTATTCCTGCGATGCCTATACGCCTACGCTTAAAGAGTGTGAGAGCTGTTTACCATTCTGAGTGCATTTCTTGCCAGCGTAAATATAAGCCTAAGAGGTCCTTTTCCCCAGTATTAAGCTGTTATGTCTCATAAATTATTGAATATTTTCATAAACAGTATGAGACGGTGCTCGCGAGCATCCGACAGCGCATTAATGGCGCCTAAAATGAGGTCGCATTTCAAAAAAGAGGGGGAGCGGGGGGACGGGAATGGAAGAAAAAAAAAAAAAATCCCCATGCATATCTAGTTTTGATCTGTATGGAAGAGTCAGAGTCTGCTGGGGGGAGGTGTAGAGAGGGGAAAAAAAGAACAGAGCCAAAGAGCAGGCAAACGGTAAATGTGACTTATGGCATAAAAGTGATGTGTAAACCTCTAGAGTTCTACAATAACCCATATTCTCAAAAGAGAAAAGCACAAGACAAAGGAGTAGGAGGAGGCCCTTGATCAACTGTAGACATTTCACACTATGAACGCTTACTGCAAATGATGTAGTGCTTAATAACATGACAATCATTAGCCGAACAGTCTTAATGGGAACCCCTAATGAGAAATCTCTGCTAATTTGGCCCCTAAAAGAACAAAAATGACTGATGGGTACTATGCATGGGGACTTTCGACTTGTAGCTCCTGCTGCTACAGAGCAGACCTTCTTAGCATGCAGCTTGATTCTTAAACCATCTCAAAAGAGCCAGAACGGCCCTGACGTTTTAGAAAATAACACCCGTGCCGCACAACACTGTGCTAACAACTGATAATGGCTTCGGAAGAAAAATATTCCACTTTTGCTGGTGGCAAATTCAACAGCGCTGTTATACATTGCCACAGTACCAGTTGTTTGTCACCCTGAGGCAATTGTTTGAGTGTGCTGTGTCTAATAGCTGGCCGCTGTATGAGATACTGTAAAAGGACTGCTAAGCTGGAAACGTAGGTCAATAAGGGTGCTCTGAAGCTCTCTGACAAATCACTATAAAATTAGACTTTTCTTCCTAAACCTGGGTAGTGTTCGACTCACCACCTATGAAATATTTGCTGCAGTGAAAATCTTCTCAATGCTCTATTTTTCCTGCAGAATAAAATCCTAATCTAAACGCCACACTAATCTGTCCTGAATTTATTATAAATGCATTATGGTTAATCGAACACTGTCTTATTAATAATTTGATCCATGTTGTCAGCAATCTGAATCTATACTCTGATCTGAGCTAAAAGAGCAGAATCCATCTGAAAGGAGAGTCGAGCAGAACGGAGAGATGAGGCTTGTATTTACAATAAACGCATTATGGTTAGTTGGACATTGTGTCTTATCTATTGCTCTGATCCATGTTGTCAGAGATCAGATTCTACACTCTGATCCAGCTGAAAGGAGAGCCGAGCTGAACAGAGAATTGAGCATAATGGGATTAATGTAACCGGAGGTTATTTTTATTCTTGAATCTTTACTGACATGGGGGTGTACAGTCTGTAAAAATGACTGACAGGACTAAAATCACAGATAACCTTGGGTTAAAAGAACTCAACCCCACCTCCCCATCTTAAACTAATCCTGCCCAAATAGGGCTTTAGCCATTTTCCAGACACTTAAACTTACTGTTAGTCTCTTCACAACACTCGATCCACATTTGAAAAGCCTCATTGGAATCTGTAGAAAACAAGCCAAGCATTATCATTTCACACTGTTTCAGTTTGTTCTGCTCCACAACATACAGAGCTTCCTATTCAGTGTACATTATATTTAAGTCTGTTGCTTCTGATATTAAACATTTTATTTAGTGAAATATATATTTTTTATATCTGCACTGACACAGTAGTCCCTCACGCAGGAATACTGTATGTGCAACAATTTTCTGAGGACGGAGCAAGATTCCTGGTCTGAAAGCTAAATTTTGGCCTATGGATCACACTTCATTTCAAGCCTAGCGTATCACTGTAGCAGCTGAACACTCCACAGCCTTTTCCAGGTTAAGTAGAGGATTAATAAAAAATAAATTAAACATTTAAAATACTGAAATTTAATTAAACATTGGTACTCAATAAGTGCGGCTTTTCTCTGGCCTTCAACGTACTTACACTAGATCAATACAGGCAACAGTAATGATCTGCAAAAACATCGTTCATTCAAAACAGTGTTGCCCAAACCGCTCTAAACTTACTACTTTAATTCGTTATTCTTATTCTTATAACATTTTCTACTGAAATTATTAATACCATCAAAAATAAAGGACATCTTGGACAGGTTTTGGTGCATCTGCTCATGGTTTCTTCTCAAATCAAGGATGTTAATAAAGAGTTTATCCTGCTTTTGTTGGAGGAACAACAAAGGAAAAACGAACGATACCAAAACCTGGGCAATCGTGTAGCAACAACTTACCAATCAACACCATCACAGCAACACTGCTGAGCTGCAATCATAGATTCTGCACGCACTACACTCTAGTTTAACCACCTGCCGTGACAGCAATCCCAGAACCCCATGGTGGACACCCTGGGTAACACCATGGGTATCAAAGGGTTCGGTGAAGCACCGGAAAGTGACTTTTGGTCAGCTGAGAGAAGATTCTTGCATACTGTCAGGTGGAGTGGAAAGCAGTTCCCAACCAACACTGTATGTGGTGGAGATGGGGGCTGCTGACCTCGACTGTGGACCTCATTAGACTATGGAAGGAATATTTTGAGGATCTTCTTGTGAGGGTCTTTGAGGGGATCAGTTTGCAGTGTGAAGCAGCTGGCATGAGTATCAGCACCTTAAAATCTGAGACCATGGTACACAGTTGGAAAAGGGTAGAATGCCCAATCAGAGTTGGGAATGAGTTTCTACCTCAAGTGGAGGAGTTCAAGTATTTTGTTCACAAGTGAAGGAAATATGGAGCAAGGGGTTGACAGCTGCAGCACCTGTTGTGGTGAAGAAGGAGCTGATCCAAAAGGCAAGGCCGTCAATCTAAATTTTGACTCTTATCTATGTCCACAAACTTTGGGTAGTGACTGAAAGTATGAGAACCCGAGTACAAGGGGCCAAAATGAGCTTTCTCCACAGGGTAGCTGGACTCTCCCTTAGGGTGAGGAGTTCAGTCTCCTGGGAGGGGCTCGGAGTAGAGCTGCTGCTCCTCCACGTCAACAGTAGCCAGCCGAGGTAGTTTGGGCATCTGTTTCGGATGCCTCCTGGTCTCCTCCATTGTGAGGTGTTCTGGGCATGTCTGTTTGGGAGACGGGCCCAGGACCCAGGATGTGCCGGAGAGTTTAAATCACTCAGTTGGTCTGGGAACGCTTTGGAATACATGGCCGGGGAGAAGGAGGCCTGGGCCTCTTTGCTTAGGCTGCTGCCCGTGACCACGACAACAGAAAATGAATGGATGGATGGATGGATGGATTTTAGATCAATGCATATAAATGTGTCTGAATGTTTTACCCCGTGTTAGTAACACACACAAGTGTTCCCTACAAACCAAAACTGCATTTGTTAAAGCAATTAGACTAGGTGAACTGCAGGGCAAATATGAAAATCTGATCTTTGAGGGTAATCCATTAATTGACATTATATAACACATTCACTTCACACCTACCATCAAGTCCCTTTCCAGCTGTAAAGGTCTGTTTTGCAGCACTGATGTTTTTGAGATGATATTCTGCAATTCTGGATTAAGAAAACATGAAATAGAAAAGTTAAAAGATACAGACAATGCAATTGCCAACATTGGTACAAAGTCTGAAGGAGGTAAGCTGTCCTTATATTAGCTAATGTATCTTTCTTAGAATTGAATGACAGAGTACAGAACAAAATTCTCTGTATTTCATTTGACATCTTTACAGTCACTCACCCTTTTCTCAGGAAGGCAATGGCCATACCAGGCTGAAGCTGCTGTGCTTTGGTTGCATCGTCAACTGCTCCTAAGAGTAAGGGTTACAAAAACCTTTGGTTAACCTCCAGACTTCCTACTCTGAGAATATAGGGACTGTGGAATGAAAAGCATACATCTCCATGCAGACATTTAAAGTACACAGGCTCTATTTTCCCCCAAAATTCAGGAGATACCATCTGTATAAGGGAGGATGTCTCACATTACAGCCTTTCTTATCACAGTTCTTATAATGTACTAATCAGATAGCAGTCTGAGGCACCAGCGTTTACTCCGTATCTCTTGAAAGATTGGGTATGGACTGTGTATGGATTATTGCTTCAATGAAACTCAAGCACACAAACACAATCAAAACAGGGGAAAAGTTTCCAGCATATTACAATCTGTCAAAAATCTTTTTAAAAACTTTTGTAAATAGGTAACACATTGACTGCACCAGCTGCTGGAAACACATTCTGGTTCATGTTATAATAAGAAGGGCCATTTGCACTTGGGCTAAATGTGGTCAAGATCTGTCTGACAATTTTGAAATGTGGTTTGAGTGAACACAAACAGATCAGATCACTGAAACCACATAGGCTATTAGCAGCATGCTGTGAAATAACCTGAGGCAACTGTCAAAACAGAGGGAATCTCCTTTAAAAACGAAATACAGGGTAATAAAAGTCACAGGACACCCTTTTATTTCAAAAACGAAAGAGAAAGTGACATATCCAAGTAATGGGTGAGGGGTCCTATCTTTTAGGCAAGTCCAGAACTTGCCTGCCATGTTAAAGGCCACCATATTGGATAATGGGCAAGCTTTCCTAATGAGAAGGTGGTCATGTGGCATATCAAAGAAGACCACAACTGTCTCAGAAATTAATAGCTGCAATCAGATTTGTACTTGTGATTCAAAAGTTAACACAGAAATTTCAAAGACTTTTATTGTTCGTCACAGGAAACTGAAGATGGAATTGATGAAAGAAGAGAGGACAGATGTGATTCTGATGTCCAGGGAACACAGGCACAGAGCATTCTGTTTGGTAACGAGGCCAATTTTTATGTCAGTAGTGAGTTCAACTGCCAAGTTGAAGTACTAGAATGATGAAAACCCTCACTGGACGGCAGAAACCAAAGTCGTAGGTGATGTGAACATTGGTGTGGTTTGGATTACACCCGTGTAATCGGACCCATTTTCAGAGACCAGACCCTAAATGCTCAGGGTTACCTGACAATGCTATAGGAAATAGTGTTCCCATTAATTCTGACTGAAGATGGTAGTTTCCCCGTTATTTCCAGCAGGATGGGGCTCAACCACACTACAGAGCAGTTGTTCATCAGTGGCTGGATACAATCCAATTCTCTAGTCATTGGATTGGCCATTGTGGACCGGCCGCCCAGATCCCCCGAACCTCACACTACTCAATTTTTGTGTCTGGGATCATCTCAAACAAATTGTGTATGCTGAGAAAACAACAAACTACCTTCAGCACCGCATCGTGGAGGCTTGTGACAGCATTTCTCCAGAGACTCATGCGGGTTCATAACGATTGGATCGTGTGCCTTCAGCTCTGTATTCAGTACCAGGGAAAGCACACTGAACATGTCAAATAGCTCTGCATCACAGGCAATGTTCTCAGTTGTTGTTTCAACTTTCTGTGTTGATAATTTTTGGACCACAAGACAATTGTAAATCTGATTGCCTATCCACAGCGCCTGGGGAATAGCTGGGGAGTTAAATGCTTTGCTCAAGGGCACTTCAGTCAATTCCTGCCAGTTCAGGGAATCAACCCGGCAACCTTCCAGTCAAAAGGTCACAAGACTGGTTCCCTCACCACCAATCAACTAATACACATACACACACACACACACATATATATATGATTTTTTTTGTCCATATCGCTCAGCCCTAGTAAACTCTACTAAATAGTTTCTGATTGTTTAAGAGGAACAAGATATAATTACAAGAAGACTGTATTAAACTAAACTAATTAACATACAGCTATTTGTAATACCTGTGACTGTATACACTGTAGCCATCACACAATAACCTAAAATATCTGACATAACTTTACAGGAGAAGGAAGTCAATGTAATAAGATTTTTGGAGCACTTCTCATAAATAACAACTGCCAGATTCACATCATGTCAAAAAGTGAAAACAGCACAACTAGAGATATATGATCTTCGATAGCGACAATGATTTAAAAAAATTGATGAATCTATCAGTCATGTTATCAGTTGGATTATGAATTAATGGCCAAATAGCTCTTTATGCAGCTATCAACTTTTAAATGTAGCTTAAGGTTATTTTATAAATTTGCTAACAATGAAGATAAAGATGAAACCAAAAATACATTTGTTTAATGAAATTTCCTGCTAATAAAAACTCTCTTGTCAAACTTTTAATCCCAAGATGTGCAAATTAGCAGCAATATATCAAAAGTAAACCAGTGTTCGCTTAATGTTCAAATCAGAAAAAAAAAATTGTTCCTATACTTCTGTTTGTATTGGTCACTTTTTATACAGTTTGTGCTCTTTGATCCAATGCCCTCAGGCAGGTGCTACAGGTCACCAAAAGCCTGCACAACCAGACACAGTTTATTTTCCATGGTCAATAAGTACACTAAATATGCAACAACCAAAAAAAAAAGATCAAATTTGACATGTCCACACAGCCTTGAAAAACTCACATCTGTGTAATTTCGGTCTGGTAATGTGTAAGTTGATAAGTCATTGCAGCCCATTGTATAGTGTAGGGGCACCCATCTTCGGTCGGTCCAAAATGTTCCCCAATTTTGGCCACTTGGCAAATGGCAAAGGGAGAGAAGACCTGAACAAGACTCCCACTTCAGCTATAGTTCTTTTACTCTTTCTGTACAGAATAATCAGAAGAGAGGAGAATGGGTTCCCTTTCTGAGTCTCGGTTCCTCTCAAGAATTCTTCCTCCCAATTTGAGGGAGATTTGAGCTCAAAAATGGCTCGGACCAGGATGTGTACAATAAATATAAAGGCTTACTGCTTCTAGGGGTTGACATTAATGAGATGAATGGATTCTTTGATGGATTGATGGGTGGATGGATGGTTGGTTGGATGGATGGATGGATGGATGGATGTTTGGGTGTGTGGGTGGGTGGTTGGATGGATGGATGGATGGTTGGGATGGATGGTTGGGTTGGGTGGGTGGGTGTTTTGGATGGATGGATGCTTGTTGATGATTGGGTGGGTGGTGGGTGGGTGGGTGGATGGATGGATGTTTGGGTGGGTGGGTGACGGATGGATGGATGGATGGATGGATGGATGGTGGATGTGTGGATGGATGGATGGTGGACGTGGATGGATGGACGGACGGACGTGGTGGATGAACGGATGGATTTGACGTCTGCGGTGGGTGGTGACGGATTGACGTTTGGGTGGGCGGGCGGGTGGATGGACGGACGTCTGGGTGACGGATGGACGGACGCTCGCGGGTGGGTGGCGGATTGACGGACGGACGTGTGATGATGTGGTGTGGATGGATGGATGTTTGGGTGGGTGGGTGGGTGGATGTTTGGGTGGGTGGAAGGACGATGATGGATGGATGGATGGATGGATGTGGATGGATGGATGGATGGGTGGATGTGTGGATGGATGGATGGATGATGTTTGGTGATGGATGGATGGATGTTTGGGTGGGTGGTGGATGGATGATGGATGTTGGTGGGTGGATGGATGGATGGATGATGGATGGATGTGGATGATGGATGTGTGATGGATGTGTGGATGGATGATGGATGGATGTGTGGATGATGGATGTGTGGATGGATGGATGTGGATGGATGTGGTGGATGGATGGATGTGTGGATGGGTGGGTGGATGGATGGATGTGTGGATGGGTGGGTGGATGGATGGATGTGTGGGTGTCTGGATGGATGGATGTGTGGATGGATGGGTGGATGGATGTTTGGGTGGATGCATACCTAACCAGCTTAAACAGATGCTTGACAGGCAGACGGCCCAACATCAGTCAGCAAAGCAGGCAGTGAAAGTCTAATGCAGAGCAGGTGAACTTACTGTCGTAGTCGTGGAGCAGAATGTGAGCATATGCTCTCTGACAGAGCAATTCTGCATTATCAGCCGTCTCTCCCAAAGCCACGTTCAGCTCCTGAGAAACAGCACAGCGCGTTAGTTTGGGGGAAAGACTAGAACACCATTAAACAGCAGCCCTGCTCTCCACATCAAGCGTCACTTCAACGTTTCCTAAACGTTGCGACAGTGCGCGTAACCCTCCCTGCAGCGCTGAGCTGCTTACAGGGTGATCAGTGTCCCGGAGCACAGCAGACCAACCAAAACAAACAGCCGTGCACCACGTTATTCACACTCAAGAGTGCACTAGTCTGCTAAGGGGCTAAACGGCTACTGTTGACAGCAGCAGGTCTAAAGAGTGAGGATCCGCTCCGGGGTTTGGAGGCTCCGCTGCAGCGCAGAACCGTAAAACCCGGACTGGAACACACTGGACTCCGGATCTGGATTCCACCGGTCTCCACAAACTACGACTAGTTAACCACCCGCATAAACCTCGTTCTGCCTCATCAGTTACCACCAGGGTCTTTGACGTTATCTAGAACACGGAGGAAGGCAGAACAACCGGCTCTTCAGCGCTCGGTCCCAGCAGGCCACCTCGGTTAGCCCGTGAGCTAACGCCGCCGCTCGGCGTGTTTACCTGCAGAGCTCGTCTCGGGTCCTCGTCTATGAAAGCGTCACTAAAACTCCTGCAAACGAGAGCACAGCTTTAATAACACCGTGATAAACCGCGTCCCGTGGCGCTATTTCGGCCGTTTTGCGCGGAGGAGAGGATACCTGTCGCTGGCCATGAGTCCGCCGTGCGCGCGCTCGAAGCTCTAGAAAGTTCTGAGTGAAACCGAAAGGCCTTCAGGACCCAGAGCGCCATGTAAACATCACTGCTCACTGCTACTGACACAACTCACACGAGTCACCAACAGGCATTCATACACACCTGTTTATGTTATCTTCTACTGTTTCAATAAAGATCATCAGACAGACATAATCAGAGCTAATCAGACAGAGAGATCATCAGACAGACATAATCAGACAGAGATCATCCGATAGACAGATCATCAGACAGACATAATCAGACAGAGATCATCTGATAGACAGATCATCAGACAGACATAATCAGACAGAGAGATCATCCGATAGACAGATCATCAGATAGACATAATCAGACAGAGAGATCATCAGACAGACAGAGATCATCAGATAGACAGAGATTATAAGGCAGACATAATCAGACAGCGAGATCATCAGACAGATGGAGAGATCATCAGACAGATGGAGAGATCATCAGACAGACAGAAAATGATAGATAGATAGATAGATAGATAGATAGATAGATAGATAGATAGATAGATAGATAGATAGATAGATAGATAGATTCTGACATAGATCTACTGACACACCACACATAAGTCACAGGCATTCATACACACCTGTCTTCAATCTGAGACCATGGTACTTAGTTGGAAAAGGGTAGAATGCTCTCTCTGGGTTGGGAGTGAGTTCCTGCCTCAAGTGGAGGGTTGAAGTACCTCCTGATTTTGTTAACAAGTGAGGGAAAGATGGAGCAGCAGGTTGACAGGTGGATCACTGCAGTGCCTTTTGTGGTGAAGAGGGAATTGAGCCAAAAGGCAAGGCTCTCAATTTACTGCTCAATCTACATTTTGACTCTCACCTATGGCCACAAACTTTGGGTTGTGACTGAAAGAATGAGAACCCGAGAACAAGCGACTGAAATGAATTTCTCCACGGGGTTGCTGGACTCTCCCTTAGGGTGAGGAGTTCAGTTCTCCGGGAGGGGCTCGGAGTACAGCTCCTGCTCCTTCACGTCGAGAAAAGCCAGCAGAGGTGTTTTGGGCATCTGGTTCAGATGTCTCCTGGTCGCCTCCCTAGTGAGGTGTTCTTGGCATGTCTGTCTGGGAGGAGGCCCCGGGGGAAGACCCAGGACTTGCTGGAGAGATTAGATCTTTAGGCTGGCCTGGGAATGCTTTGGAATGCCCTAGAAGAGGTGGCTGGGGAGGAGGTGGTCTGGGCCTCTTTGCTTAGGCTGTTGCCCCTGTGACTCTGAACCCAGATAAGCGGCTAGATAGTGGATGAATAGATGGATAAATAGAAAATCAGCCAGACAGATAATCAGAGACAGATTACAAAATAAACCCACAGTCTCTTTGAACAGGATTCATAAATCTGGCTTTGTAGGTTTCATACACATTTTTATGTTTGGAGATTTTCTATAGTTTCAAATAAGATAATCAGACAGACAGATAGATAATCCGAGACAAATAATCAGACAGATAGACTGATAGATAGATCACCATTAGATCGCTGTATTGATCTTTGATGGAAATCACACATTACAGCAACAACGAAAATAGCAATAACATAGAAGCAGATAAAATAAAAACATTACTAGATAAATATGTTATTAAAATTGACTGCAACGTACAAATACAAAAGTATCAACTACATTATATACATATACAAGATATATATATATATATATATATATATATATATATATATATATATATATATATATATATATATATGGACATGGTATATATTGATTGCTGCTCCACTGTTCTAATAATGCATAGTGCACTTTTTGACATTAACAATGGTCTTTGCACAATACATGTAACTGCTCTACTGCAACATCATATTACTATACAATATGAACAGGACTTATTAGTATCTATTTATGTCTACCTCATGTATATAGAGTAAAATTACTTAAAGATGAGCTTCTAGTGTACAATTTAGAAATATCGGGAGCAAAGCTATTGAGGCCGTGCTCACACTATACATATAAATGTATTGGTAAATAAAAGTGACGATTGTTTACGATGAAAACAGGAACATCGATTTTAAAAATTGTCAAAATCTGACTGTGTTGTGGTCAGCAATGGCCAAGTACTTTATTCGCTTTTAATTGTTTTGATAAATTAATAAATCTTTAAGATTTAAGCTGAACATAACTGAATTATGGGTGCATTTCAATTGATCGACCTCAGTTGAAGTGACACCTGGGAATTTTGTTACATTGTTGTGTAGGTACCCACAGTGATACACCGGATGGAAAACTTCAAGAAAGCTGAACATATGAGACAGGAAAAGCAGAGCGTATAAAGAACCCAGAAGCATTTTTGACTCTAGCATATGCCTATATTGAATCTTCTTGTCTGTTGTTTATAAGTGTGTGTTTCATTTTCACCTCACTATTTTATCTTTCTGACATTTTAACTATCTGTGTTAAGCATATTAAAACTAAGTGCAGGATTGAGTAGACTAGCTCAAGTCAGCTAGGTAGCATTAGCTAGCATTTATTAATCTAAAATATATTACGCTAATCATCAATTTTGCTACCTATGAGATTTGTCATACAAATATACATATTATAATATACAGTTTTTCTCAATATTTAGTTTTTCAAAATAAATCTGAATAATCCTTTGCATTTTTTTTGTTCAACATCATATTGAACTTTTAAAAGGACAATCTTTCTTTCAAGGCATCCATTTGCTGGGCCTGGCTGAGCTATCTGCACACTCACACAATTTTTTATATGCAATGAAAGAGGTATCAAGTTTCAATACAAAAATAAATCATGGGAAAAAATTTGCATATTTTATTTATTTTTTTTAAATACAAGCCATGTAACTTGACAACCGTTTGGGGTATAAATGAATAGGGAAATTAAAAACAGCAATAAAAAAACAGTCAGAATATTTTCAGCAAACTAAGGCATACATGTTGAATGACATCAGCAAAAGGTTCAGATAAAGAGACACTTCCCTTAAATGATGAGTTATTCCATGAAATACAAGGGATGAATCAGACAGTTACAAGTACAAACATCAACATTAATATGGCTTTGTTACCCAGATGCATTGTACAGGCTTTTTTTCCATTAACATATATTAGATGTAAGTCAATAATAATAAAAGGCAAAAAAATCAAGTTACAACTGTCAGTAATAAAGCACAGGACATTATCAAAAAACAAGCTGATGTAAAACTGAGATGAATTCACAGTCTTATCTGCTGGCATATACAAAATTATAAGTATTGTCAGAACAAGAAAAATAATTCTTATTCTTATCAGTCAAGGATTCATTTACTGATGTGCTAAACTTAACGTTCTTGCAAACAGTACAATCCACTAAATCAAATTTTATTCGATTATTCTTATAGAAATCTTTGATTCATTACATTTCATTTTGAGAAATATCCAAAATAATCTGATTTGCAAGTAAATCTATATGCACCAACAATGCACTGACAGAGAGGTCCAAGGTAATACACACTGAGACAGTGCACTGAGAGTAAACAATGTGGATTTTTTTTTTTTTAATATGCAAAAGGCTTCTTTGTAGAAAAAGGCAGTGCATTTCCATGATCGTGTCCTTAAAAGCATAAAGAGCACAGACACTTGAAATTCCAATTCTTTGAACGTCTCTCAAAAACATCTGATGAGAGGAAATCGACCTCCTTAATGAATGTGTTCCAGTAGGCTTGGAATGCACTGAAATGGAATTCTGTTCCAATGCCGTTGCAGCTATATAAGCATTTATCAAATATAGACCCTTGATCAGCATTACAGAGGAATGTAAAAAGAATATATACAAAAGCTTTAAAATGCAGTAAAATTAATAAAAGGCAACTTTTAGTACAGTAGTCCAGCATTTTGCCATAATGGAGTTCAATAAATACATTATCAAATATAAGTTGGAATTGATTGGCTACACTAAGTGTTGGCTCTATCTTTAGATCAACAAATACCCAGTGATAGCACAGCCAGATCTACAAAACCACATAACAGACCATCCATTTCAATCCAATTAAAATGGGGGGGGGGGATCAGTGCATCAGTGCAGAAGTTTACTTCCAACACATGCATTTGTAAAAATATATCTTTGCAACCCATGTGCGAAACAAGCCACAGTGCAAAAACTACTTCTAAGAACACACTATGCATACATATTGATTCGAGTGCTGGGAAATGATTGTCATACATATGTGGTCTGGCATATTCCATGTTCTAAAAATAATTATAAAAACAAAGACACGAATAAGAGTGGTACAAGTATTTCACCTTTCTAAAATAAAACTTCAATTGGTCAACAAAAAGTACCCTTGCTATTGTGCACTGAAAATAAAACAAACAACAAAAAGTAGTTGCATCCAGAAACAATCAATTGAAAGAAATGAAACTTGGTGGGTAGGTTTGACATTGTGAGACAGATGTAGCCTGCTGTTGGCAGCAGTGGATGCAAGAAGGCATGCCAAAGTGACAGGAAGGATCTGGGAGTCCTACAAAAACACAGAGAGGGACGACTGACAGATTGTCCGACGTGACCCAACAACCTCGACTGTGGACATTCAGCGAGCAGTGATGCACGTCACCACTGGCAGACAGCTGCCCTTAATGTTATCAAAGACTGCAATGGTGTTGTGCCAGTCATGTTATCTTAAGTGATGAGTCACACTTTTGTCCTGATGGAGACAAAGAATCTATGTGTGTGCTTATTCACAAGACTCATCATGACCTATCCCAGATGTGTTGGATGCTACTGGACACGCTATCAACATTACACCCCTATTTCAACAGGAACTGTGTGAGAATTTCAAGCTATATGGGATTGCTATTATTAATACTGGGAACCTCTACAACATCCATGCCAAGAAGTCTGGCATGTTGCGTTAACAAACATGGCAGCCAGATGACATTCAGGAGATGCAGTACTTCTGTATGTATATTGACCATACTGTGAACCACTTATTCTTCCTGGTAACCTTTATCTTCCATCTGAATAGCATTGCAAACTGACACTTCCTTCTGGAGGCAACAATGTTTTGATGAATGTATGTATGTAAATATATTTGGTCCAGGTCAGAGACAGGTCTTTTTATTTAATAAATGATCTATGTTACACAATATAAATTATGCTAAATCAAGCATCCATGATGCTATGCATAACATAGAATCACTTGTACAAAACCTTTCCATATTTTTCTCTTATCTTTACTCTTTTATACAGTAGTTACAGTTAGCTTTAGATGCTAAAGGTTCATATTCATTCATTTGTGATATATTTAGAAAGAAAGGGAAAAAACAATTGGCCTTTCATTTTATGGTGACATTACTGACACGTCATCAGCTGTGTCCAAGTACAACCCTGAGATATATTGCAGTAAATCATTTCGGGCACTTAAATGAAAAAGAAAAAGATTAGGATAAATTGCATAAGGATCACAAGTCAATATACAAGATTTCATAGCAAGGCAAATGTGGTGCAAACAAATAAAAAAGGAAAAAGGAGTGACTGTAATTTCCAGTGCATGTGCAAGTCTCAAAGGAATGTGATGAGTAAGGCGTTATGGTGTTGGACAAACATTCATTCACTCCTAATCCAAAATCTGAGCTTAGCCTGAAGTCTCCAAAGTCTCACTGTTGGAGGTGTAACCGACCCAAGAGTCATTAATGATGACAACACTCAGAGGCTCCAACTTCATTTCAGAGGGACTTTTCATGCACACATCTGCCATCTGTGGCGCATCTTCGGAGTGGTTAGCTCCACTTAGCACTGTGCTGCTCTCAAGCAGTTCTTTGGGTACTGTATCTAGGTCTGCTTGACCCGAGACCTGTTTTGGTTCTGTTGCCGTGACAACAGAATGGATAACAGTACCAGGAGTCTGAGTCACCAGTTGTTGCCCTCCTCCAACAAGCGTCACTACTGGGGCACTGGTACTACTTAACCCTGAAGGAAAGGTTGTAACTACCTCACAGTGGGTGGGTTCTTCTTGGCTAGGAGCCGAAGCAGATTCGTCCAAGGTAACATTCTGCACAACAAGGGTTACCTCCTCTGAGTCTGGAATGGCTTGCATAATGAACTGAGGAGAAGTTATCACAGACCCATCTATTCCTTGTTCAGTGGGTGGTACTGGAACCAGCTGCAGCGTAACAATCTGAGTAGCCGGGCTATCCACCTGCTCCTCACTGGTGTGCAACTGCAGCTGCTCCTGTTGGACTTCCATGGAGGCTTGTTTCTCACGGAGGCTCTCCAATAGTTGAGCTGTGCGGAAGACTGAACCTTGGCCTGGTTGGATGGACTGTACATTCTGGAAAGTCCTCAGCATCTCAGCAGAAACAATGGGCAGATGTTGCTGCTGAATGAGACCCAAAGGACGTGCAGTCTTGGTGTTGCCCATCTCATCAGGGTGCGTGACCATGCTACGCTGACTACCGTTGATGATCCTACTGCCTTTTGTGCTCTGATTGGACACGCTATTAAAACTGAACAGTTCTGGCTCGGAGGAAGGGGCACTGCGAACACTCTGGGGTTCATAGTCATCATCATTCTGAAAGCTATTATCATTACCAACACTGCCATCATCGTCATCGCCTATGTAGACAATGTTTTTTGGCATCTCTGCAAATTGATACACCAGTCTCTGTCCCTCAACTTTATTCAGGATACCACGCTGATAATAGTATCTGTGAAAGGAAAAAGAGACAAACAATCTTTAAAAGAGACACATGTTTAATGGTGAATTCTTCTGAATTCCTTAAATTTCGGCATAATTCAGTCATTAAGATGTAAACAAAGTGCAGTGCAGCATGTGGGTCAAACAGTAAAACAACACTTCCATATTTCACACATACACAAGAGAAGTGAGAAAAAAAACAAGCACAAGGGTTAATTTATGCTCAACACTATATACACACAAAGTCTTCTGTCCATACTCTGTATTGATTTCATCTATATTGTTATTGCCTGTTCTTGGAAAGCTTACAGATAAGGATGGAATTGAGCAGTACCATTGCTATATGAAATATACACCTTTATGAAAGAAACTCTGTCAGAAAAACATATGGCAGCTAACACTGCTGCCTCTTGTCTTTTTTGTAGTAAGTACATTATCAATCTCATCCACTATTGCCATGCTTGTGTCACAAACTTTTGACAATTTATACAATAGTCAACTTTGACTTCCATTAAATCCATTAATGGGGGAGACATACAAGCAAAACATCAACAGTACGTAAAAACACACACATTGAAAGTCAGAATTCTTCTAAATTCTCTGAATAACTTTGTAACTCAACAACTGAATTGTGTTCAATTTTAAAAATCAATGAAACTGTGTTTTAACATTAAAAAACTGCAGTTTCATATATATATAATGACATTTCACTGTAGTTTATCAAATTAAGATAAAAAGAAAAAAAAATTAAGAAACCTACCTGAGTGCTCTTCCCATTGTTTCATAGTTCATGTCAGGTTTGTTTTTATGCTTCCCCCACAGCTGAGACACTGCTTTAGAGTCCACAAGCTTGAATATGCCCTTTTCCCGATTGGTCCACTTGATGTACCTGGGACAGGCATTCCTGTCTTGTAGCAAAGCGATCAAGAACTCCCAAAGGTACAATGTATTTCCTGTGTAAATGTAAAATGTAGCATTCCTTGTGAGTCAAGACTGCTACTGTGAAATGGTGTTGGAAATGGTGCATTTCCAAATATTTCCATCAAGAAAAACATGAACTATAACCAAATGCTCTTACCTTTGCTGTCTTTGCTCTTCTTAACTGTTATGTCAGGCATTGGAGAATGTGGCCTTGCTCTTTTTGGTTTTCTTACTGAGGGTCATAAAAGCATCAGGAAAAATTAAAAACATATCAATTCATTTATCCTCAAAACCTTTTATATGTTTGATTGTTTCAAGTCACCTTTCTTTGCCTTTGGCTTGTCTTCTGTTTGAAACAGCCACTGCTGATGTCCAATACTCTCCGTCAGTGGTGTCAAAAATATCTGAGCTATAGGGAGAAAAAAAAAATAAGTACGTTTTTTTTCCCTTTCCCTTTCTTGCCCCTAACTATAGGGGCAGTGATAGCAAAACAAAACATGAATGTGAGGTTTCAAACATGCTAAATATTTAATATGAATCAACCTTGCAGCTGAAGCAAGCTTTCCAAGAAGACAAAAAAAAAAGCTTGGAGAATAAAGAAGAAATTTAAGAAGAAGAAACTTCAAAATGTATCTACTCACATAAATGCTTCTCATCCAGGGACAGTGGACATGATGGGTCTATATTCAGCAAGGCTTCAGCAGCTTCTGCCGTCTCCACAGTATCCTCATTACCATTCTGATATGCTTCCACTGAAGGTTAACCAAAAAGCAACATATCAGCTCCTAGTTTCAGTGGACAAATATGGTAAAGACACCTGACAACATGCTCGAGCAACCAGAACTAGCACCATTCAACTGTAGCGTAAGCTCTGTCCCCTCTGACAATGCAGAACCAAAACTGTTAACTTTATCAAGTGTAAAAATTTAAGTGGCACATAAACTCACCAGACAATAAAATAGCACGTTGTGTGTTTAAGGTAGTAGTAAGTTCAAGCTCGTCCATATGGCATTACAGGAGGATATTTGGGATATAAATAACTGCAGGGTGTGCAGCGGGATTAATAGATTGAGAAGAGATGATACAATACAGTGAATGGGTTAAACATCTGTGCTAAATGGGATTCAGACAAATATTAATGATTGACAAAAAGGAGTAATTGCATTTGGCTGTGCCAAAGGCCACAGTATGTAGGAAGTAGTTGAATTTGCAAATGTAAAGAAGCATATGTTCCCAGTCTACAGGAAATTCTAGTCAGAATTGTGGCCAAAATATGAACCTTGCAGACAGGGACTACGGGCATGTATCACGGTCTGTGAATGAAAATCACTTCTCTATCAGGCAAGAACTGCTTCTCGAAGTGATCACAGGTCCATCATAACCAATTTCTGAAAGAACTCTCTGCATACCATGAGCAGAATGGCACACAAAAGGCTTCTGCTCTCTTCTTACCTGTAGAATTTCATAAAGAATGGGATTTTCGCCACTGCTGGTAGACCCATATGAGCGCACACTTCAATACAGCTGCAAATCCAGCTACTTCCTACAGGCTATGACTTTTGGCAAGGTCAAATACATACACTACCTTTTGCCAGTCACCAACATCTTTCCCCCCCACACGTCCAACAAGGCATTCACTACACTGCACCATCCTTTCTCAAGCTACAAATCCTGTTACACACCCGACAGGTATTTCTAGCCCAATCAACCTTGTGCAACGCCTTACTCAGGAGGTACCAATTTCGGTTCATGTTTGAACCTGCTGGTATGACCAGCATTACCAAACATGACCAACATCAAAACAAACACACACTATGCTGGTCAGGAGCTGTGTAACCAGTGGGCTTACCAGTATGGGGTGTGTTTTCAACCACCTTTACCATCAAAAACCAGATTAAATACAACTAACAATAAAAACAGTGAAATTCAACTACATCTGAAGCAAAAAAAAAGAAAAAAGAAACTTTAGTCTTGTTTGACCACAGAGTTGATACACATTTGAAACAAACTAAAGTGTTGAGGGAAATGAATAAACAGCCTGTAGACCATTACAGTCAAACTATTCTCTGGGTCTAAAAGGGAAGGTTTTAAACCCCTCTGAATGGTCTGGAAACCAGTTTAATGAAGTTAAGGGTTCAAACTGGAAGGGTGTTTAACCAAAACAAGCCCAAACTGTGGCCACCACTGTCAACTACTTTGATAAACAAGACAAAAAGGTGACAGAAAAGCTTCTCCAACCATGTTAGGACTTGTTTAAAGTTCACGGCAGCCTGTGTGTTTCGTACTACAGCGCTGTGAGCTGCTCTTAGCTAACCCAGAAGTAGAGGTGGAAAATCCAGGTCTGGAAGGTTCATAATCCGCTCCTGGCTTTAGCACCGGCTGGGTGAATGGCCCAGCTGCAGCGGAGCAGCCCCGGCAGTCGGGCCGAAAACCCGGAGCGGATTATGGAGCCTCCGGACCTGTATTTACCATCTCCACCCATAACCTACAGCTGAAACACCGTCTTCTCACGCAAAACACGTAGGCAAAACTTACTTTTCGTCAACTGGGAGCGCTGGAACCGAGCGGAGCGCGTGCAGATTACACGTAAAGACGTTTGAAGCCAGTTAAATGTTTACATGTTGGGCTGGGCTGCAGTCTGCCATGGTGGACAGCAGTGCTGCTGACGGGGTCTGTCGACATGGCGACCCACGTGAGAGAAATGGGCCTGAGAAAAACAACAACCTGACTGCTGGATCACTCCCTGGTGGGAGGGTTGAGGGTCCAGTAGTGACTGGAAGTGGTGGGTCATTGTCAGCACTGCAGTGACACATGGGATGGTGTGTTCGTGTGTTGCATTAGTAGAAGTGGATCGGGCAGCAGTGCTGCTAGAGTTTTTAAAACCCTCAGTGGCACCATTAGAATGAGAACAGTCCAACAACTAGAAATATCCAGCCGAGTGCGTCCTTTGAGCGCCAATGAAGGACTAGCTACCGCAACGCTAGATGTAAATATGTACAAAACAAAAAAAATTCTTATTCTAAAATGTTGGGAGAAGTTTTGATAGAAAAACCCACTGGTAGCTCACTGGTTGCTGGTTAAAACTGTTGCCCTTGCCTACACATTTAGACCTCTAACAATGAAATGTATTATTTGCAATTGGTAAATGAAAGTGAGAGACAAGTCGAGAAAGGCCTGTCAACGTTTAGTGTTGCTTGGAGTGATATTCCAGTTGACCCAGCCAGCCGAGGACTTTAACAGTATTAATATTACAGTATTCCAAGCTGGACTCCGACATATATCGGCTTTATTATTATAGAATTATTATTTATTATTGTTTATATCAACCACAAAAAAATCAGCAAGCTGTAAACATTTAATTCTTTCAGGAAATACTTAAATTGTTTTAACAATAGGTTGTTTTGTTTTATTTTGCATTTCTGTTCTGTTTACAAGTCAAGTATGTGAGATAATTTAAACAATGTTCTGTTTCTAGAAGTAATATCTGAAAAAAGAAATTCTCTAGACCTATATCACCAAAATGGATAGTTTTTATGTAGTTGAATGTAGGTCATGACATCAGATGACCAAAGTTCATTGTGAACAAAAGGTCTAATTCTAATGTCAATTTTATGTATAATTGTGAAGACGGACAATAAAAAATTCATCTAAAATGAGAACATTTAGCTGACATATGGGGATCAAAACCAACGTCTGATAAACTTCATAATGTTAACATCCACTCAAAATTGTTATTTTGGGTTTAGGTCATGGGGTTAAGCAACAAAGTTTCAAATGTTGGAGATTGATGTAAACACAATGTGGTTTTTATGTGAATATGGAACTGTATTCTCCTGCAATACATGTGAAAATTCAGGCCAAAATGTTAATGATGTCAAATTGATGGCAGGTGCCTGCTGGGTTACAGCAAAATACAGTATTCACTTGTATACACTCAATAATACAAGGTCTTATTCCTGCTCTTTCTGGTCCTGGTCTTTGTTCCTAGGCATGTGTGTCATAATATTTTACATGCAGATATTTGCTTGTATAACAAATAAAGCATCACCTGAACATCTAACCTTTGCTATACGCAAATGTGCAAAGCAATAATCCTACATAAATCAATTTAATATAATCATTCCTGACAGCAGAGGATAGAGGTTAGCAGCTCACTGTTGGCCCTCTGACAAAAAAAAGCTGCTGGTCCACTGGCATTTTGCTCATTGTTTTCTGAGCAGTCCATTGATTGGTTAAGCAGAGTATTAAGTATTGTAAACTGGTATATCATTTTCACTGAAGCTTCTATATAAGACTTGGTCTTATTTCTCACAGTTTTTAATATTAATAGTCTATGCATTTACAATCTGTTTGAATAGATTAAAATCTAGTTTGATATTGTACACTGGAGAATAATCCAGGTGGTCCATCAGTAGAAAACAGTCAGTGGGGTGCTGAACTAATCAAGCCAGTAGAACAAAATAAGCTTGCTATCTGGTACTATAAAAACAGAACTGTGTTCATTTAGTATCACAAACTATACTGATATGTGTAACATTAGTCACAATTTAGTCTTAATTTAATAGCCATGTTATTTAAGAACTGGACAACGGGCATACATTTAGACATAGGCAATAAGGCCCAGTGTCAGTTTTGGATGCTGCCTCTGGGGAAGGTAGTAAGGGGAAAAGATTTGCTACTAGCTCCCTGAAAGCTTGTTATGTTAACCTACGAACCATTCAGTCAGTCATTATCTTATCTACTTCTTCCAGAACAGGGTCACAGTGATCCAGAGCCCACCTGGAGTCGTCAGACACAAGGCAGGAATACCCCCTGAGTGCGGTCTCACTGTTAGGTCAGTTCATGTCTTCCGGCATACACCAGGGCTCTTCTGTGGCCCTGCAAAGCCTGTTTGGTTGTTTCACTGCTCAAACACACTTATAACAATTAGTAATGTTAATTGCCATATTTAGAAACTGTATTCAAGCAGTGAAGTAAGCACACTTTTTTGGACGTGGGCCCT
Source organism: Acestrorhynchus altus (assembly GCA_034509495.1). Lineage (NCBI taxonomy): Eukaryota > Metazoa > Chordata > Actinopteri > Characiformes > Acestrorhynchidae > Acestrorhynchus > Acestrorhynchus altus. The sequence goes on from CM067502.1 coordinate 38,562,859, forward strand.
CCAGGACTCGAACTGAGGAACCCAGGTCTACATCTTAGCTCATAACTCAAATAGCAAGATGTTAATCTGGAAGGTTGTGAAAGCTCTCTTTTCCATCTCTCTCTTTCAAAATTAAAAAAGGCAGGACTGGGCAGGCAACTTAATTCCCGCTCTGTAATTTTATACAGAACAGCCCATTTTTGTTTTCGGGGGTGGGGAGATCCTTCTGATCAGTTTAAGGTTTCTCAACCTGAGCCCCTTTATCCTCTCAATGGCCCACACCCATGGCAGCCCACCAGGATTTATCCCTGTTCTTGGGAAAATTCCATCACTGGCTTGAGGATGCAGCGAGCAGTAGAGATTTTGAACAGAATGTGAGGAAAAAAAACTCACTGCTCACAGTCAGCTGAATATGACTTTGCCGCACGTAGAACAGCCTTAAGTATATAAAAAATAAAAATAAAATAATAAAGACATATGGACGGATGATTCTAGTGGAAATGTAGACCCTGCAAAAAACTGTCACTGCTAGATCACTTGTAGCTGGGGTATATATTGTACATCCTAGCCTCCACCTCAAAGAGTAAAAAAAAATGTTTTTACGTTTTCACCCCAAATTGAAACATGAGAGAAATGATTCCAGAGGGGGCCCAGAACCTCAATGTGGGCTTGAATAGCTTACATCTTTGCCCACAGAGCATGACCTAAAATATGCAAATTATGCATGTCATAGCATGACCTGGATTTTAGCATTTTGGGCACATGCACCCATTCAAGCTGCCTGCATGATTGGCCCTTGCTGTCAGAGGCCGATATGACCGACTGAAACACAATTACAAGGACTTCAATTGAAACCTGAGTGGGAATTGTACTTCACCTGTCAGTTGCGCTATGTCCTCCACACTCTCTTGCTCCAGCCCTGTTCCTAGGTGACCACCTGTCAATGGCTGCTCACAAGTCAGCCCAGAGTAGTTGAGGAGGTGGGTGTGTGGCATTTGCTCCACAATTACCGCTGGGAAAGCTGATGGATCTGCCAGCTGCAGATAGCACAAGAAAAAAAAAAGCTGTAATATTATAGCTGAAGTGTCAGACAGTTCTCGATATAGCACAGCATGAAAATCTCTCTCTCTCTCTCTCTCTCTCTCTCTCTCTCTCTCTCTCTGTTTTTTTTTCCTGTCGGCAGCATTAGCTTGTTCCATAATAGAAATGGGTTGAGTGAATCAAGGTCACTCACAGCTTTCATTATGTATTGCACACAGTAAACCAGCACATGAATAATTAACAATAGAAATGGGTTCTCGCATTTTCAACCTGTTCTCGCTTTCATTTCTGTGGGGCACATCTGGTTTCATCAAACCTATGCTGAATAAATTACTAGAAGTACCCAAAATACAGCACATTATCTAACCACCCTATTGGTGCTTACCTGCAAACTGTCGTCCTCTTGCTTGCTTGCGCCCTCCCAGACGCTCTCGGTCTGCTGAACTGCAGAGGCCATGCTGAACATGTGTGGGTGTTCTATGGTGTCATCACAGCAGGCCTCTTTTCAGGCTACAGTGACTAGTTCCAGTTGCAAGGCCTAGTTCAGCTAAGGCCTAATGAAGGGCAGTCTGTCTGAAGATCCATGTTGTTATACTACTCACTGAAGTACTGGAGGACTCACTTCAATGCTGGTTGACTGAAGCTTTTTACAGGTGTGCCATAGATACGAAACTCTGAACCTGAAAAAGAGGAATGCCACAGGTTAGCGCACAATCTTATCGTGCCAAGACGACATTGAAATTGATTCCAGATCATCAAAGTGAATGTAATCCTTTTTTTTCATCATTTGTTTTAACGTACCTCATGTGACAAAGAAAAATACAGAGAGTTGTATGAGATGTTATATCCCAATTCAAGGAAAATCATGTATCATTGGCTTTCCATTCTCCTTTCAAGCGTCACTGTTTTATAATCGCCAGCGCTGCCACCAGATTCTGTAAACAACATTCTCTCTCTCTCTCCCTCCATGTCTACTCTTGCTGCACTCCCTTATCTCTCTGTGTAGACACACCATGCACGAAACAGGAAGGAAGTGTCTTGTTGACGTCAGGCCTAAAGAGAGTGGGTCGAAACAGCCAGCTGCAGGCAGGATGGCAGAAAGGCTATAAGAATGGATGGAAGGGCCGACAGTCTAAACTAAACCAAACCAAACCAGAGGCCTTCAGAAAACATTGAACTTCAAAAGATCAAATTTTATTGAAATTTTTAAAACAAAGTTTTAAAAACAAACTTTAGTTAGTTAATTTTGCTGGTATAAATGTTGCAGTTTCTGGCTGCAAAGAAGTCTATTAATGCCAGTCTCAGCTTTGACTGGACAGAGCGAAGCTCACAACCAAGACCACTCAGTGGTTGCAATAATGAACCACATCCAGTAATGAGATATGATACCAGACAATGATCTTTGGATAAATTGTCATCCATTAATAGCACTGGTCCTAACAACTTGACTGCAGAAATTTGAAATGCTATCACTGCTGCCGCCAAACACGTCCTTGGATATTACTATATTATATTTGCAATATTAGTGTATGTATTTGTGAACAGTTCTAAAACTAGACTATGCAGTCCATAGACATGTCAAGGGTTTGGGACTTTGACCAAATTACTAAGAAAAAACATGCTTAAAAAATAAAAGCCTTCACTTGCATTAAACTGTCCTTCCATTAAAGAAAGATTATTATAAATATATTACAAACTTAGGCTGGAATGATGCTGATAGTCCTAAAAATATAGAATATATAGTCCTAAATTGAACCAGAAACATGATCTAAATCATATACTTTGCAGGCTAGATATATATCTACATATATATCTATATATAGATATACTTTGCAGGCTCACAATCCTGAAGTTGAGCAGAAGGTGAACTGCATGACTTTTTACAGTCTTAACAATCTGTTTATACTGTAAACCTGTTTACAACATTAGTTATAAGAATACCTCCTACTGCCTAACACCTTAAGGTTGTCATTAATGTCCTACACTATGGCTCCCTTTACTAGTGGCTCCTCAACTGAAGTAGATCATTTCACGTGTTGGACTGTAGGGTTTCCTATGAAAAGTGGGGTAAACCTTTACATTCAAATCAGTGGAGAGTGGTGTTACAGTGGGTTACAATTAGCAATAGCCTTATCTTTCTGGCATTCTGGACTATAAAATCAGACTGCAAGAGGTTGCCAGCTCTCCCTGAGGCTAGTTTATTCAACTAGCACAACACACAAGATGATCATATAATTTTCCATATAAAAAGAAGCAAAAAGTGGGTAATTCAATCTGTTATGAACATCCTTTATACTGGCCACCACAAACAGCGTTTAATCTAAAAGATTGTGTGATTTGGTTTGTCTGGTACAATTAAAATAGGATTTATAAATGATGTGGTTAATGATTTTTAAAATGTATTACACACACACACACACACACACACACACATATATACATATATATATATATATATATATATATATATATATATATATATATATACACACACATACACATACACACACACTCTCTGCAAAGGGTTCAACAATCATTTGTCAGCAATAAAAGTTACCTTAATGATCATTAAGCATTCATTTAAAAAAATGTTGAAACATAATTGATTTTAGTAAACACAGTGATGTAAACCCACTATTTATTTGTTATTTTTATTTATTTAATATTGGTGTTTTTCTGAGCAAATTTACATATACTGTCCAGACAGGGATGTTTATATAAAAGAATTCTAATTTTTGATTATTCCTAAAAGTACTTTGTATAGCAATGTTGGCACTGGAGACATATATTGAGGCATGCATGACTTAATAGTCAGTGTTTCTTTTAAGGGGTTTCATACAAAAATGTACTGAATTGCCAACACAAAACGATTCATTTTCAGAGGGGGTTGAAACAACACATAAAACTAAACATGCAGAAGACTCACCAGCAGTGTAAATGAGGTCTTTCAACAAATTATACTTGGAACTTGACCTTTCACCTAGCACCACACTATAGGTACTGACTTAACAAGCTGGACTAGATATTTTGCCTGATGATTGTCATGAAATCATGATGTCCACCATCTTTCAAAAGAAGAAAGGATCACCGAAGTAAACACAATTTCCATTTTTCAGCTCACGCTGCAGGAGCTTAGAAGTTCAGAAACAACCACCTAGAACATATGTGCGTGGAAAAACCTTTGGAGTAAAATCAATAAGTGCGATCAGGAGATGTCAGCATTACCTGAAGTAGAGCCAACTGCTTCATCAGTGCTTTTGATGAGGATTGCCTTTTGTACCGCTGGCTATGAGATCAGTGTGTAGTGCTTTTGATCCATCCTGTGTTGTACATATTGCTGGAACCCAGAGGGTGTCAGTAAATGTTTTGGGTTATACCAGAAAAGCCTGTTTTTAGCAACTTGAATAATGTTGTTGTCCTATGAAAATCTCTCTCTCTCTCTCTCTCTCTCTCTCTCTCTCTCTCTCTCTCTCTCTCTCTCACCTATTTACCCTCCCCCCTTACCTCACCACTCCCTCCTTTAGTGTCATATTACAACACGTAAGCATGGTGACAGCACCTTGACAACCGGCCTATTGCAAGGCATACCTGGACTGGTGAAGGTACCTCCAGCTTCAAGGCATTTAAATTCCCTAGGGTTGTTTCTGCTCTCCTGTAGTGTGCCTGTGTCTGCTTATGTATGGAAAGGTTTACTGAGAGAGTATTAGCAAAGTAATTCACATAACCCAAGGTCACTTTACAGAAGCAGCCTACACAACAATAACAATTATATAATCAACAGGAGTGAGAAGATGAGAAGAAGAAATGATTAAAAATACTGAGAGAATTTGAGGGTTTTAAGATGGACATTAAGAGGATCAGTAAGAGCAGACTAGAAATGAGTTATTTGCACAGTTCCAAAGATTTAGTTCCATAGTAGGGCCCATGAGGCTAAACAATCTGCTCCCAGCAGTATCTGTTCTTTTCTGTGTTTTTATTGATTTTAAAAGGTTTACACTTACATCAACCAATTAATCACAACTTCAGTGAAAGAAAGAGGCAATTTAACACTGCGGTAAAATTTTAAATTAGATTAAACTGGTTTTAGATTAGCCCACGTGTCATAGAAAAGGAAGGTAGCAAAGTGGTCATAGGAATCACAAATGCAGAATGCTGTGAGAAATTCCAGGCCCATTTAAAAGCCATACAATCATTTAAAAGGAGATCACAGGTGTGACATGAAACATGAATCAGGTCCCCTCCAATATTTTCATACTCCAGCCCATAATTTGAGGAAGATGAATTCTGAACGTGAGATTGTCCAGGAAATGATCAAATGAATTACATGACAGCCATATATTAAAGCAATAGAACACAAGAGTGAGTGTGTTATTGTTAAATAACAGCATGCTGTGATGAAGCAGACACGAGCCAAAGGTGAGGTGGAATAGGTGCAATTCCACCTAAGCGGTTGCAGCCGGCACAGAATCAGGCACGTGGACAAGAAATTGGCTGCTCCATTTCCAGATCCACATCATTGTCTTAATCCATTTTAGGGTTTTTTGTTGTTCATTTTGCATTTGTTCAGAGCATTTCTGTTACTTAGTTGCTGCCATTATTTACTTAGCAGTGCCGTTCCTCTGATTGATGCCATGTTTGTAAATAAAACATGCTGTTGTGGTCAGATAACTAATAATAGCATAGTCCGAACACTTTGTCAAATAGTCAGCTTGCTATGATGTACCAGAACAATAAAAACACAAACTCTTGCTTCTCCGGCCAGTGGTGACCAGTCTAAATTTAGAATCTGTTGGATTTTCCATGTCAGAAGATATAAAAGTGAAGGCAAGGGTGTAGAGTTGAAGAACCTCAGGTAAATAGGAGTGTGTTTACACATCATTATACATTTAAACTGAATAAGCAACAAACACTGAGAAGAAGCCAAAACAACCAATACACAAATGTACAAAGTATCATTGATGAAAAGCACTAATTTTATGTAGCACCAAATGCAATTTCCATGCTAATAGCACCCCTTTGTGTAGAATTTTCAGCCTGCTGAACATGCGTGGTGAGTGAGTTAAATATCTTGGTCAGTAACGTCATTAGCCCCGCCCCCTCTCACTGATCAGACAGAGTCTGCATGCAGGTCGATCATGTGCACATGAACAGAGCAGTAAACATGCACTATAAGCTCCTTTGGCCTTTAAATTTAAATCAGTTGGATACATTATAACCACAGTGATAATAAACATACACTGCTTAAGTGTTATATTCTCAGTTAAAGGGTGCCAGGAATATAAATAAGAACAGCCTGAACAGCAGTATTATGAACAAAAATATCAGTGTGTCCAAACACCACATACAATATCTTTGGATGCTATCTTAAACCATCAGCATGTCTGTCCTTACCATCCCATGGAGAACACCTTTTTCCAGAAAATTACTCAGTTATGAAGCTCTGGTGAAGCAGACAGGTCAGGTAACATTTGCTTTAGACCTATTTAGAACAAAACTAACTAGCTAACTTCATACTAGAGAGCCTCAAGTGTCTTTATGTCCATTTCACTGGAGCTTCATAACCAAGTCATTTTATTGAGTGAAATGGAAACAATTCCAGAACATCTTTATCCAGAGAATTGGCTTGTTTATGAAGCTTCGGAGTAGGGAACATGATGGATATCATTACCTTTAGATACAGAGTATAGCTCCTAGACTAACTTTATTAAAGATGGCCTCAATCATCAGCCATGTCCTTGTCACTGGAGCTTCATAACTGAGTCTTTTCAATCAGTGGAAGGGGAACATCAGAACATCTTTATCCAGAGAAATGGCTTGCTTCTGAAGCTACTGTGAAATGAACTAAAAAGTTGATGGTGTTGGTTACCCTCCACAAAAGTATGAGCAGACCTGTATGGAGTTTTAAGTGCAAGTTAGCTCCTCCAGCCACAGACGCAGCTCCTACTCTTTGGAAGGAGGTGAATAGATATGTGGTGCTTAAACACTACTGTTCAGGTGAAATCTTCTAATTATTGTGACACCCTTGAGCAGTATATTATACTGCGGATGCTTCTGCAAAAGAGGTTCTAAAACAAACTTAACACAGATGGCTCCCTCCAAGCTGTCACTTGGAGTAAGAATAAGGTGAATAACACAACCATCTCTTAGATTTATGTCCTTCTTTTGATGCATACTCTGTTCAACTGCACCTGGATTTCTTTACAAACTGACCAAACCTGCCTAAGTATGTGGTCTGAGTCCACTTTTTGGTGCACTCCAGAGCTCGAAAGGCATTCATGCTTTCTCTAACAAACCACACAGATCAGTCACACCCGGGTTTTTTAATCGAACCAAAGCTGAAAAATATTCACACATCCTAAAAAGAACAACAACTGGATAAATGTTCCCTGTAGTGACACCATATGACAATTCACAGTCAGGAGGTCTGGGAACAAATGATACAGTAAAATGGACCAATCACAATCATATGAGTTGTGGAGTTGTGTTGAGGAAGCAGTGAACTCCACATTGACCAAACATATTTTTTTTTGTTCGGTTTCGTTCTAATTGCCTTCATAACAATAGCAAGAACTCTTGTGGCCAAGTTTCCTCATCTTGATGTCCAGCATGGCTTCAAGCCATGCAATATTATGGTTATGGAAAGAAGCATGGTTGGGTGCCTCTGCAAAGTCAATACAATAAAAAATGTGTGATCTGGAGCACCTCGAACAGAAAAAGATTATTACTTGGTCTTGGCCAGGAAATGAAACAAACAGAGGGCTGCCTTGATGATCTCTTTCATATGAGCAACGCTGGTGTGAACTTTTTGTCGTTGTTACATTTAGAGCTCTCTCTGTAACAGCAACTTCTACAGACACTTGAAATTTTTGTAGATCCTCCACAGCCTTTTCAGAGCCTCTACTGGCCTAATTATCTAGACTTTGAATATGTTTAGATCTGTGTTTTGGCTCTCAGAGCTGAAAAAAGCACAGCATTAAGCTTTCAAATTATGTACAAAAATAAATAAGCAGTTGGAAAATGGAGATGAGACTTTTTTGCAGTATTAACATGAGGCAAATTCTAGGCATGTCCTGTGGCTCTTTATGCAGACTGTAAGGCATCATTTATGATTCTCATTTAACCTTTAGAATGCTAAGCCATTTTTATGGGATGTTTTGTTAGTTTGATGTATGTTATTCACCAAATATTCAGTCACACATACCAAATATTGCAATTTTCAGATGATCCAAGGCAACTGAAATTTGTATTCATTTGAGATGTAAATATTAACAGAATTTAGATATAGCATGAATTTGACCATGTTTTGATCAAAATATGTACTTCTGCCTAGAATTTGTGTGTTGTTTCAGTTTACATGGACTAAATAACACTTTATATCTCAGACATCCTGTTTCATCATTCAGTGTGTTTTTGATAAATTATTTGTAATGATTAGATTGGCAATGATATAAAAAATACTTCACAGTGGTCCAAAATAATTATATAAATATATAATATAATATTCTGTATATAGGCAGAGCATGTGGACAGAGCAGTAAATATGCTTTTGCCATTTCAACTGGCATTTAATTCTGTTAGAAAAGAGTGAGTTTTAGTTGTTTTCTAAGATGGATTACTTGCTGATAAGTTATCCATCTAGTAGTTTGTTATGGTCACGTAGGTGATTCTAATCCTGAAATATGAAGCCTACAAAAAGGTATATAACTGCCATCAAAGTGCAGATCTAAGCGTAATGGGATACAAGGACATCCATTAGAAAAATCTTATATCTGACCAGTGGCAGTTGTTTCAGCAAATAATCAGGAGCCACCTGAATTCAGGCACAGGAAACATATATATTTTCACAAATAGCCTCAGCTTTCAAATGTACTAATACTTTCATATATAATATGTAAGTTGCATATTACTGAATCAGAGTATGATTAACAACAGGTCTTCATAATCCCTTTGACTAATAGAAAAAAAGGTGCTTTCCTAAATAACAGACTGAATTTTCATATTCTGTCAGTGTGACATCTGTGCTTTCATAGAGTATTATGTTTAAATTTGTCTTAAAAAACACCATTAAAATCTGATTAGTTACACAGTGGACCTTGACCACACATCATTTCTTTTTTAAACTTGTTTGCCAAAGTTAGAAGCTGTTGTTTTGGCTCTTATCTTTTAACCACATGATTTCTGTGTGCTGCGGATGCATGTTCTGATGTGTAAAAAAGCAAACAATTGCTTATGGATACACATTTCACATTTCACCTTTTATTGTCCTAACATAATCAAAACAAGCCCTCAAATCAGTAAATAAAGCCCTTGTGCTCTGAAATAAAGGCAGTATGAGGCTTCTTTTATGCTGTGACAGATAACATGGTAGCTACAATTCCACATAGGTTACTGATATGTACTCTGTCCAAGATGGTCAAACACACAACAACACTGCAGATAGATTTGAATGTATCAGTCAGAGCAATACTATGAGAGCCATACCATTATGATTGAAATATACATGTTCACATATCTGTGCACACTTTTAAGTAATGCGTTCAGCTGCTTTAAGTTGCACCCATTGCTGACACTGATGTGCAAATGCACACACAGCTTGTCTAGTCCCTGTAGAGAAGTACTGGACTCTCTGGTGCAGGTTAACATGAACCAATTAGCACTATGCCTAGTGCCAGGTGTGGTGTAGAGGGGTATAATGCATTAAGCTCTGGAGCAGTGAAACTGCAGTGTGAAGCAGTGTGAACAGCCAACATCCTGACCCCCCTGATTCTAATTCAGAATGTTAGAGTTCAGTTACATTTTTTGTTTTGTTGTAAATTTGTAAGTTGTTTTAAAATGTAAATTTGTTTGCTTCTTTTAAGCACCGAACAAAGCTATAATTTTCAACATGGTTGAGGTCAGGACTTTGGGAAGGCCATTCCTAAAGTTTAATATCACCCAGATTTATCCATTCCACAAGCACCTTTAATGCTGGTTTGAAATCATTGACTGTTCAAACAACACAATTTGACTTAATTTTACACATTTTACACACTTCTTAATTCCCTGAGTGATTGTGACCAAAACATTACATGTTTGTCTCATCCAACCATAAGCATAAATCAGCACTTGAAAGTGTCGATTTTGGAGATGCCTGTGACAGCCCCGTGCCTCGTTTCAGACTGTCCAAACCAGTTTCCTTTTAGCTGAAGATGACAGTTTGTTCTTTTTTCAGACCTTGGCAAAATATCTATACCACCTGATAACTGATCATGGAATCTGCAGTTGCTTAGAATTGTGTGTATGTACCGTACTGTGCAAATGTTTTAGGTGCCCTATGTAAATGAGAATGAAAATCTCCTTTTCTGGGCAGTGAATGTTTATTACAACAGTAACACAATAATATTATATGAAACAATAATAAAATATAATTCCCACAGAAAGTTGTGGTTTTCATCACTGTGTTCATCAAACCATCTCCAAAGCTCTCCTCATGGGAGTCTAGTATTATTTATAGTTCTCATCCAAAACCTGGTTTGGTAAATCAGTGCTTAAAAGTGTTAAATTGGGTGCAAAGGGGATGGAATTGAATACATCCAGGTGCTGGCTGGGGACATCCAGGAGAAATCTGGAATCAAGCTTTGTTCTTCAAACTAGCTCACAAGATCTCATCCTCAGAATGAGGATTTCTTCTTCTTCTCTTTTCTGTATTTCAGTTCTAACAGGTTCTGGAGTTTCTACTCTAAACTGTCCCTTATTGATCAGAGACAGGAGTTTAAATAATATGATTAGGTGCCTAAACCTTTGCACAGTACTGTATATATTTGTATTTATTGGTATTGGGACACATGCAGGCTATTCCTACAGAAGCTTCTATGACATCCTATTCTAAATCCACAGACATTAATGTTTGTGGATTAATTGGTTCCACCTTGCAAATGTAACATTTTGCACTCTTCTGCCTTTCTACAAGAACCAGGAGAGCATATGTGAGGTTGGACACCGATGTTGGACAGGATTCCATTTTAGTTGATCTGCAAGGGATTCAGTGGGGTTGATTTCAGGGTTCTGTGCCTACCCAACCATGTGTTGTGTACAGAAAAGGGCCTTCCCCAAACTTCCCACAAAGTTGAAAGCATACCCCATTGCATTATCCCTCCTCCCCCAAACTTTACAGTTGGCACAATAAAGCCAGGTAGGTAATGTTCTCATGTTTTCATTTTGCCTAGCCTGGACTTCTAGATAAGCATGATTAATCCCTCCACTGTTTTTGTTTTGGTTTGTTTTGTTTGTTTGTTTTAGTTTTTATCAAAGAAAAAAAAAAGAATATTTATATATCGTCCACACTGTACTATTTAGAACACAAGTCTGTTGTTGTTTATGTTTGATTTGTTCATTTGTTAGCCATCCTTTGCTCTGACTGACACAAAACATACAAATGATACAAAACTGATACAAAACTAGCCTCCAAACCTCCAACGCTGAGGCCATCTTGGGTTAGTGTTGGGGGAGGGGGCGGAACAAACATACATGGCGGTTAACTGAAGAGAAGCAGAGAGGAAGCTTGGTGGGCTTAACTTTTGTGTATTTGTGAAACAGGTGGCCATACAGATGCAGGACCCCAGTTGCATACGATACATTTTTAAAGCTCACATAAACACCTTTCCACACAGTCCCCTTATCCCAACATGTAGGTGATTAAGCAAAATATGTTTGGCATCTGAAGTTTGTTTATTTATGTTTGTAGTGAAGCTACAAGGCTCATTAACGTAGCCAACAATTTATGGAAACTTTTATCTAAACTGAACACCAAATTATTACACGGTTGCCTCAAATGATGCTTAATCTAAGAGGATGGTGTGGTGTGGGAGGGAGTTAAGTATGTCTAAAATAATGTAATGATATTAATGACTACATTTTACCTTCCACTTTTATTTTCATGCCAATAAATCAAATATTAAACATTACTTTCAGGTAACGTAGGTTGTGGTTAATCATCTGTGGTGGGAAAAAACTTTGATCAGTTGTTGTACATGCAGAGACATGTAGACTAATGTGTAGAATGATTGTAGAAACAACTGATATGAAATCAAAATGAGAATTTACAAATCCTGACCAAGCACATTTTATACATCCCAAGTTAAGAGGACACGTTGGGGAAAAAAGGGGGACATATAGTCATGCAATAGGGTTCCAATAGGGATCTGCACTCCTGAAGAAGGGTCATGCACGGGAGCAGGCAGTTAACCAATCCAGCGAGTGCAGGAATGCGACAACATATACATCCCACAAATTAATAAACAGACTATATAAAATGATAATCATGCAGTAATTCCCATACATAATTAAAATAAAACGTGACAAGCCAGCCCGAGTGACTGAACCACCACACAAGACCCACACACACACAAACAGAGAAAGCAGGATACCAGCAAAACTGTATTTATTCATGCCAGTGTTCATAGACACTCTGAAACCATGTTTAAAGGATCCCTCATTTTCCTGAGAGTCACTATGGTAGCTTTGAACTGGTTCTTACTTTCTCAAGCCGTATTGAGACCAGTCTCTTACTCAATACTCCTCATACTCCTCCTCTATCAAAGGGACTGCGTGCTACTGTTTTATGCTCTGAGCAGCTTCAACTGGCAAATAGCCAGTGTGGGCCAGCAGGAAAATGAACCACCACAGCAAGTAATAAACTCATTCTAGATATTTGCAAAGCAGCCAAGCACATGAACAATACGTACATAGTGTGTTTTACTATAGAAACTGTGGAGCTTGTAAAGAGTCAACTGTCACAACTTACAGTTGTTGAAATATCTATACACATTTTTGGCCCCTTAGAAGTCACACTGTGGCCCACATGTTGAAAAAGTTGAATGCACACAATCAAGATGATAAAAGTTATGTCTGGGAGACAGCGAGCAAAACTGTGCGGAAACATATACAGTGCATGCAGAAAGTATTCACAGCGCTTTTGCACATTATGTTATAGCCTTATTCCAAAATGGATTCAGTTCAAATTCTACACACATGATGACAAAGTGAGAAAAGTTTGTTTTTAATTTTTGCAAATTAAAAGAAACAACAACAACAAGACAAAACACAAAAATATAAAATACAAAAATATAACATCTGCATAAGTATTCACTGCCCCTGCCTTTGGTGCATCTTGTTTCCACTGGTCATCCTTCAGATGTTTTTACAGATTGATTAGAGTACACCTGTGGTAATTCAGTTGATTGGACATGATTTGGAAAGACACACACCTGTGTATATATAAGGTCCCACAGTAGACAGGGCATTACAGAACAAGCACATTAAGTCTACGGAATTGTATTGAGACGCAGAGCCGGGGAAGGGTACAGAACAAATTCTGCTATATTGAATGTCCCAATGAGGACATTGGCTGGCTGCCCGGCCAAACTGAGTGAGCGTGGTAGGAGGGCTTCAGTCAGGGAGGTGACCAAGAACTCAATGGTTACTCTGACAGAGCAGACAAGAAGGACAACTACTTTTGCAGCACTCCACCAATCAGGCCTGTATGGTAGACAAAAGCTACTCCTCAGTAAAAGGCACCTAAAGGACTCTCAGACCATGAGAAACTAAAAGATTTGGACCTTTTGGACTGAATCCCAAGCATCATGTCTGGAAGAGACCATGCATTGCTCATCACCTAGCCAATACCATTCCTACAATGAAGCATGGTGGTGGCAGCATAATGCTGTGGGGATGTTTTTCTGCAACAGCGACAGGGAGACTAGTCAGGCTCAAGGGAAAGATGACTGCAGTGATGTTAAGAGACATCCTTGATGATAACCTGCTCCAGAGCACTCTGCACCTCTGCACCTCAGAGTGGGACAAAGGTTTATCTTCCAACAGGACAATGACCCTAAACACACAGCCAAGATAACAAACAAATGGCTTCAGGACAATGTCCTTGAGTGGCCAAGCCAGAGCCCAGACTTGAGCCCAATCGAACGTCTCTGGAGATATCTAAAAATGGCTATACATTGACACTCCCCATCCAATCTAATGGAGCTTAAAACATAAGGGAAAACATAAATCTATTCATAAATTCCATTTTGGAATAACGCTGTAACATAAAATGTGCAAAAAGTGAATAGTGTACATTGCAGGTTTGAGCAGAACAAATGCTGTTGAAAGGAGCATCCAGCAGCAGAATGAATACTAGCAGGAGCAAGGAGTGTGATCGAGCTAAAATGTGCAGGGCAGGGCTGTTTCCTCCAGGACCATGGTTCGGAAACACTGCTCTGATGTACAATAAACTTTTTAAAAAATTCAACTAAAAAAAGAAAAGTTAACTGCATACATAGAACAATAGAAGCAATAGAAGTTATCCACTAGACTGTTCACACCAACATGTTTGCAACAACATATTTCCTCTGTGATTGGGTAAAATGTTTGGTATAAACACACTCGAACCACATCTTGACAAAAGGTAGCAGCAAACTTTGGACACCAAACATGATGTGCTTGATTGATAACATTTGGTGTGAAGAGCAAATTGTGAACATTCAGTTTTTTACCCTACCTTTAAGAATGATCCCTTTAACGTGTGCTGGAAGAGATCCCGGTTATAATGGTCATGTGTTTCTCAAATAAACTAAAATAAACAGTACTAACTAAACCTGTAGCTCTATTATAACCATCAAAATGGATATGGTGATTAAGAAGTTTCATAGAAATCTTCAGAGAACGTAGCCTGAAGTGTATAACGCATGATGAAGCTCTGTATGTTTATACAATGCCTCATAAACAGACTTTGCTCCTTTCATGCTGACGCCTCCCTCGCGTAAATTCCCAGTGAGAGATCATGCAAAAAAAAGCTCTGTTTTTGGATCTGCAGCCTCCAAATGTCGTGTTTATAAGTCCTAAGTCGGTCAAACTCTCTGCAAAGAAGCTGAGCAACTTCTTCTGCCTATCACCACATGCCTTGTTATGCAGAATAGCCACCCCCCCCCAAACACTTCACTCCTATCTTCCCTGCTGTATTCCTCATGTAGCAGTGTAACAGACAAGCCAACGGCACTGCAAACTGCTTATCAGCACTAGTTTATGCTGTCTCTGCCACCCTTGTTATCAACCTTGGCCTATTTCTTTTTCTTTTTTCTTTTTTGGTAGGGAGTGTTACTGGTGGTGGGTGTTTTGATTATGCACTGCTCTGGCAATAAGTCCATTTCAGTGGCCCCTAGGTACGTGCCTGACCGAGCTGCATGTCCTCAGATATACATATCAAACCCATTCACCAGGCCACAAAGGTAAAAAGCACACTCGCAGAACATTAACGTCAGTAACTACGGTCAGGTGTGGGTGCATGTTAGCGTTCTGTGATGTGCTTTCCCTCCCTCGCTCATGCTCTCGCACTCACTTTCCACCACCCCCACATGGCCGTGTAAAGAGATTTGGTCATGCAGGACTTTGCAGTGAAGTGAAAGAAAAACATTTTCACCTTTGGTGTTGTTCAATGACATAAGACACGTTTTGGTGCTTCTTTTCTGGCACACTACATGTGTGAATCACCAAAATGAAGTATTAACTAGTCTCAAACAGACTTGTGGTTTCTGACACCATATGACAGTTATCTACAAAACTGGACAAAATTACCGACAAAATTCAGGTATCAAGATGGCTGATTGTACTGTCTCTAGCTATGTGATGTTGGGCGTCTTTCTCATTTCTATAGATATGTATCACCCAAGTATATCTTGGGTGATCTTGTGTGTTGGAAGGAAGTGGAAATTTGTGTTCATTTGATGTCTCTCCAGATGATCTTCTGTTGACTGGATCGTTTTTTGAAGTTTATTTGCAGCACGATTTAGTTTCTGTGCTAAGACTTTCTGTTCTTAGGGTCTAGTGGACTTATCTGATGTAAATGCCTGCTCAACTTGAACACATGTAGGGACAAATGAAGGCACAAAGAAAGGGACACCTGAAAGTGTTTGACCACTAACACAAACTTGGTCTTTTATACTCACTTACAAGTAATCATTACCCTAAATACACCCTGTTGAAGACAGTGAACAGCTACCATTGCAGGCCCTTAAACCTATAATGGTAAGCCTGTCCAGCAGTTTGTTGTTCTGTCTCAACACAGCAGGTGTCTACACCTCGCCTCAGCTGGTTCTGTAATGGGAGAACAGGAACTTAGGGTCGTTCATTAACTGCCAAGTTAAAGTTTTAGCAGTGGGAAAAGAAAGCCCAGTTGTAAAACCGCCGCCCCTCACCCGCCAACTTCTTGTTGCTTTCACTTTCCTCTCGGTCTTCTCTACCTGGTCTTGTCATTAGACAAAAGTTCTCTAGCCGGATTTTTCACCTTCCCATGAATGTCACTTTTTGTTTTCCTTTTGATCGTTTCATTAAGTAACTCAAGGTGCAACATACCTTTGAGCCTGTGTCCACAAGACTTGCCTCCCAAACCCCCTAGTCTGTGAAGTGCTGCTGAGAGTAGAAATGGTTGTTTGCACTGTAAGGTGAGTTCCTCCTTTTGCCCCCACCCCCTCTTCATACAGTCAGCCGGGTGTGCACTACTGCTGAGAAAGCTACACCCACTTCTGCTTTCAGCCTGACATTGAACAGTCAGGCAAAAAAACCACATCACCCATGGCAACCATGAGTGCAGCCTTCACCGCAGGGGAACACAGATAACCCGTTGCTTGTTAACAGGCAGATGAGTGCAAAGAGCATATTCAAATAACTTAGCAACACAGCCAAGGGGGGACAAGAGGGACTGTTCTTTCAGTGTCTCTCTACTGACACCCAATGGATGCTCCAGAGGTTAGGTTGGACTGTGTGCCTCATGATCATTCATTATACACATATAGACTGTTCAAGTATGACCACCAGATGTATTCTGCAGTATTCATGACTATATCTTTTAAACCCAAATTACTGTTAAGGAATTTTTGCACATCTTCACCGAAGATCTAAAGAGCTTAAGGTTTGACTACTGCAACTCCCTTCATATGCATGCAATCAGGCCCTTGCAACTAATCCAACTTCTCTTCAGTGTTCCCAAGTTCAGCCCTATAACCCCTCTCTTGTGTTCTCTTTACTGGCTCCCCGTAGCTGCCCATCAGCTTCAATACATTGATCCTGGCCTACAAGGCCAAAAATGCACCAGCCCATCTATACTTGATGGCCACTGTCAAAAACCAGTCTGTATCAAGAGATCTTTGAGCATGAAGTACAGCTCAGCTTGACCCACCATCCCTCAAGATGCATGGAAGACAAGCATCCAGACTCTTCTGTACTGGCATCAAAGTGCTGGAACGAACTTCCCCGGGGGTCCAAACAACTAAGTCACTTGTTGTCATCAAATGCAGACTAAAGACCATCTCTCTCAAGAGTATTTAACTCTTATACATAACTCATATACACCACCACCAACAACAACAATAACAGCAACAAAATGTCTTCTCACCCAAACATAGGCAATCAGCCAAAATGTATTTGTTCCTGTGCTTGATCTTTGTTCCTGCACAACAGCTCTGATATTCGAAACCTCGCTTTTCAGTTTCTTGCAAACTGCTTAATCATGGCTGTCTTCAACTGTGCCCTGTTCACTGTCCTCGTCATGTGTGTGAGCTCATTGCTTTAGGACAACAAGGTCAGCAGTAATTATTAGGGTAGCACTGACTGGGCGAAGGTCACATGGCTCAATACTGGATTGTAGACACCCCGAACAACAGGATAATCTGGGAGGATCGTTGTTTAAGGTCACCCTCAAAAATCAAGAGACCTTTTGAAAATGTTGGAAGAGCAAACTGTTCTCACAGTTGGCCTGATTTTCCAGTAGTGGTGCAAACTGCAATGGGTTTTTAAGTAATCTCAAACAGGCTGGCTTACATGGCTTCTGAAACTGTCCAATGTGGTGTTGTCATTCAAAAATGATATAGAATTGTATAATGGTATAGAACCAACTTCTCTTTTGTCCATTTTCCCAGTTGTTTGGCACCTCTGTAGCTTAAGTGCAAATTTGGGATTGATTTGGCTAATCAAGAATATAGAGAAAAACAGCCACCATAAATTTAGTTATACTGATCAACTACGTTAAAGGTGAGGGTGAAACTGGACTGTGTACACTTTTGCTGAACTTCAGTTTAGATTACAGTAATGCAGAAGATTCAGGGAAGAGAACCTGTTGATTGCCCAGTAGAGGTCACTATTAGATTTGCTCTGAGCTCCTTACCCTGGAGGTTCCTAACAAGATGCCTTTGGATATCTGCACATCCAAGGTATAAGAACAGAGGCAATGAAAGCGCATCCCGCTTTCCCCACCCTCTCTTGACACTCACTTTGTTCTGAAACAACCTCTCCTACTTGTTGCCGCCTCCCCCTGCTCTGTTTTTCTTAGTGAAGTTTACTGTGGTGGGTTGTGTGACCTGATTTCTGCCTGTGCACTTATAATGAAGGCGTGGGCGAAAGGAATGCCAACAATGCATTCTCTCTTGGCCTTAAATTAAAAGCAATAACTTGGAGAAAAATCCAATTTTCTGAAATCTTCCCTTATTGTTGTTCTATAACACAGTTAAAAATTCAAATTCCAATATGTGTATTTCTTTATTTAAAGGGCCTATAATCATACCACACAAATGTTATAAGTGGACCTCAGGGGGAAAATAAAACCTGAAAGCAATTTGAAGAAAGAAACACTATGAATGCAATTTAATTACCATTTGTTGTCATTTGTGTTGTTTGCATTGCATTACTACTGTATAATGAACAAATTCTTAGAACCTATACATGTTACTTTAGATCAAGCAAAGCTTCATGGTCAAAATTCTACAGAAATGGCATTTCTAATCACAGTACGTTCATTTTGAACAGGATTTCTTTCCTAATGTTACGTGTCAATGTTTATCTTTATAAAAGATACTAATTTTATCACATAACAGTTACAGTGAGGAGCTATAAGTTCTTTTGGATAAAGGATAAACTAACGGTCTATTAGCTCACTTAACATCACTAATCAGGCTTGTACAGCTTTATGAATCAGCTAATAAACAATCTGTCTGGAGAGCTTAGTAAAGTATTACAAAGTGTAATGAGTGTCATTGACAGATTTATTTGTTTAATTGAGCGTAGATCGTAATAATGAACTGAAGCTGGTGTTTTTCAGCTCTGCTGTCGTTCTATGTTTACATACTGCTCTTCTAACTGACAGCTACCTAGTTAATGTTACACTGTAATGGGAAACGTTAGACACACACTGTGTTCACATCATTCATCAAAATGAACTATTTGCAATGAAATCTAGATCCGTTTAGTGTAACAGTACCATTAGTGAATGTTCATATGAATACACCTGTGCTGCTCTGCTTAGCTAAAGTTAAATCCATTTGGTGAAGGACATCACTCATTTGTTTCTTTTAAGAAATGAAGGCTAAATGGTATATATTTTCAAAAAAATATTTTATAGTGAAATTAATTTGTTGCCACAAGAATAATATCTTCATTTGACAGCATATCATTTTTACAGCTATTCATTTGGGTGTGAAAATGGAAGAAATAATGCCCTGTAAAAATGTTTAAGATTTGTTATTTTATATGTTATTTGTTATATTTGTGATATAAAATACAGCCCCCTTTTACTGTGAAAACATTACTACTGCAACGTACTAGCTAATTGCTGCCGCAAATTACTGTAAATTTCACAATTTTACTGTGCATAGTATTGTTTTTGGTATCTAGCTAATATCAAAATGACATTGAAGTCAGTGTTGTGGTATTGTGAAAAGACCATATGCCTGAATTATTAACATTATTATTAACATCCAGTATTGATGCTGTGTTAAACAGACATGCTTACATGCTTTTTTGACCCAGCATGACACAAAAGGTGGTATTAACTCTTGTCAGGTTTGTATAATGCTACCTGGTGGGATTTAAGCCTACAATAACTCTATTATCTTTGTCCCAGTGTGTTTTACTATTCTTTTAAAACATGTACAGTTTCACACTGCCTAATGTCTGCTCTTGTTTTTAAGTATAAGGCAGTGGACCCCATTTCTTGATGAACATTGTGTATTTTTTGGACTGGAGACCAAACCTCAAAGAAAAAAACGAGTCAAGAGACTTTCAAAACATAATTTCATAGCCTTCAAGTACGATTAAGTGCTTTAAAGTCTAATTTGAAATGTTTTCATTTGTACTTTTCTGTGGTCCTGGGTGGCAGCAGAATATAGATGAATGCAAAAGAGCTTGCTGTGTTTGAAGCGTATGGTGCCATATGCTGCTGCCATATGCTTAAATAAAGTCAGTAAACAAACAAACCAACACACAACTCTAGGCAGTTTTTTTCTCTCATCCTTCTGTAAACAATGGTTCATTTCTGTCTGCCAGAATCTGTCATCTAACACTTTTGTTTCTTGACAGAAAGGGCGGGGATGAAAGGGGCTATATCTATTATTAAGGTGACAAAAATATATGTATTTCTGCAATATTATGCACAGGAGTTCTCAAAAAAGAATGGGAATGCTTCTGGAATCATTTTTATTTTCTTTAAGAAGCATTACAATGTGGTCAAAGAACATTGGTTTATACTTAAACTTAAAACATACAGTACCGTGAATTAGTATTTGCCCCTTACAGATTTCTTTTGTTTTTGCTTTCTTGTCACACTTACATTTTTCTGATTAGAAAACAGATTTCAATATCAGACAAAGATAGTGAGTGACAACAATGCAGTCCCTGATGATTTCATTTATTAAGAGAACAAAGCTATCCAAACCAACCTGGCCCTATGTGAAAAGGTGGTTGCCCTTTGGGGGCAACAACTGCAATCAAGCATTTGCACTAAGTCTTTCACATCTCTGTGGAGGAATTTTGGCCCACTCCTCTTGGCAGAATTGTTTTAATTCAGCCACATCGGTTGGTTTTCAAGCATGAACGGCCTGTTTAATGCCACAGATTTTCGGGTAGACGGCAGAATTCAAGGTTTCATCAATTGCAGCAAATCGTCAAAGTCCTGAAGCAAAAAAGCAGGCCCAGACTATCACACTACCACCACCATGACAATCGGTATGATGTTCTTTTTCTGAAATGCTGTTAGTTTTATGCCCTGAAGGAACTTTCATCCCATACTTTTATGTGCTTTTTGGGTGGTAATTTTATTCTGTAGACATTCTGATTCCTCTGGGGGTTGATACTTTATCCCATTTTCAAACTTCTTTATTAATTACAGATGTTATAATGAAATGAAATTTAAATACTTTCAATTAAAGCCCTTCATATGCAGTACACAAAGTAACAGAAATTGAAATGAGATTGGAGAAAAATGCATTGCTCTGGATGGATGGAATTAATCCTGTAGCCTAGATTCAACATTTAATTCCCTCAAAAGTAAGATGGAATGATGTGGTAAAAAACTGCTTGCATAACTACTGGCAGATATGGCACTGTTGCCCACAGCCCTCAGTGCTATGCTGCCTCACTGGCTATTTATCTCCTTATTCCTAATGTAGCTAATCAATGGTAACCATTTTCAAACAGATCCTTCATGTTAATATGACAAATAATTGTCTTTTGATGTGCCATGTTGTATTCTGAGTGGTGGAAGTGAAGATGATAAAGAGATTTGAAGCACAAAAGCAGAGCTCCGAGTCAAAAAGAGAAATGTGTGCATCTGAAAGAATGTAATAAACTTCCCGGATAGTTAGATAATGAGTCTGTTGGGATTGTTAACTCCACTGAACCAGTGAAAGAGGATAAAGAGGCTGTGGCTAGCTTGCAAGAAACCCACTTTACAACACCATTCCCAGTCCGGTGGGGTTTTGAACCCAAATCCAACTGAACACAGACTTCATTTTCCAACAGACAGAGGATATCTAGAAAATGATAATGCAGCAACAAAATGTATATTATATAATAATTATATATGTTATATTTTACAATTAATGTTCATTTTTGCACTGGGGACCATTGAAAGGAAGATTCATTAATTAACCATTTTTGGATATGAGTTGGATATGCAAGTGTAAAGAACTAAAATGGAATTCAAGAGTGTGTTTATTTTTGAATATATTAACTACACAGCTATTTACAAATTAACTATCTTTGCAAATGTTATTGCACCTATTTACAGTATATGAGATGAACTTAACTTACCATTTTGTCAATACTAATGCTGTGACAAAGGGCTGGGTATGCTTTGTCTTTCTGTCTCGAATACAAGCAATTCTAACCAACTCACGTTTTTCAGATCTTGCTTTGAATTCTGCCATTTCCTAACAACGTGTCAATTGTTCTATGTTAATTAGATTGTACTGCGTGAAATCATTTAGCAATGTCTAATTTAGACACAGCATAATGCATAGCACTGCGTTGTTCGCAACAGCACACACACCCAAAGGACCCAGGCTGTTTTTTTTGGCCTGTTTGAAAGTAAACTCGCTTGCTCCTTTTGTCCTTGGAGGAGTTAAAATCACTGCTACTATAAGGCAAATTCTATACCAGTGGTCCTACAGCTCCGTCACACACAAACATGTCTTTAGTAACTCCCTCTAAAACAGGGGTTGGACAATGAAACTGAAACACCTGGTTTTAGACCACAATAATGTATTAGTATGGTGTACTAGGGCCTCCTTTTGCAGCCAATACAGCGTCAATTCATCTTGGGAATGAAATATTTTGGATACAATCTGTGTTAGCACCCAAACATCCATTTCAGACAGCTTCCTCTTGCGTCCACAGTTAATCCTGTTGGATGTGGTTCATCCTTCTTGGTGGTATGCCGACATTACCGATACCGTGGCTCTTGATACATCACAAAGACTTGCTGTCTTGGTCACAGATGCGCCAGCAAGACGTGCACCAACAATCTGTCCTCTTTTGAACTCTGGGATGTCACCCATAATGTTGTGTGCATTGCAATATTTTGAGCAAAACTGCTCTTACCTGCTAACTGAACCTTCACACTCTGCTCTTACTGGTGCAATGTGCAATTAATGAAGATTGGCCACCAGGCTGCTCCAATTTAGCCATGAAACCTCCCACACTAAAATGACATGTGTTTCAGTTTTATTGTCCTATACATTTGTTAAATATCTGCTATTGTAGTAAAATAAGCCACTGTTAACCTCCAAGAACAGTCAACTGTCGGTTAATAGTTTAAGCCTAGCAGTTTTAAAAACACAATATTTTGCCTGTACCACCATCTTAAAATATGTTTTGAAAATTGTTTAAATTATGCAACTGTTTTGCACATATCGATTGGTTGACTGAGCCTAGCAAATGTTATAGTACTTAAATCCTTTATTCTTGACACAATAATAAGCCTATATGATGTCCCTGTGATAGGCTGTGATTTACCATGATACTTTTATAACACTGTGAGTTCTTGGACTTTAAAAATTATAGGTGTCCAAACCTTGTACATCCTGAAATTACAATTTTATTTTAATTAATTATAGTGAAACTGTGTTCAATTAAATGTTACTTTCCTGCAGAAATTGTGTTTACTTGTGTTTTGTTTATGGAATGTAATTTGGCCAGAAGATGGCTTAGGAATCATGAGCTGACTGTGAGTCTACAGCACAGCAGCTTTTTCATATGTTTACTTGACAAAACAGTGAGAAAAAAATGCTATCTCATTTCTTCTATGCCTTCATTTGGCAAACAGAGATAGGGACAGCACATACACCCTTCATACCTTTCTCTGGCTCGCTTTCAGATTCCCAGCACTGAGCTTTTGATTATTTCAACATTTATTTTTCTCCCAAAGTGTTTGAACAGCTAAGCCAAAAGTATGTGCGGGCCCATTTTTGCACTCCTCTCCAAATGTTAGTGTAACTTGAGCCAGATGTAACTTGGTGAACTTTCTCTTGTGGGCTGTCAGTCCAAATTGCATTGGTGAACTGTGCAAGGAAAATACCATGCAAACAGGATAATGTAGTCAGCACTGGTATTTTTTTTTTTTTACTGATTTTGGGATGTTAAACAATAGTGGCCTATGTGTTGACTGGGGAAGTCTCAATAGAGCCATAGACAGGCTGTCAAACTTTCATGGGAAAACTTGAACTCAAATTGACAAAGGTTTGGCCTTGAAGGCACATCAGACAAAGACATGCTACATCAGAATCAGAATTGCTTTATTAATCCCAGAGGGAAATTGCAATATTTGGTGTTTTGGCACTGGATTCTGTCAACTGGTTTGTGCTAGTAAGTAACACAAGCAGGATTAAGAGGAAATAATGAAAATCATATTGAGTTGTTAAATGTTCTTGGCCAGGTTTGTGAACTCACATAAGAGTTGCAAGGAAGGGTTCCTGAGAAAGGAAAAGAAATGGATATTCATTGCTGTATAATTCATGGTTCTTGCAGAAATCACGTTGTATGTATTTGAAGAGCCTCAGTTCATAGTATTAAAGATTAAAACCTCACCTCCCAACAATAAAAAACATGTTTTTGTTTTTCTAGTACTGGCAGACAGTGGTGAATTATTCATTGAATAGCACTGAAATTTCTCGAGTCTGTATAACTCACACCCTCTAACATATTTAACTGGAAAGCAATACTAGAATAATACATTTGGAACCAAACCCTTTGTTTCCATATTGACTAACCCGGGCATAAGTTAGACTCTAAGCAAAAAGAGTTCTGTAGTGCTGAAAATGTTTTTTTGAGCTTCTCTACTAATGTTATCCAGGCGAAGAACCACTTCACCATCCAAAGGATTTTGGTTATGGTTCTACATAGAACCATTACCTTCAATATCCTTAAATGTACAGTATATTTAAAGATTTTACAGTAAATATAAGGAAACTACCTCCGGAAGCTGGAAGCTTTACTGATCAACAGTGAAACAGTAAATGGTTTACAATATTTCACCATGTAATGAATATGAAATATGACATTTTAAATGAAACTCTGAACACAAATGAACTTTATAAGATACACTAGAATTATTGAATGATATAATTTAAGTAGCTATCCCTTCTAGGTGTATAATTGCATATGTTCCAGTTAAGAAGCCAAGTCATCACACCTACAACTCCCATAGCTGCCCACCTTAACTGTTCATAGTTATGCCATGGTATAAATTAGAGTAATCCAGTGCTTCTCAATGCTGGTCCTGGAGGCACCCTGCCCTGCACATTTTATTGGATTCCCCCCATTAACAAGCCCTGCAACTCTAAAAGGGCTTGCTAATTAGCTGATCTGTTGAATCAGGTGTGATGGGAGCAGGGAGTCCACTAAAATGTGCAGGGTGTTGGGTGAGAAACACTAACGTAGCCTATGCAGTAATACTGATGGATTAAGGTACAACGTTAGACAGTTGTCTGAGCTGTTGCTTGTGTGGTTACACATGGGGTGGATTTATCAAATGGGGAAATCTGTGGTTTGGAATAGATAACAATTCTCCAAACCCATGAGATCTGGGTGCTTTTCCAAACATCGATGCCAACTATTTCTGTGGGGTGCTCTTCACCAAGAGGGTAAGCAGAGAACGCAACAGAGGATTCTGATCCAAAAAGCTGCTTTGATGCTGAAATGCTCCATGCTATTTGAATTTTTAACATTTTTGGGAGGCAGGAAGGGGGAAAATGCCTAAAGAGAGTGTTTACTTTGTTAGAGCGTACTGTGATTTCTCTGTGGTACAAACATACTATTTCCAATAAATCTTTATAATATGTTTCTATGTTAATAAATGTGTAAATGTAAGCATCTACGAAGAAGAGAAATGAAAACCATGATAGATCAGATTAATAACTCAAAATAGTTTAAACCACTGAATGTCCTCTTACGAAGCTGTGGCCAAATATCACTGCAAATGATCATTGGATCAGTTGAAGGCATTTTAACTGACCAAATAGAGTCAATCAGCCAAGATATGTTTAGTGTCCAAAGTTTGCTTCTTTAGTTTCCAAGTGGAACTAAAAGGCTAATGGAAAATAGGTAACTGGTAATGCAAGCTTATGACAAACAACTAGCATCAACCAACTGTATGCTTAAATCACGCTTGCATAAACAGGTTTCTGATGGTGTATGATTGTTTTCTATGGACATTGAAAAAAGCACTTCACATAAGGTAGGTAAAACCCTGATGCTTAGATACTGTGTTATGTATCTGAGTATCCAGTACTTGTCAGCAACATTAGTTTTACAGCTGCAGCACAAAACTGCAGAATGAAACTGAACACGATTTATCATTTAACACTGGTGCAGTCCATCAGCTGTCAGACATGGTATCTGAATTCTGCTTCATTAGTTTAGTTTAGAATGGCAGCAGCTAGGCTAGTGTTGAATCCGTGCAAATATGAGAGACAGGATGCCTCCAGGACCAGGAATGTTTCTCACTACCGCAGTAACCAGTAACCTGTAACCTGCATGATTTGGGACCACATCCAGAAGGCTGAACAGGGAGGTGAACTCAGCTGGTTATTGAGCTGGAGTTGGGAGCAGCTTCATGGTAGGTGTGTGAAGCTGAGCCCCCTGGTGGCTGAAGTGATCCTTGAAGAAAAATGGATGAGATAGGGTGGAGGACGGTGTGAAGTTGCTTGTCCTGAAGGTGAAGTGACAGGTGAGAAGTGGTGGGTATATATAGGGCTGGGAGGGTGGGGGAGGTGATCCTTCTTCCATAATTTATTTATTGACCTAACTCCTCATCACAATGCTTTGATTTCTTATAATATTCCTTAAAGGCGGGTCATTTTGTTTTAGTTGATTGACGAGAGGGAAGGTGTAAGACAAACATTTTGCTTCAAACTAGCGCTTTAAGCCCTAGGGCCACAGACTGAGCCAGAAATGATAGGTCACAGCAGGTGACCTTAGATGGTAGAGGCTTGATTTTCTGACGGTCAGTGGTGCTGTTGTCGGTTTTACAGCCCCACAGGGAGGGCACACGAGTGGGGTGAACTCCAGCTCTTGAAAACACAGAGGGGACCTTTCATGGCACTAATGCAGCGTGTGTGATGATCACTTAGAGGAAGGGAAGGACGTAAGCAAGTCATAAGAGAAGGCAGTGTGCTCACAGTCTCTCACATGATGGCCATCAGTAACACTCCTGTAAATCATGTGACCTCTGCATAAGGCTGGGCAGAGATAAAGCCAATAAGTGCGATAAAGATTGATTAGCCCACTTCTGGTGTAAGCTTAAATCGGTCACGGTGTGGCTTATATGAGGCATCTATGCATATCTCGGTCAGTAACCCAATTCTGCACAACAGACCATTCTTTGCTCTTTATTAGTAAGAAACAAGCGAGGTTGAACACAGTTTCAGAGTTCAAACGGCCATAAATCAACAAAAAGAATTGCTCCAGTATGCTGACTGAAGCATCACCGAAGGGTCAGAAACGTTTATTTTGCCAATTTGAGTCCATAAGTAAGGAAGTCAAGTGGGCTATAGGGGTTTCAGCAAAGTCCAGCAATTTGGCCAGGACACAACACACAAGTGTTCTTTCTCTGTGACCTGTTTTTTGTCATTTCTGTGCAAATTCTTCTAGAAACTGACCACAAATTAAACATCGAGATACTTATGAAACATTAGAAATCTGATAATAGAAATAGATGCTGTCTTATGCAGACGTTTGTCATAACTGAATGACACATTTTGTTAATCAGATCAGTTGTCATTAGACAGTCAGTCCAATCAATTTCTCAAGCTTTACACATTTTCTGTCTAATTGTTAAATGATTATAAAAGTGATCGATGCGCACAAGGCAGAGGAAAGCTGTTAAAAGACAGCCGAGGATTTTTATCTTGTGGTTTCTACAGTGTGGAATGTGGAAAGCAGGTTAAGGGGAACTGTGGAGGTCAAGAGGAGATTTGGAGGACCAGATGCAGGCCCCATTAACATCTGGCACTAACACACATCCTGAGTGATCAGATCAAAAATGACTGCCAGAATGCATAGCCATTCACACTTAAAATTTAGACATTTAAAATATGTCTCCTATGGCCACTTGCCATTGGATTTCTCACATCATTTCAGCTGGAGGAATGGCTAGAGAATCCTTGTTCCAGCCATGTTCCAATGCAGGCTGTTAGCCCAATGACAAAGAGACGCCAAAACAAACTACAATAAGCAGCTGCGTTCTTCTCTCTCTTTTCCAGCTGAGCAGTGATGTGTTTAATATGGGTGTTCTTTTGCTGTCAGGGTTCTATGGAGATGCTTTGGCATTCACACTACAAGAACAATGTGGTCATGGTTGTCTCTGACCACCTCTGATTGATTGAATTCCCAAAATGCATTCTACCCCATTCACATTTGTAATCTGCACTGGCCTTTCATGATTGGATCACCCAGGATGCATGTTGATGTCAGGTGTGAACGGGGTCTATAGAACTGCTTGTAGACTTGAAAGACTGGCGAATCAACACTCCCAAATTAGAGACATTAACCTGAATGAAAGGTTGTCCAAGTCAGGAAAGTGGTGCAGGGAAGTGCAGAGTTGCTTGAATGGAAGATTTGGGATGAAGGGCAACCTCAACACAAAACTCCACATTCTAAGTATGCTACAGAACACGTAGAGAAGGCAGATGATTTTTAAAATGAAGTGCTGTGGACTTATGAAGTCAAGCTCTCAGCAAAATGTAGGCCACATATGGAGATAAAAAGAATTTTATGAAAAGAACACCTTGCCAACTGTGAATCATGCGGGTGGATCTATCATGTTTTAGGGTTAGATTGCTGCCAATGGTACTGGCAACACAGCATAGGCCAAGGGAAGGAAAGAATGTATTCCACAAAATACCACCTGTTTAAAACAAAAAAATGTAACAGCCCAAAAGAAAAAAAAACTCAACAGTTTATGTAATTTTATTAGCCTTTTATTTTATTTCTGCTGCACTGAAATCATCAGAATTAAGGCCTGAACAGGAGCTTAAAAATAGTATCACAAAAACTAGCTCACAAAAACTACAAAACTACCAAGAAAGATGTGTTGCTAACATCATTCGACACATTTAGTTACAAAATGACTTTAGCTCTGTTTAAAAGTCTGTATAAGTCAGATCCCTTGTCAAGAAACCATCTACTTATGCTTATACACAGCACTGGATAAAACTGATACAATATATATTTTTCTGCAATGTTTCAAAACATGGAAATGTTCACAATATTTCAGCAGAAGTCAATGATTCATTGACTGGGTATATTCAAGATAATATCAGGCAAATATAACCTGCCTCTGATACATATGTAATGAAAAATTACATTTTCTTTTGCAGCCAAAAAGATCAAATTTAGCTTATGTAACACTGCAATGTGACTATTGTGCGTGCACATATTGCAATGATTAAGCATTTTATTGTTCAGCCATGCTATCAAGGATGTCCTGTTGCATAAGACGTGGTAACTTTAAAGGTTAAGGCAAAAACATTGTTAATATTGCTTGGAAATAATTTTATTATTTTATTATATAAGTCATTTTGGAGCATTTCTATTGGTCCATTCAGCAAGATGTGTTCAGACAAGGTAAAGAAGAGCCAGCAGGTTCAAATGACATAGAAATAAAAGGGACAAAATGGGGATACATGTGTTTTTGGACAGTACATAAGGAGGATAAATCTGTACTTAAGAACTAGTGTTTACGAACACAAATAACACATGGTGAATACAAAACAGATTGTATATGACAGATGTATATGTACATCAACAGTGATTCCTTCAGAAGACAAAAGTTACAATCAGTTCAAGGCATTCAATATTAATAGTGTAAGACAAATATAGCAAAATATAATTAAGCAGATAAAAAGAGCATATCTAAAAAATCACTGTCTATGTATCAAATGTGTAATAATGAATTTCTTACTACTAAGAAAAGGCACGTCCAAGTAGCTATATACAAGCAAGGCATGTACAGTGCTGTACTGAGAAAATTAAGACTTGAAATAAGAAAAAAAGAATCAACCTGTAATACTGAAAGTGATCAGAATCAAATTTTTTTAATCCCAGAGGGAAATACAATGGTAATAAAAGACACAACTGTGCTGAATTAGTGTTCTTGTAATATGTTTACAGCTTTGCACATTTTAATGCAACACAGATGTTTCTGAACCCTTCAATTTTTTTATATTTCTCCACATATATGAAATGAAACTTTATCAGATTTTCAGAAGTTCAAAAGTAGCGAATATGTAATGAAGTAATGAAGCATCAAATATGACCCGTGCTCATTTATTTATACAGTAGTGGAATATGATCTGATATTACATATCTGTGAGAGGCAAAAGTATGTAAAATTAACACCCCCTTGAGCAGCAATAACTGCAACGGTAACTGTTGATTAATCATGCACATTGGCTTGGGGAAATTTGAGCTCTTTCCTCCAAACAAAACAGCTTCAACTCTATGTTGGTGGGTTTTCTCCCATTAACTGCTTGCTTCAGATCCTTCAACAACATTTCTATTGGATTAAGGTCAAGACTTTGACTTGGCCGCTCCAAAACATTAACTTTACTGTTCTTTAAACATTCTTTGGTAGAATGACTTGTGTTCTTAGGGTTCTTTAGAGATTCAGCTCACAGACAAATGTCCAAACATTTTTTTACTTTACAGTTTGCGTTATAATTCATTATTCACTAGTAACTAGATGTGTCCTGGCCCAGATGCAGCAAAACAGGCCACAACACCACCAAGACACTACCACCACCAAGTGTTTCCTTTCTGCAAACAACACTTCTCATTTCAACCTGCCTGTCTATGGATTGGGGGAGTCCAAACTCTTTAGAGAGGGTTTTGTCTTTTTTAACTCTTCTTCTGAGTTCCTCAGAAGTCTCCTGTGTTCATGCTGTGATGCACAATCACAAACGTAAACATCAGACTTTGACAGATCCCTGTTCATTACATTAAATAAGGTACCCTCTCCCACCTGATTGTCATCCAGTTGATTGAAAACACCCGACTCTGATAAATGATCTGCTAATTCTGAAGGTTTACATCCTTTTGCCCTCACAGATAAAAGTAATGGTTTTATTTCATTTGTTTGTCGTTTCGCTTTGGTTCTCCATTCAGGTTAAAATTCCACAGAAATTCAGAAAACTCTAAAGGGTTCACAAACTTTCAAGCAGCACTGTACACTGAAAAATTAAGGAATGTACTATTCCATTCTGCAGACATCGCTGTTACGAGAGACTGCCTTCGACCCATTTGAATGGGGTCATATCAGGTTCATATGAGGATTCTGCAGCAACACTACTGTCCCTATAGCATGTCATTTACAAGCATTTGGTGACTTACATTTGAACATTCAGCCTTTTTAGTGTTCTGGGAAATTCTCTTACTCTGTAAATATCATTATGTAGAGAGAAAGGAGTGAAAGAATAAAGGTCGTTGTCTCTAAACCGTTGCAATATTCTACAGAAATGTCATCTGTGGAAAAGAACAAGCCAGGCATTGTTGCTTGAGGCCTTTAAGTGCGGATGAGCGTTTAGTGTAATTGCATCAGTACATTTGGGTAATCCTTCTTTGGCCTTTATTCAGACTACAAATACATCCTAACATTCACAACAGAGAGAAATGACCTCGCATCTAACTTGTGTTGTCTGGGGGTGAAGGATTTACCGACCGAGCCAAAAGCACAGAATTAAGGCTGTGACATGGAACTCTAGGGTGCAAAATCTCTGCTCTCATAACTTTTTTGCTAGATTTAAGGTGGATTGCAAATTATTCAGTGCATCATAACTTCTCAAATGGCTTCACTGAAAAACATCCAATTTGGTAAGGTACTATCATGACTCATAACGCATTAATAAGAAGAACTATTTACAGTGGACAAACAGAAATATGTCCTTCAACTCTCTCTTCTCACATTAGACAGGCATAACTGCTAAACCGCTTTGTGAAACACCGCTTTACAGAACTATTACCGGTGAAAACATTCCAAAAACAAATGCAGTTCAAGTCCCGTCTTCAGGTGCACTTTTCCTTCCTTTCCATGCATATTTTTTTCCATCCCATTTTTATTATTTATTCAATTGAAGCAGTTAACATTGAAAGGCAAACAATGTAGTCCACAGTATTGAATTCTGGACCACCATTAACAACTAATTTTATGTCCATCTCTTGTGGCCCAGTAGGACCAAAAATACGGATCCCATGTCAATGACAAACTGTATGAATATAAATACTAGCAACAATCTCCAAACCAGAGCCTCCTAAAACTGTAATCTGTAACACTTAGGTCACATTTCCAGCAATGAATTAAGCCTAGTTTTAGACTAAATTGCAATGATGAATCACTATTTAAAATCCTCTATTAGCTTAGGCTTAATCTGGGTTTGGAAAAAACTTTCAAAGCTAGTTTCCCAGAATATCTGCGCCCAGCCCAGTGCTTAACTGGATGTGTACTTGATCGAGCTTTGGCTTTTGCTTGGCTTGCATACTCGATCTGTCATTTTCAGCTTCATGCAGGACTGCTTCTCATCCATGGCTAGCATCTCAAGAGGCAAGCACCAGCAACACAGGCAGGACTAGATGCACAAGAGCAGAGAGAGAAAGGCTTTACCTCCAAGTTGGGAAGTTAATGCAGATTGCATCATAAGGAACAAACAACGTCATAAATGATAACGAGGAATGTACGGTAACATCATAAAAGACTGGAAACAAGACAAGATGGGCCAGTACAAGAAAGAGACTGTCATTTTTATGACACTGTTTTCATGCCATCCAGTTTGCCTTGCCAGATATTTTTCTCCATCTTTGCCTCCAAGTCATAACCAGTATGTTGTGATGTTACATCAGGTACATTACAAAATGCCTTGCTTTTCCTGTCAGCAGCCAAACAAATGCCTTGTGACTTTTAGTGGTTAACTTACTTAACAGCACACTGACCCTATAAAGGCGTATGATAGACCACATATGTTCTTACCCTGAAGCAGCTCTTGAAGCGCTTGCTGACCATGTATAAAGCAATTGGGTTGATGCACGAGTTCACTGATGCCATGTTGATTCCAATGTAATCAAGGACCAGGAAGAAGCTGGACGTAAATCAAATAAAATGTACACACACACACACACACATACAGGTACGATGCATGAGGGTTGTCTTTGTGTTGTCTTTCTCTAAAATTCTATTGAATTGATCAAACAACGTAACAAAACATACCGTCATGGTTCTAAACATGGCAGGAGGGTAAGTACATATTGTTACCTCAGGAGTTCACAGCGGTTAGGATCGTCCTTATTATAAATTGTCTGCTTGAGGATACGGCTCAGGTGCAGAGGCAGCCAGCAGAGAGCAAAGACCAACACCAGGCAGAAAACAGTCTTGGCCACTTCTCGTCTCTGTGCAGGAAAGCAGAATGAGAAAAAGGAGTGTAAAAATGCACACTAATCTGATGGGACAGCACAGCATTGCTTCTGCAACGTTAGAACTTTAGAAAAGTTTGAAAGTGTTAGAAAAGCAACACAGTGTATATGTTTTAATGTTCATATTATAGTGTCAGAAGCTCTCCAGTCACGTGTTTTTGGTACAAAATCCAGTGTAATTTGATTAAATTGGGGTGAGATCTGAGATTGAATTTTGTAATTTACTAAATTATCTCTTAAAGAATCATAATCAGACTTTGACAGGTCAGTGATGTATATCCCTAAAATTTACATTCCCACAAACATTCAGTTCTTGGATGGATGGATTGTTACTAGTGGCTTTACTGCACTCTGTGACTCAGACAAGTTACTGCTTGTGCTGAGCAGTCCTGTAATATTACTTCACCCCTTCAGTCCACATAGTTGGCTCAAAGTGTATATTCCACTTCATGACTGTGCATATGTGGGGCTTTGGGGGTGGAAGGTGGAGGTGGGGTGTATGGAGTGCTGTGACACAGACCTAGCAGTTGTCAGCTGGGGCATTGGGAGTGTATTGCATTAAATTCAAAAGTTATGGACACTTTTCTTGTATACTGACCTGCTTCAAGTGGTCATTCAGAGCGATCTGTACACCATTCTTCTTTCTTAGCATTTCACACGTCATGAGGGTGTAGAAGATGGCAGTACAGGCCAGAGGCATACAAAAGTAAAAGCTGAAGAGCCACCAGTCCTTTGCTGACTTATAAAACTGACAACAGACAAACATATCACAGTAAAACCGACACATTTGGCCTCAAATATATAAAGAAAATGTTATTATTGGCAATTTACAGATCCAATACCAATGGATCTAAAACATGTTCAGAAAGATCTGCTTGTAGAATTGCCAGAAAGGCAAATGAAAACCCCTAATTGACTGAAGATACAGTAGACTAAAGATTAGTGGCGCACTCTTCTACTGGGAAGGAGCACATGCTCCGAAATGACCTTAACGGACAAGTCATCAGAAGAAAACATTTTCTGTGTCCTCACTGAGTTGAACTTCATTCTCACACAAATAGACTTCAAGCTTGACTTGCAACACGTGCCTAATGACTCATGACTTGACTTGAACTTGTGAATAATCACTAAGACTTGTTCGATTATGACTCGGACTCTAGCCTAAAGGCGTGTGACTCTAGTGTAAGGATTTGTGACTCAACCTGGATTGTATTTTGTGACTCGTGAACATTTCTAGTCCTCACTATAAAATTCAGCCTCCAATACCAAGAACAATAGTAATACAATTTATTTATAAGATCCCAGTGATGATTTAATGTCCTTCATTGTACTGGGACAGCATTCATGACACATTTTCAGACCAATGCATCTGACACCACTGGCGTCAGCTTCTAGTCCACCATCTTCTGAAATGTTTCTGAACCTAAAAGAATTCTGACACAACAGATGACACTGCCTTTAAGTCCAATAAGGGGGTTCTTTTTTCACTTCACACACACACACACCTGCATGAACTGGCTCTTTTGCTTGGGGTGCAGCAGACAGATCCTGAGGTGCTCTCCTTTGTAGTCCATAGTGGTCATGTCAAAGGCAATGGTCTCTGGCACTGCCAGGACAATGGAGAGAAGCCATATCAGAGTGATCTCAATGGCTGTCCACTTGGGCACTCCAATACCTTTGATGCGGTTCCAGGACGCCACTGCACGATACCTTTGGAAAACAGGACAGAGGGTCTGGCTTCTGGAGATAGTTCTTATCTTGGCTTAGCTTTGCTTCTCCAAAGCATTCAGAATGTTATGCTTGGCATATCAACTAGCATGGTAAATATCAGCTCAATTGTTATTAAAACACATGGGTTCCTAAACTATCAGCTGATCATTTTCTGGAACAAACAAACAAAATCACAGGGAGTAAACAGTGAGATCCTCAGACACAACATAGAGTTATGACAAATACAAAGTCGTCTCTGGATAATATCACCTCATGATGAGGTTGTAGAACATGTAAACTGCTCACAGTGACATAATACTGAACAAATAATGAAGGAATTGTACCTGTCTATGCTTAATGCACATAAGCTCAACACTGTGATGCCAACCGATGACTTCTGGATAAATGGTACCAGTTTACACAGTCCCACGCCGAAAGGCCAGTCTTTAGCTAGAAGCTGAAAAACAGATATTCAGATGAGTGTTCAGTAAATCCGCTGAGGCCTAGAAAAAGCCAAACTGCTAGTGACAATTATACCCTACAGTGGCCTGGAAATTTTTGGGTACCCCTGATCACAATGCCTGTTACTGTGAATCACTAATGGTGCTTTTCCTCTGCATACTACCTACACTAATCTACTCTATCCTCACTAGGAAAAATTAGGACATGGTACCTGGAAACAGGTATTGTTGTACCTGTTTGCTTGTGCTTCCAAACATGTGTAAATTTGCCGTAATGTGACGTATAAACCTTGCAGAGTGCTGATTAGCCATTAGGGAGAACTGACACTGCACACAGCGCAGACACCCATCACTATTCTTGTGATATTGTGTATACGCTGTTTGTGAAGCAGCCAACTGAATGTCACCAACTAAATCCTAACTAATATTAATGCTTTATCTTTATAACAGGACCTATTCTGCTCTTGCTATCTAGCTGAATGCACAGGATAAAGCTAAGTTAGGCAGCTAAGTGATGAATGCTACATTAATAAGACCACCCTTACAGTTTCAGCCTTTAAATAAAGTGCTGTTTAAAAAATGTGGCATATAAACCATGCATGTTACTTGAGTGTCTGTAACAAGCTAGCTTGATAGCTTTGATAGCTAGCTACCAAAACAATTACCGTATTTTCCAGACTATAAGCTGCACCGGAATATAAGCCGCACATGCAAAGTTTTAAAAAAAAAACATGGAAAATAACATATATAACAAGAAAAAGCTGCACCTTGTTATAAGCTGCATGGTTTAAAGTGTGGAAGAAAAGTAGCGACTTATAGTCTGGAAAATACGGTAATTTACCTTCCACACATGAATACTTCTGCTTAATACTGACTCGGATGCATTTCAGGGGCAGCTTTGGCATGAAAGAACCAGACAGCAGGTACCAAAAAGCAAAGGGAATTGTGTAGCCACGTAGTCTACATACCATGCAATGCAAAAGTGAGCAAAGGATCATCTGATCTCCAAAAGGCATAAAGTCCAAGATGAAACAATGGTACCAGCATTTCAGCAAGCTGTATTTGAGCCACTGTAAGCAGCTGCTCAGCAAATGAAAAGAATTGATACCCACAAAGCAGGAGAAAGTTAAGAGAGCAAAACACTTTGAGGTGGCCATTTCCTCAGTTCAAATTGCTAGTTGGGACAATGTCTTAAACATGCCTACAATGGTTTGGACGGAGACAGTAAAATAGTTGGGAGTTCAGTTGGCTTCTGCTTTGTGGTAGGAAACCTGTCCCCACTCTGAGAAATGGAGGCAGGAATGATAAATGACAGGGTTAAAAGGGAGGAGACAGGGTGGTGGGTTGCGAAGGCTTTGGTGTAGACACGTTAACAAGGTAGAGATGGGAATTATAGGACGTGGGAGGAGGGACTTCGGGCACGTCCCAAAATGTAGTTGTTACGTAACACCACTTAGAAAATGCATGGATGAGGTCAGGTCAGAAAGACTAATTAAATTCGTTAGAAATCTGCTCTTTGACTTGATAGACAGGGAAATCAAAACCTCTGCTTTACTGCAGTAGACACTTCGGGGAGATTTAGACTCTGGATTGATGGTTCTATGTTCTATTGTGAGGACGTTTCCACAAAATTCAATCAGACATTTTCAAAGGAATGTCTAAACAAAACAGACATGATTCTAGAGACAAGTCCGATGGACTGATGACTTCAGAACCGAACTGTCTGGCCACAAAGGAGACAGGTATGTATGGAGAAAAGATAACAGGATGATGAGCTATGAGCTAAGAGGCCCAAGGTTCCAGTTTTTCCACAGCCCTCAGAGTGTCCCAACTTATACATAACTGAAACTCTGTGGATAGACCTCAAAAGAGCAGTTTAAGACACTATAGGACTCCAACAGGAATAGAAGCCTTTAACAAACACTGAAAGATGCTTAGCTGGTGTTTACAAGCTGCGATAATACACAATAAAAAGGGTGTTACAAAGTACTGACCATGCAGAGTGCTCAAACGTTTACTCTGGCCTCTTTATTTGTTTTGGCTAACTGTGAACAATGGAAATTACAAATCATGCTTAAAAAAATGCCATGCATTATGCCCAGCACTGTATATGCAGCACTGTTTTCACTTTTAAAATAGTAAAAAAGCAACTATTATTACTAAATCTACAGCTCTGCTGTGAATGCAGTTTCCCCTACATTATATATATATATAAAACACACATTTGCAGTATGGTCGTAAATGTAGTGGTCCCTGTGTTCTTCGCTGACTTCTTTGTAAAGGTCTGTAAACATCTTTTTGCATGAAACTTCTCCACGAACTTAATTTACCACTCTGCTTATGCAATTACGCTTAATTATATTAGCACAACTTCAGAACGCGTAATCTGCTCTAATTCCTGCAGGAAAAAAAAAAACACACGGGAGAGAACACTTCATTCTTTCATGAGGAATATTGGAAAAATATGTGGTTACTGCTCCGAAATGAAGGGAGCACACTGAAGCTCCTGAAGATGTAACTGCACAGACACAGGCAAGGGTGTGGACATCTGTATTTGATTCAGATTCACATCAAGTAATAAATAATATGAAATAATAATAATAATAATGCTACTGATAAGAGTGAACTATTTCCTCTAGATTACAAAGAAATGATATTTGACATGAATTATCTGCCTCTGCTAGATATGCCATGGACACGGGACCATGTTTTCCTTCTGTAGGTGATTTTTTTGTATCAAGCAGAACATTCCTATGTCCCGTCTACTGCAGCATTTCTCAACCCTGGTCCTAGAGGCACCCCTGTCCTGCACACTTTTAATTGAGCTGATTAGTTGAATCAGTTGTGTGGTCAGTTGTGGTCAGAGCAAGGAAAGATGTAAATATGCAGGGGGTGGGAGCCTCCAAGACCAGGGTTGAGAAACACTGCTCTACTGTAACAAACCCTCATGATTTTACTCTTAATGGGGATTAGCACCAGTTTCATGTAGGATTCCTTAATATCCCATAAGAAATCCTTGTCCACAGGGAAATATGTCTGCGTTTAACCTACCCACACACAGTGAAACACACACATGCACACTAGTGAATTTACACACTAGGGGACAGTGAGCACGCAGGCCCGGAGCAGTGGGCAGCCCAATCCATGGAGCCGGGGAGCAGCTGGGGAGTTAAGCGCCTTTCCTTACTCAAAGGCACTTCCGTCATCTCCTGCCAGTTCTGGCAACCTTCCAGTCACAAGGCTTGTTCCCTAACCACCAGGCCACGGCTGCCCCACAGCTGTCTGTAATCAGTTACAGCAGTGTTTCTCAACCGTGGTCCTGGAGGCACCCCTACCCTGCATATTTTAGAGCTCTCCCTGGTCCAACCCCACCTGATTCACCTGATCAGCTCAGTAACAAGCCCTTCAGAGCTGCAGGGGGTGTGTTAATGCTGAAACGTGCAGGGCAGGGGT
Source organism: Acestrorhynchus altus (assembly GCA_034509495.1). NCBI lineage: Eukaryota > Metazoa > Chordata > Actinopteri > Characiformes > Acestrorhynchidae > Acestrorhynchus > Acestrorhynchus altus. The sequence goes on from CM067502.1 coordinate 38,601,753, forward strand.
GCCTCCAGGAACAGGGTTGTGAAAGACTGCGTTACAGGACACATGATCCCATTAAGCTCCTTTCCAACTTCATAGCAACCCACAAAATACCATTTTTGACCATTGCCAAACCAGGACAGGCCTGAGCAACACTGTACAAGTTTCATCTGTTTCTCAACCACGGTCCTGGAGGCACCCCTATCCTGCATATTTTAGAGCTCTCCCTGGTCCCACCCCACCTGATTCAACTAATCAGTTCATTAAGAGCCACAGGGGGGTGTGTCAGTTGTGACTATATAAGGTCATACTATATTGTAGAGTTAACACTGTACCAACTGTTTCTCAACTATGGTCCTGGAGGCACCCCTTCCCTGCATATTTGACCTGATTCAACTAATCAGCTCATTGACAAGCCCTTCAGACTCCAGGACCTGTGCTGTAGCTCGTGCCCACCTTGTAGACGTTGATGGGGATGTCTATGACGATGTGCAGCAGGTCCCCCAGGGCCAGGCTGGCGATCAGTATGTTGGGCCCGTTGCGCATGCACTTGTTTTTGTAAATGATCCTGAGCAGGGTCGAGTTGCCAATGATGCCCACCACGAACACCAGACAGGAGATCACCGTGTTGATGTATCTGAAGGTGTCTCTGACCTCGGTGGGGCCCGTGCACATGGGCGGCTGGAGCACAGGGCGGCGCGGCACGGAGCCGTTCAACCTGTCCGCCCCGGGTCTCTGCCCTCCCTGCCCGCCTTGCCCGCCTTGCCCGCCTCCCTGCCCGCCGGCCAGCAGCGAGCGGCCCGCCAGCAGAGCGAGCGAGAGCAGCAGGAAGGTGCTTGTCCTCATCTCGGTGGCGCGAGCGGCGGTTACTCTGCCGTTGCCATCGCGACGCGCGCGCGCAAACTTTCTGAGGTAAAACTTGGGCTAACAGAGATGTCAGAACCCGCAGCTCCTCACTCCTGCAGCTCTTCACTCCTGCGCTCTGCTTCTTCAGTCTGCATTCAACAGCGCTCCTCTCTCAGCACACAGGACTGACCACAGAGAGGGAGAGAGGAGGAGGAGGAGGAGGAGGTGGAGGTGGTTGAGGAGGAGGAGGGGGGGGTCTCCTCCTAACAGATTAATGGATGGTTTAGTGCTGCTCTGATCTCTTCAGCCCAGAGTCACATTAGTGCTGAGGTGATGATCAGCTGACCTGCACAAACACATTGTTCTCTGTGTTCTCTGTAAGTGTGTTCTCTGTTCGCTCTCTCTGTGTTCTCTGTGTGTTCTCTCTCTGTGTTCTCTGTGTGTTCTCTCTCTGTGTTCTCTGTATGGTCTCTCTCTGTGTTCTCTGTAAGTGTGTTCTCTGTGTGTTCTCTCTCTGTGTTCTCTGTAAGTGTGTTCTCTCTCTCTGTGTTCTCTGTGTTCTCTCTCTGTTCTCTGTGTTCTCTCTCTGTTCTCCCTGTGTTCTCTCTGTGTTCTCCCTGTGTTCTCTGTAAGTGTGTTCTCTCCTCTGTGTTCTCTGTGTTCTCTCTCTGTGTTTCTGTGTTTTTCTGTGTTCGCTCTGTGTTTCTGTGTTAAACTCTGTGTTGTTTGTGTTCTCTGTGTGTTCTCTGTAAGTGTGTTTTTTGTGTGTTCTCTGTAAGTGTGTTCTCTGTGTGTTCTCTCTGTGTTCTCTGTTTGTTCTCTGTGTTCTCTGTAAGTGTGTTCTCTGTAAATGTGTTCTCTGTGTTCTCTGTAAGTGTGTTCTCTGTAAGTGTGTTCTCTGTAAATGTGTTCTCTGTGTTCTCTGTAAGTGTGTTTTCCGTGTTCTCTGTAAATGTGTTTTCCGTGTTCTCTGTAAATGTGTTTTCCGTGTTCTCTGTGTGTTCTCTTTAAGTTTGTTTTCTGTGTTCTCTGTGTGTTCTCTGTAAATGTGTTTTCTGTGTTCTCTGTGTGTTCTCTGTGTTCTCTGTAAGTGGGTTCTCTGTAAATGTGTTTTCTGTGTTCTCTGTGTGTTCTCTGTAAATGTGTTTTCTGTGTTCTCTGTAAGTGTGTTCTCTGTAAGTGTGTTTTCCGTGTTCTCTGTAAGTGTGTTTTCCGTGTTCTCTGTAAGTGTGTTTCCGTGTTCTCTACTGTAAGTGTGTTCTCTTTAAGTGTGTGTTCTGTGTTCTCTGTAAGTGTGTTCTCTGTGTGTTCTCTGTGTTCTCTGTAAGTGTGTTCTCTGTAAATGTGTTTTCTATGTTCTCTGTGTGTTCTCTATGTTCTCTGTAAATGTGTTTTCTGTGTTCTCTGTAAGTGTGTTCTCTGTAAATGTGTTTTCTGTGTTCTCTGTAAGTGTGTTCTCTGTAAATGTGTGTTCTGTGTTCTCTGTAAGTGTGTTCTCTGTAAATGTGTTTTCTGTGTTCTCTGTAAGTGTGTTCTCTGTAAATGTGTTTTCTGTGTTCTCTGTAAGTGTGTTCTCTGTAAATGTGTGTTCTGTGTTCTCTGTAAGTGTGTTCTCTGTAAATGTGTTTTTTGTGTCCTCTGTAGGTGTGTTCTCTGTAAATGTGTTTTCTGTGTCCTCTGTAAGTGTGTTCTCTGTAAATGTGTGTTCTGTGTTCTCTGAGTGTGTGTTCTGTGTTCTCTGTAATGTGTTTTCTGTTCTCTGTAAGTGTGTTTTCTGTTCTCTGTAAGTGTGTTTTCTGTTCTCTGTAAGTGTGTTTTCTGTGTTCTCTGTAAGTGTGTTTTCTGTGTTCTCTGTAAGTGTGTTTTCTGTGTTCTCTGTAAGTGTGTTCTCTGTGTGTTCTCACTTCAACAATCAAGAGCAAACCAAACGAATGTGTTTAGGTTTAAATAAGACTCTTCTCTAATGATGTGATGAACGGATTGTATTTTTAGGCAGTGTAACAGGTAGTAAATGTTTGGGAGGTTTTTACAGAGATTTCTTCAGTTATTAGTGTTCAGTTCAGGCTTCTAATTTACCACATGACTGTACAGTTGAAAGGACGTTCTAGTACTATCTCCGCCTCAAGCCTGGATGAAAGATAAGATACAGTTTGGCATGGAGGCCTTTAAGAAATGTATTTCACATTATACTTCTAATCAATGATACAATTATTAAAAGGGATGCACCGATAATGAGTCTGGGTGGATGTTGATGTCCAATATTTTCAATGTGTGTAGCTGCAAATGCAGATACTTAAACATTTATGAAACAAAATACACTGAATCTATCTGAACTAACATTACAGAGAAATGCATTATTTGACAAAATGCGCAAACAAGAATTGAAATTTACGATGAATGTAATGATGATATATGTAAGTGATTGCAATATTAGTGAAACAATAAGATTTTGGGTGAGAACTACAGTCATGTGAAAAACGTAGGACCCTCATGAACTTTTTTTTAACATATTCAAACAGCAATGATGTCATGAAAAACATGTATCTCCACAATGGTGACTTTACAGAACAGCTACAAGGTTCAACCTTCAAAACAGAAAATGGATAAAAATGGAGACACACAGTTTTCATTAGACAGCAGTGATATGGACATTAGATTTGATGGACATTCATAAATGTTTCACAAAAATGGAGACACAGTTTTCATTAGACAGCAGTGATACGGACATTTGATATATAAACCTAAAGAAATGTCTTTATATATTTTTTCCAAAAAGTAATGAATAGAAATGCAAGGTTCATGGGAGGAAGAGGTTATGACCTCCTATGTCTTAATAGCTTTCATTTCCTCCCATTCCTGAAATAACATCAATTATCAATGTTTTAGCACCAGTCTTAAATTGACCTCAAGCCCCATCTGATACAATAAAGATTTCATAGTGTTTTAAAGAATGGAGAGTTCTCCAGGCCCTACTACATCAAAGCAGCCCCTAACCATGACATCTTCGTTCTTCAGAGTTGGTATGGGTCATTGTGCTCAAATGTTGGGTTTGGTATCTGGCAAACAAACTTATTTCTGAAGTCCTCAGACGTCTCGCCTTGGTGATCCAACTCACTTCCACAATCAAGAGCAAACCAATCTAATGTCTGAGGTTTAAATAAAACAGCCTCCTCGAAACACCTCTGTAATGATGTGTTGGACTTGATTTTAATTTTAGGCACTTTATGTAGGACATTTTGTAAATACTGTCTCTCAATTTTGTTAAAATGAAGATCAAATGTCCATTTTTTAATATAAAAAATTCAAAGGTGTTCATGGGAGGGTCCTGATTTTTTCACATGAGTGTACAATGAGGTTCTAGTACCCCTTTGGGCTGCTTTTTTCTGAAATATAGGTGTACATGCAGAAAGTGTTGTTTAGATGGGGAATTAAGTCATTAAGTGAGTTGAAAATTTACCTAGAAGCCTATATTCAATATACAGTAGTTGGCATATACAGCACACAGTAGCATGTGCATTAACTGGACATGGTCAGTAAATGTGTCAAGGACAGGACAGTTCTGATGAAAGTCATAACCTCTAATGAAACTTTTACATCTGTGTTTGAATGAAAAGCTTTAATGATGTATTTTAATGAAGAATGAGAAGCTGACAGAGCAATGAGAATGTCTATAATTTTATTTATTTAGCTTAAAAAAAAACTCAATTCATTATTAAAAGCCATTTAAATTGGCCTTATTGAGCTGTGTTTACTCATAAAACAAGGGATAAGGTCAGAGCCAGACAAAGGAGCATAGAAATATCATTAAATGTAACATAAGTGCTGATATACACTCACAGGGAAAATGAAAGCTCTCAGCGGTCTCATCCACCTGAGCCTGCACAACCTCAAATATCAACTCCACCTGTTTCTGATTTTTACTGACCCCTTGGAAGAGCGTCCAGGAATCTGCTGTTCTTTCCAAATATTTCCCAAAAGTATGGGCTCCACCACATGTGAAAGTCTCAGCAGTTGTCCAGAGTGAGAAGAAATAAAAATCAGTGGCCCACAGGAGCTGTCTTTGTTATGGAGTGTTGTTTTCCTCTGTCTTCCCATCAAAAAAAGCTTTTACAGATTAATTTGTGGAGATGTGCAGCAGAAGTCTGGTCTCGGCTTCCAAATTCCGCTCCCCTGGTGATTAGGTGGAGACTTTCTGGACATATCAATGCACTCCACCCGTTTATTAATGTTTGCCAAGGGGATAAATGAACTCTTGAAGCCCCATGAAAGTCCTTGTGTTCTTGGCTTGTTTTAAGGTATGTAGAAAAGCAAACACTGTGTCTCACATTCATACGTCTATAACAGTGAAACGACAGTAGATATATTTCAAATAGAGTTTATGTAAACAAGTCTGAATCACAGTGTCACAGTGAATCCATATGGCCAACCTTCTCATTATGGTAACACCAGCTTTTTCCCCTACAGACAGTTACTGAGTCAACCATTTATAACATGGTAAAAGTGGCTCTTGTGGTATGGTCTAGTCATGAGCGTGTATAATACAACGTTTTCAAATGATAAATTGAATTCAGAAATTTAGAACATTTCTAAAGAATGAGTGGAAGCTGGAAAATGGTTGCAGAAATGTTTATTTGACCTGTTTTGGAACATAAAGCCCCACAGTTTGCAAGTGTACCTCAAGGGAAAATAGGGGCCTTAAGGACCTACAGTGACTTGCATATTTACCCCCTTGGCAGTTTACCTATTTGTTTTACATCGGAATCTGCATTTAAATGTTTTGAATTGTATGTGATGCAGCTGACTCACAATACTCTTAAGTTGGTGAAGTGAAATGAGAAACGTATTTAAAAATATTTGGAAATAAAAAAAAATGAAAATTAGCGTGTGCACCATCAAATCCATTTTTGTCAAATGGAAAAAAAACATGGTACCACAACAAACCTGCCAAGAGAGGGCCACCAAACAAAACTCTGAGACTGGGCAAGGAGGGCATTAATCAGAGAGGCAGCACAGAGTTCCTGTCCATATGGCAATAATAATTCTTGGGCTTTATGGAATAGTGGTCAGAAAAAAGCCTTTACTTACAGACAAAAATAGGAAGGCTCATCCTGAGTTTGCCAAAGGGCATGTGGGAGACTCCCCAAATGTATAGAGGAAGGTGATCAAGTCAGATCAGACCAAAAATGAACTTTTTGGCCATCAGGGAAAACACTATGTCTGGCACAAAACCAACACATCTCACGAGCCCAGTGAAACATGGTGGCGGCAGCATCGTGCTTTGGGGATGTTTTTCGGCAGCAGGGACTGGATTTGGTCTGTCAGTGATTTGAGCTTGGGATGGAGGTTCACCTGCTACTGCTAAAGCAACACTCAGGTGGTTTAAGTGGAAATGTGGAAATGTATTGGAGTGGTCTAGTCAAAGCCCAGACCTTAATCCAATTGAGAATCTGTGGTCACACTTGAAGATTGCTGTTCACCAGCAGAAACCATCCAAGGAACTGGAGCAGTTTTTCGGCGTGAGGAATGGGCGAGAATCCCAGTGGCAAGATGTGGCAAGCTCAAAATATAAAAAAAATGTGGCAAAATCAAAATAATGTTGATCAAAATCTTGTGCAGGTCCCCAGTATTTTGTAGGAAGTTAACTCAGAGGGATTCAGATTCAGGTCACCAGCAACTTAAAAGGCTATTCTTGAGTTGATTTGTCTTCAGTGTGTTAGAATAGAGTCTGCACTAGAGAATCTTAAAACGCTACGTTCTGCATTGCCCTTTGCAATCTTTACTTTGCCATCCCTGTCTTGAAGCAAGCCCTTTTGCTCATTTTTAGCATCCTTTTCCTTAGGAAAAACATCTGCCATTATGCAAGCTTTTCTTTCAGGGCATGAGGGCATGCGCCTTACACAACCAGAAGAGTATTTTTTTTTCTGCCTGTCTGTCTCTTTACCAGGCCCTTCCAGCAGCTCCACTTTAAGAGCCCCCTGATACATAAAGGTCACAGTGAGGCTGACTTGAGTAAGCATCTTAAATCTGTTACAGAAACTCCAGAGTTGTGTGAGAGCAAAGGAACTAGGAATTTTAGGCCTTGATAGATGTTTACAGGTAAATACTCCACCAGAGAGCTACTTACTGCTATTAATACTGCTAATAAAATGGACTTGTCATGTCTCTTTCAGTATTCAAGGACATCAGAGGCTTTAGACAAATGTACACCCTTCTCTTCTAAATTACACTTGCATAGAGAAACCCTAAACCATATTTGAATGCAATTACAATTAAAAGTGTCCAGAGTTAATTCTCTATTTGACAGGCACTTTTATTTTCTTCTGGATTGGCACCATTTTTAGTAGAGCTGGGCAATACATTCATATCTATATTGTGATATAAACAGAGAGTGATATGGGCTGAGGTGATATGGAGTTTTAAAGTTTTCTATAATATCAGATTTGAAACCTTTTTTTGCACAAAATGTCTTTTTCCCACATTATATTGTATATTGTACATCGCCATTCAGAGAAAATATATTTTTTGTAGATATTGTCCAGTTTTTAGTGTGAGTGCAGGAATATCATCTACTCATACACAGATATTAAGCATGGTCTGATTCACAAAGCAATAACCAAACAAAATGAGAACTGTCAGAACTGTGAAATGGAAACGAAATCACTTGTTTTGAAATGATTGTTTGCATCATACTTGGTAAACAAAAACGAGAATGTGTTGTGAATGTGATCATATGATGAGATTCAAGCATTCTAGTTTTAGCCTGTGCCCTGGTTATATTAATGCGATATGAACGAAGGGGTTTATCACTTACAAGACTTGTTTTAAATTATAGTTTTATTACAGATGCCCCTCCAATAACTCCTGAACAGCAGTGCTGTTCAAAGTGAGGACAGACAGGCATTTTCCTTACAGTGAAGTCAAGAGCTTCGCTCACCAACTGCTCATTGCTTTGAAGTCGTGTCACTCTCCAGAGAAAAAGTGGATTTGACTTGTAACTTACTCACTCACTTTCACACTGGCTCACACGCTCATGTCTAGCGAGATTCTCCAGAAGTGAGTGCTATTAGAACTTTAGTACAGCTGTTTGAACAGCTTTTGATGCTTTGTGTTAACACTTGCTAAAAATGTCAACTAATCTGTTTTCAATGAATGTTTGGTTGTATTTTTTCTCAATGTAGGAGCCTCCTATTCGATGTATTTCATTACTGAGTTGTTGTTTTTTTACCTCTGATTTCAGTGTGTGGCCTCAAGATTTGTTGATATATTATCATTGTGAAATAATTACGTCATTGTGTGGGTTAGAAATAGTGTCCCAAAGTCTAGACTGTACTTGAGTATGGACAGTCCTTGCTTCTACTGTTATACATAGGCTCATTTGAAACAGCACAGTGTACTTACACATCATGGCTGATGGGCATAACCAAGGCAACACATTAAAACCCTAAGTTTAATTTAAAAATGTTCAATTAATCTTTACATTCCTTTACATTTAATTATCATCCCTGACACAACTTGTGGTCGTTTCCAATGCTTTTTAAAAGGTTTTGTGGGTTACCTAAGGCATCAAAGGATACATTTGTGCTCTTTCTTCTGTCAGAAATTAAGACAACATTTCTCAGCTGTATTTTAGGATTCTACCAAACAAAACACCATTCAGTGATGTAACCAAAAATTACCCTGTAGCATGTTGTAATACGCACACACACACACACACACACACACACACACACACACACACACACACACACACACACACACACACACAGGGGTTGGACAATGAAACTGAAACACCTGGTTTTAGACCACAATAATGTATTAGTATGGTGTACTAGGGCCTCCTTTTGCGGCCAATACAGCGTCAATTCATCTTGGGAATGACATTTTTTGGATACAACCGGGTTAGCACCCCAACATCCCTTTCAGACAGCTTCCTCTTGTGTCCACAGTTAATCCTGTTGGATGTGGTTCGTCCTTCTTGGAGGTATGCTGATATTACCCTGGATACGGTGGCTCTTGATACATCACAAAGACTTGCTGTCTTGGTCACAGATGCGCCAGCAACACATGCACCAACAATTTGTCCTCTTTCGAACTCTGGTATGTCACCTATAATGTTGTGTGCATTGCAATATTTTGAGCAAAACTGTGCTCTTACCTGCTAACTGCTCATCTCTGTTAGAGCATATGCATTTGCAAGTGTTTTATTTGTAACATCTTTAGCTGGTTTGATGTTGTTGTTAAGCTCTGCTCTTTTTGTTAAGCTTGATATTAGCTGTCAGTTCCCCCCATAGACATTCAGCCATGCCTCAGTGTGGGGTCCAGCCTCAAATGGCCCGTCTTCCTTTGAGCTCACTAATAGACCATTGTAGCCTTTATTTGACTTAATTTGCTTGTCATGGTGAAAACGAGTGGTAACACTGTCGACCTCCCTCAAAGTCACTCGCCCCCAATCCCTTGCAGACTTCCTCATACACTGCTGTGTAGGACACTGAATGCTACTACTGTGCAGTTTTATGGTTGGCATACAATTAGGGCTGGGAGATATGGACAAAAAGACATATCCCATATATTTAATCTTACTGACAATATACAGTATGATGTGGAAGATACTATGTGAATAACTCCATGAAATCCTTCTTCCATTTTTTTAAATATATTTAAACATATTGAAATTTAATCTTAATTTCTTCTTTATACACATTTAGTCACATTTAGTCATTGAGTCCTCCATAATGTGTATGTGAGAGTGTGAATGTGGGCAGAGGGGAGCAGAATAGAGGACATGCTTAGATCAGGGGGTACTGCAGTTTTCCACAACCTTGAAACAGAATATTATATAAAAGAACTTGATGTAAACACCTCAGCCCATATCTTGCTCTATTTATATCCCGATATTAATATAAAGACCTATATATCACACAGCCCTGCATACAATGTTCACTGTAACAAAAAAAAACTATTAAAACCGAATCCATCCTTTACATCTTGAATATTCTCACTCAGTTCCTGCAGACTTTGTGGTAGGGGTTAAGTGTTGATCTCTTGTCCATTAGCATCCTACACATTTTTGATTGGGGACAGGTCCAGCAATGTGACTAGCTATGGCATAGAATCTGGCTACGCCACTTCAATGCAAGCTCTTGAGACGGTAGCAGTATGTGGACAAGCAATGTCTTCTTGGAATAGCAGAATGTGCATTCAAGAAAAGTTAGGGCCACTGGTTGCAGGACTTTATTTAACATAACTTTAGGCTGTCAAAGTGCCTGTAATGAAGACCAAAGGTGATCTGGCATTGTACAAAATTGTACCCTACACCATGATACTAAGCCTTCTGTACGTGTGATGCATGACAATAAATCATTGATCTTGGCATTGGCTACAATACCTCCACATATGGATTCATTGGATGTCTCCATCAAGGCAAAAGCTGGACCTCACTGAAGGTGACCCGCTGCCATTCTGAGTGACTCCATGACTGGCATGACACCAATGTGGTGGTGCATTAGAATTGGTTGATTCCTTCTCGGTCTCGGAAAGTGTAATGTTTTATGAAACTCTTTAATTGTAATATAAAGCCTATAAGAGGCTTGCGGGTTAGGTGTGATTAGTAGTCAAGGTCTGTAGAAGGTGAGATGACAAGAATGGATATGACCATAGACAGAAATAAGGTGCTCTGGTGAGTTTAATGTGTGAAACAATGGCAGACAGAAAAGAAAATGGGGAAAGGGGAAAACGTTCATATTTACAGTATGTACAACAGGTCAAGCTCTGACTAGCAGCTCAACAGGCTAGAGTATATAACCGCATCTCATCTGCTCGTTCACACACCCTCCACTCACTACTACCAACATCTACACAGGTGAGTCAGATGTAAGAAATGCAACTTTTCTCTCTGGTCTTATACTGTTAGCTCCTCCCCTGGAAAACTCCAATGCATAGCTAAGGGAAAGTTAGGCAAAACACTTCCCCATTATCACCATTGCTCATTTACTCTACCAGTCGACATGTAATGGTACAAATAATTAGACACATATATTTAAGTGTTCTCTTTTCTGTTCTTCCCCATACAGATACAAAACAGAGGATAAACTTAAGTAGGAGGGAACCTGCCTCCCCCCATTATATCCCTTCATCGGTGGATCCATCCAAGTGGGATAAAAGAGGTATCAGCTCCGCCAACATGTCCTTTTGGAACTCAGGTAAGTACACAATACCAGTACACATCGTTATTAGACTGGTGATGAAGTCCCCTGGTCACTACATCACAGTAAATTTGATGACATGATGACACATACCCTTAAAAGCCTTGAGACACCCAAACAGAAATGGATCGAACAAAATACAATAAACTGTATGTTATGTCATACATTACAACATTACAGGTGGAGATATGTCTCACACACACACACACACACACACATCAAAAACCTATTTTACACATATTTAAAAAAAGTTAATTCACAATGTTATGAAACAGGTATTGGTAGACCATTTGAGGTTAAACTTCTTCCCAATCTTCATGACACACTGGCTGTGCACACCAAGGATTAGCAGACCTCTCTCTGACACACCTACCTATGTCACAATCTTCCCTAATCTTATTTTAAGTGTTTCATATAGTTCATCCTTAAACAGCATGTAGCTTTAAGAAGCTTCTTTATAAGCCCCTCATACTCCTAGTTAATTCACTTGTTTCCACATCGAGGGATTGAGTCAGGTTCTTTCACTGATGTTTATTTCATCAGAAAGCAGCAGGAGGGTAATATTGCAGTTTTGACAAATGTTTCTTAACACTGCCGTACGCCACTACATCACATCCCTCCAGGCCTTCCTACTCTGCGATTAGCTAACTAGCACAGGGATCAAGCAGGGTAAATACGACTCAAGCATTCTCACTGGTGAGAAATGGTAAAGGGAGAAAGAATAGCAGGAAGGAGGTGATGATAGTGCCCTTTGTATCCCTTTCAAATTATGAGTGCTCTGTTGTAGTACTGGTTTAAAATGTTAGAATGTCACTTCAATGACCACTCAAAAGTGTTCAGAACAGCACTGACTGCAGCTAATCAATGAAGACAGACTTCCATTCCATAATGAGATAATCCTTAATCCATAATCCTTCCTTGGTAAGGAGTTCACATTTAAGGGATAAAGTGATATTACAGGTCATTTATGGAGATTGTCCATATCCAGACAATTTACACACCAACAAAAAACAGGTCATTCCTGTAATTTGGTGTTGAGTTTATAGTTATTACACATCTTGCAGTGGAATAAAGAACATTTATAACATCTGATACTCCAGCCACAAATGAAAACTAATAATTTAACCTGTACATTTGTTAAAAATGTCATTAAGTGCTTCTGCTCTAGCCTACATTTTCCAATTCAAAGGCTGGGAAAACTCCTTCCTGATATATCTTGAAGAGGATATTTATTGGTAGCTGACAAACGCAGGGGGAAGCCTATCGTGCAACTGTGGTAATTGTCTTCAAATCACCTAAACACAAACTGTATAGAGCCCTAAACACATAACAGTAAACTCCAAGAACAATAATGCTTGGTAATGTTACATTTAAAATGTTGGGTGCAGTATTTCGTTTTGTTAGTTCATTAAATGAGAATTTGACATTGGCTGTCTGAGTTGAATACAGTGATAGCTGGGTGTAACGTATGTGGAGGGGTAGGTGGAGGCGGAACTACATGCTGGGTTGAATATTTATTGAACATGGCACATAAACAATAACCAAGACGACCAGACGAGACAAGTAGACAAGAGGAGTAGTCAAGAAGACCGACAAAGACAGACTGAGAACAAGGGGATTATATACACAGGAGAAGACTAGACAAGACTGGAACATGATAATGATGGGGCAGGGTTACGAATCAAAAACAGCTGGGAATGGGCGGAGACAGGACATGTGCTCAGAAGCAGGAGGGGAGATATGAGTATCATGAATGATACACAAATTATAGTTGTTCAGGCTACTTACTAAATTCGAATGCAGCCTTTAATTAAACTCCATTAAACTAAAGAAGTTGGATGGTGGAGGTGGTCATATTCCAGTTAAACATTCAGAAAAGGTTATTATTGGTTATGTTTACATGCACCCTAATAATCAGTTAATCAATTAATTGCTCAGTAAGAATAGAAAACGTACATGTATACACATCAAACAGAACATGGCAAATGATTGAGGCCATTCGGTTTACAATTTCTATCTGCTTGAACGAGGTGGGTAATCCTTCAAATAATCTGTTAAAAAGAAAAATAGCCTTGTAAGCATCTGTATCTTATTAAATTGCCAATTGGAAAGTTTAAATATGTTCTGTGCATGTGCATTTATGTCTTGTTTGGGAATTTTAAAGGACCTAAAAATTGTTGGACAACCATATAGCGTGCAATAATGAGCTGTTGTTGTGAGACAAGTATTTGAGCAAATGAGGGACAGTGGGTTTTTACACAAACTGTAGAGCAAATTAAGAACAGATGGAAAAGTCTACAGTCAGTATATTACAAAGCTTAGACCCAGAAAAGCAGTTCTGATCCATCTATATTTCTGTTTTACAAAATTATGGATTTCATGCGTGATCGACCCCTTGATAACCCTTTCAGCATTTTTGGGTAACTTCAGCTAGTTTAGATCGGATGACTTGCAGTGTGCATGTGAACACAGATTTTGTTCAGATTGTTGAGTAGAGTGTGGATGTAAACACGCAGGTCTGATTTAGGAATCTGAATGAATTAAATCAGATTGGGGAAAATCTTTACTTGTAACTAGAGCAATTGTTTGCACTATTTAGCAAGACAGACAGCATGGAACCATGTCCACAGATAGAAGTTGGACAGTAGTGTACAACTGATGAGACAACTTAATGAGACACAAATATGAAGAAACTGTGTAATACTACTGCTTTTACTACTGTTGATTTGCGATGTAACATTTTGGATTTTGAACTCAAGGTTGCTGAAGCTCTCCCAAATCCCAATGGCCTATTTGGAACTTCAGACATCCCAGTTCTAATAGAAGACAGCAGTACATTTTGTCACTGTCATGCAAACACTTTGTATCTCCATTTTTGCTGTTTTTCACTAACCCACATAATTTTAACTGACAGGTATTTTTTACCTTGTGTCACAGTTTTATGATGAAAGACAAACAAAATGCCTCTAATCTTTTCATATTGATTCCCTTTGAATGTTACTTTTTCCCCGTCTCCTGTAAATTTGTCATTTTGGTGATACGTGGTTTAATTTGCCATGTTAAAGTTAGCTAGCTTATCAACACTTACAATACCACCATGCTTCTGATATTGTCAGATATGTGATAGACTCAAAAAGAAAACAGCTACATTGGCTGAAATCCATTGGACATATCAGCAACATATATGCACAACAGATTTGGCCATAAACATTTAGCAAATGTCAAGAGGTATTCATAGACCCCAGCAACCAGTTACACCAGCTGAATGCGTGTTAGATCACAGGGCTATCCTACACCATACACTGAACATAGTTTAGTATAAAACTAGCAGTGGGCAGAATGTATGTTGCACCACAGAGAGTTATGGTACAGCTTAACTAGTAGTGCATGAATCTAAACACAGGCACATCGATTGACATTTTCTCCAGCCAATCATGAACCTGATTGTATAATTCCATTGCGTGTTTTAAATCATGCTGGTGGGTTATCTGACACAAAGAGACAGAAGAATAAAAGACTGCTGTTTCCACGCTAATTTCACATTATTTCCATACAGCATATAGAATAGGATTATATAGAATAGTGTTTTTCTGGGAGCAACAACCTAAGACAGCACCACAGAACAAAATAAAAGTACTTCACGGTCTGAGCAGAAATGTGTTGCGCTACAAAAATAAATTGAAGAAAGCTAATCAAAATTACATGGGCTCCTCTTATCAAGGGTGCTTAACAGAGCGGAAACCTACATGGTGCAAAATTTGCAGGTGCACTCTTCCTCTCAAGATGCAAGGGTGGCACAAATACTTTCAACCTCTTTTAGGCACTATTAGAGGAATATGCTGCCGAAGAAGGCATAAGAGTGGTAAAAAGAGTGATTCTACGCAAGCTCTTGTGAACTAAATATAGGATACACGCTGAATCACTAGGGATGAAAGAAGCAAGGGAGTCATTTTCTCTTATTCATACAATTGATTATGTGCTAAAAATTAACATTTGAAAATTAGATTAAAAAACACTGTTTTGTGTTTTCAGTGGTGCTTGGGAAGGCATGAAGGGGAGATTCTTTGTTTGTTTTTTTTTGTTAGCACAATATTATACGTTCGCAACAACAGTGGAGTTGCTTAGTTGATTTGATTATTTTTACATTACAGTAAATTCGCTAAATGGCTCTCTTTTATGCATAACTGTAAGCATGTAATGTCAGTTCCTGAATTTACAAACATCTTTTCTCCTAGTGGCCATTCCACCCTGCATGCTACCATGTATAAAAGATGTGCAAGGCTTTCTGTAACAAAAAAAACATGTGAAACACAATCTATAAGATATTTATCGATCAAAATATATAAATAAATAAATAAATAAATGCCAAATAAAAAGTATACATCAAATTAACCAGCAGGTGCTGGCAGTGTGCTCTTAAAATTAGTGATCAAGACAATTTTTCCAAATGTCTGGATTGGTTGGTCTATATTAAAAAACAAACAAACAAACAAAGAAAACTCTTAAAATTCCAGTCTAACAAATCACAATGGAGAACAAAGCTAGGTGAGAGGGCCTTTGATAGTGAAACTGATTATGAACTTGCATTGATCTGTTTGTGAGAAGTAAACTTTGAAGACCATGATTGTTAGGAAGGATGTCAAACACCAGCAGAACATTTTTAAAATTCTGAAACAACAACAGTCTTTGGATAAATGATCTGATATTACATTTTACATAGGTGATATTACATAGGTGAACCATTGCTTTCAGTATGTGGTCTAGCAATAACTGCAACTAAACATTTGTTTGGTCATTTCTGCACATGGGATTGGAGGAGTTATAGCTCATTCCTTCATACAAAACATCTACAACTAGGTTATTTTGCTGGGTTTCCTCTCATTAACTGCTTCATAAGAACGTCTTGTGTGCTTAGAGTTGATTTCTTACTGCATGACCCACTCTCTCTTAAGATTCAGCTCATGGACAGATATCCTGGCATTTTACTTGAGAGGTTTTCAGTATGATTCAGAACTCTTTATTCCATCAATGGCTGCAAACTTTTGCAGCACAGTCCCCAACCGTGATTCTACCAATCACCATGTTTCACAGATGGAATAAGGTTGGGATCTTTTTTAAACCAAAAAGGTCTATTTTGGTCTCATCTGTCCACAAAACATTGTTTCTGTAGCCTTCTGGGTTGTCCATGTGATCTTCAGCGTCTCTAGATTAGCAACAATGTGCTTTTTGAAGAGCATCAGCTTTCTCCTTGCAACCTTGTTATTCAGCATGAACATTAACATTAGCCTATATGAGAAAGTTTCTTAGAAGTTACATTGGGATCCTTTGTGACCTTGCAGATGCCATGCTCTTGCTGTGATCTTTGTTGGTTGACCATTTCTGAAGAGGCAAAAATGGGCTTGGATTTCCTCCATTTATATACAGTCTGTGGATTCCAAACTTTTTAGAGATGGTTTTGTAACTTGCATCAACTCTTCTTGTGAACTCCACAGAAATCTCCTTTTGAGCCATGATACACTTCCATGCTTTTGTGAAGATCAGACTTTGACAGATCCTTGTTTTTAGCTCCCCCTAATGGATAATCTTCAGCTTGCTGTGAACAAGCGATTTAACAAAAGAAAGAAGTCAAGTCAGTGAGGTGCCTCACATCTAACAAACATGAGCCTCACCCCACTGTACACCCCACTGGAGATTCTCGATACTAAGCTTCAGTTTGGCATATTATTAGATTTTAATTCTGTGCACTTTTTGAGAAGTCTGCAAGGCTTCTGAGACTCCTAAGACACACTACAGGATACTGTTGGCTCTGGCCAGCTGCCAACCCAAAGTGCCCAGGAGCCAAGGTGAAGGGAACGCTGCTGATTAATTGTCTTGGAGTGATTCTGCATGACCCCTCTGATCCATGCTATTGAGAGTCTCTCTCTGTTCTCATTCTGCCTGAGACATGGCTGCCAGCTTTTGCTTCTCTGCTCTTTCACACCTTTTTTCCCTTGTCTCTCACTATATCTCTCACACATTGCACATATTGTTACATTTGTCACATTCTCTCTGTTACTAACTTGGTGTTGTGTAAAATCCATTAACAGGGAATAATTTAGCTACTGATTGTTAATGCTGAGAAGATGAAGCATTGTTTTGGGGTGAGAAACCAATTTATCTGCCATTTCCCAGAGCTAAAAGTTTGATAAGGAGCTGTTTTAAACCTTTCCCAAAAGACACATTCATGTACGATCAGGATGAAACAGTTGTTCCGGAGGGTAACATGACCCGCATTTTGCCTATGGCTGATGTTTTTCAGCTGTGTTATCTGTCCAAACAGTACAAACCTCTGTATGCGAATCAAACAGTCATTATATTTTGGCGTTGCCTAACCTACTGCTCTTTAAATAATCAGTTTATTTTAACAGTGAGAAACAGGATGTAAAAAGTGCATTGACTGAAAGATACAACAGTCTATAAATCAGTTCCAAGCATATGGCCTTGTCTTGACTTCACACTAAGGGACTAGGCTACAGGCTTGTGTCTTTGCATGTTCTGTGTTAAAGCCAAGCCCTTTGAATCAATAGTTTCAGAACTTTGATATCTAGATGAAGCTAGAAAGCCAAAGCTTTCTTTGGCAGTTTTCTTTGGTATGCTTTGGAATAAATCCATAGGTAGCTTTGTTCTAGGTTCTCAAGAGAACCAGCCCTGGTGTTCACCAAATGAAACATAAAGCACAGTAACTAGTCTACAGAGTAAATCTGAATTTATGGCATACAGCAAAGTCACGGACTGAAACTTATAGGAACTAATAGAAAATGCTTAGTTGGCTTGTCAAAAAACTACAGGGTCATAATGTGATGAACATCTTGTGCATTTACTGCCCAGTCACTGGCATGAAATAAAGACTGTATAGAGCAGTGTTGGATGGAATTGATGAGATTTAATAGTCTTAAAAAGGTAATCTGGTATCTTAGTAGTTGATATTTAAACTTGCATTAACAAATAGGGGTGCAGTGTCTAACCAACGTATTTGACCAGTTGAGTGTTTCCCAACCCTGCCCCTGGAGGCACACCTGCCCTGCACATTTTAGCTTTAACACACCCCTTTCAACTCTGAAGGGCTTGTTAATGAGCCGATTAGTTGAATCAGGTGTGTGGGGAGCAGGGTAAGCTCTAAAACATGCAGAGCAGGTGTGCCTCCAGGAACAGGGTTGGGAAACACTGGACTAGTTGATGACCTAATTAGGCAAGGTGGTGGAATAGTAGATGTCATCGTACAGTTTTTGCACTGATTGAACTGTATGGGTCACGTGAACAATGGATTAATCATGTTTAACCATAACAATGTTAGTCTCAGTACAGTTTTACTGCCACGGTTACATTTTACCGCAACAATTCCCTTAATCTCACTACAGAGCTGCAGTGAAAACATACAAACTGAGCATCTACTATGTACAGCAACATGTGTGAGTGGATGGTAGAATGTGGTATTCGTGTGAGGCATAGATGTCTCATAAGTACAGGGGGTGAGCGTAAAAAGAAAAGAATCGACCTCAAGTCAGTGAACCTCAGAACTATGGACTCCACCATTAACCTTTAATGTACCGTGTAACAACATGAACGAGAGAAACAGCATGCAAGAGAGGCGATTGCTACTCTCTGTGCAGGCACATTTTATCACACATACATTGAAGTTTAAAAGAGCAACATAGCATCTTTGCCATCTCAAAAAACATAATTATCAGGAGCGAGCAGACGGAACAAGGACGAGGGCGCGGAGGCAAATGCAGGGGTCAGGAATTTAATATAAATAAAGAAAAACAAAGCACTTACTAACAGTGGGGAACAAAGTACAAATAAAACAAAAGCAAACTATACTTACAAACAGGGAACAAAACATACCGGCAACAAACTGACAAACAAACCACTAATTGTGGTAACAAACATGGTAGGTAACACAAGGACTGATCAAGACAGACTGAAACAACGGGTCTTAAATACAACATGACATGGACAACACCTGGGAAATGATAACGAGGGGGCAGGGTTACAAATCAGATACAGATGGGAATGGGCGGAACAAGGGAGGAGACAAGGACAAAAACAAACAACTTTAGGAGCACATGGAGGAAACAATAACATCAAGACAAGAAGACAGAGGTAAACTGGACTGACAAAGGGCAGACATGACAATAATCCTGTACCGTTTGCTGAGTCAGTGAAACACTACTCCACTTTGATCTCATCTCATGTTTAATTATTTTATATTTATGTTATTTTAAAACCAGTTGTTTAGCTGGATAACCAGTTAGGTATTTAATATTTAACTAGCCTGTGTGCTGTGTTTTTGGTGTATAATACTAATATTTTTAATTACTATTAAGTTTATCATCAGATTGTACCATGTATTGTGGATGGATAAGACCAAAATGAGAAGCAATATGTGGGATAAAGCATAAGAACCTTATCTAATCTGTAAAAGACGGTGGTGATAGTATCATGGTTTGGGCCTGTTTAGCTGCATCTGGGCCAGGATGGTTTGCCATTATCATCAAAGACTTCTGAATTATACCGGCAAATTCTAAAGTAATCTGTTCTTGAGCTGAATTTCTAAAGAATGTGGGTCATGCAGCAAAACAACAACCCAAAACACACAAGTCATTCTACAAAACAATGGTTAAAGAAGAAAGTTAATGTTCTGGAATGGCCGAATTTATAATTCACGCACCAACATAACAGAGGTGAAGCTGTTTTGTATGTAGGAATGTGCTTTAATTCATCTACTTTTAGGACCTGTGAGAAATGTTTTAGATTAAATTTATTCAGACATATAGAACATTCTAGAGAGTTTCCAAACTTTCAAGCACCACTGTAGATAAATGATACACCAAGCACATTGGTTATATTTCCCTAGAAACAAGCAGAAGCATTAGTATTTTTCACATGTGATAAAAAATGATTGGGTCAATTTTGGCAATGGATCACAACATAGAATGTATTTGTGTATCAACTGCACTGTGGCACACTAGCACTTCAGCTTATTTCTAGGCATAATAAATGCATTTAATGTAAATGTAGCTACAGGACAAGAAATGCCTGATTTAAAAAAAAAATGCTTCACCTGCTGTAATGCAATTCTGTCTTTTTGCATTGTAGGGGATAAATTATGTTCTTTGCACAAATACATCAAGGAGGCCAATGGTTGCCTTCTAGCACTACATTAATCACACACACACACACACACACACACACACACACACACACACACACACACACACACACACACACAGATATAGAGTGAGAGAGAGAGAAAGAGAGGGAGAGAAAGAGAGAGAGAGTGTTACAGTGCACATAGATCCAGGGAGAACCCTGCCCTACCCTCAGTTGCCTGCTGCCAAAGGGCCAGACGCAGATGAACTGTAATTGCATTGGGGATGTAGGGGTGTGACTCTTATTATGCTCCTCGTCTCTCTCTTTCTCTCTCCATGTCTCCATCTCTGTCTCGCTCTTTCTCTTCTTCTCTCCCTCCTTCCCTCCCTCCCATTGGTCACTCCTTGCTCATGGCCAGAGAAGAGCTCCTTGTTCCTTTTACTGAGAGCTCCTGTTATGTGATGCATACTTTGCCAGTCAGTCATTATTAACTGCTCATTCCTGCTTTAATTCACTTTCCTAAATTTCCCTTTTTACATGTCTTGAAGTGATAGGAAGATAAAGAATCTTCTTTTCTCTTCTTAACATCCATTGCATGTATATTACATTGAAACATTGTTGGTGATGGCAGATGGGCAACTAGTCCAGGGCAGGGTGGGAAACTAGTCTGGGTCCAGTAGCTGGAAGGTGGGAAGCCAATATGAAATGGTGGCCAGGGAGCGCGGAGTCCTTCTCAGATGGAGCAGAGTAGCTCAAGGTTAGCATTTCATAAACCACAGGCCAGTAGTTCATCATTAATTCGGGAAAGGTAGAGAGATGTTAGTTTAGTGTTTAGACTTATGGAGAACTGACTATAACAGGTTAACTAAAAGGAGAGAACCAGAAGGTATGGTAGCATCCTGATACATTGACATCCGCTCCACTGTCACAAACCTGACTGATCACTTGTAGAAGTCAGACGACAGCACCAACATCCCACTTTACCATAATTCACTATGTCCATGAACACCTGGATCTGCAGCCTGTAACTAAGCTGAGACATTAATTACCAAAAGCTACACTGAACAAATGAGTTTTCAGCCTAGACTTAAAAATGAGACTGTCTGAGCTCTAGTGAGAGCCCTCCTATACTCAATAAAGCTGACCTACTAAGCTGAGTGGAATACTTAGTTTGGTCGATTGACATTTCCGCACTAATCTTTGTGCTAATTGTTTTAAGGTACGAGTCTGATCATTATACCATGGGGCGATTTTCTTGTCTCAATTTTTTATACTTAAGTGGTTATACACTGTCTAAAGTTGATCTAAGGTTATTCTGTAAGCAGTCAGTTCATCTGTCTAAGTCCAGTAGATCTGGTGGACAGTAATATGGGGTCAATAAATCTGGGAGGTTTCCAATAATTTGTTGGGCTGCAGATGATCTTATTGAATGCTTCATGCAATAGACAGACAGACAGATAGACAGATAGATCTTTGTCATTGTTCAGTAAAAGTACAAACAACAAAATGTAGCATCGCAATAAATAGCAAAGGTGTGAAGTATTGTATATAAATAAACAGAAAAAACACTGTATACATGTATATAAATATATGTATCTGTATATACACATGTACACACAGTGAATCAGCAAGTGACTTGAAGACAAGTATGGTATCTATATACATTCAGAATGTTAATGAATAATAATAATAATTGAGTCTGGTGAGTGCAGTAGGAACAAGAGTTTCAGAGGTGGGGTGTGGAGTTCAGCATAGTGATTGTATATGGGAAGAAGCTGGACCTGAGCCGACTGATTCTGGCCCTTGCATGTGTCTAGATCATGTCTAAACAAACATTACAGAGTTTAGTCTCTTGTTGGACAGGACACATTCTGATGAGATCTTGGCAACACAATCACAAGTTGGAATGATGCACTCAGCTCCTCCATAGCAGGAGGAAGACAGGCAGCAGTCATGATAAGTTCTCTCTTGCTAAATAAAAGGACACACATTGATTATCAGATACTGGCCATTTGGGAAAGCCACTGTTCAACAATGATTCCGTCACAATCATAGTGTTATCTGTTAACCTGGTCCATCTCTGTTTCGTGGTACAGAGTCAAAGTTTTCCATTTTGTTAGTCAGAGGCTGAACATTGCATGAAGCATGCAGGGAACTGATGTTTGGTGCGGATTTAGCGCTAGCCATGCTGCCTGCACCTTTGTTTACAATCTTGTTGTTTGTGTCGCCTTTGCTCACCTGGGGAAGCCAGCTGTACTACTACAGCCAGAGCCAATGTCCAACATCTGCCGGCTATATGTAATGCTCACCTGGCAGATGAAAAATGTTGAAACCAGTGGACTAAGCTGAGTCTCGCCTTGTACACACACTGCCAACGTCACCAAGCGAGGGGATGTACCTACATTTTGGCTAAGCTTTAGCTCATAACAAATTAGATTATGATCTGAGATTGCTGAGGTTTGGGGAAGAATATTAAAGTTATCTATGCCAACATCCAGAGTCAGAACCAAATCCAGAGTGCGATTACAGTAATGTGTCGGCCCAGTTACATACTGGATAATACCTACAGAGTCTACTTTCTCAAAGTGAATGTTAAAATCTGTTACAATTATTTCTTTATCACTGCACACTGCTCAGTCTGCAGCAAAGTCGCTGAGTTCTTTTAAAAACTCTAAGTAGAGCTCACAGTAGAGCTGTGAACACACAGCGTGGAGAGTGTGATAGGGCTGCTGTTGAGAGGGAGTCCACACCATGTGCAGTGTTGGACAATCTTCTGATCAAAATGAGCATAGAACTGATTAAGCTCATCTGGAAGAGGGGGTCAGGGGGCAGGCCTGTAGTCTTTGATTGTCTGGATGCCTTTCCACATGTGGCAGGGGTCCTCAACAGGTAGCTTGAAAGCAGCGTTGCATGCCTTCAACAGCAGGCGAACTTTGGCATTCATCCAGGGTTTCTGATTAAGAAAGAGCTTCAGACACTTGGAGGTGATCCTGTCAATGCACGTCTAACTTTTCCAACAGAGAGCTAGTTATCTGACACTTGGCACAGACACTATTGGTGGTGGAAAACGGGTTTAAACTAAACATGCCACACTCTGAGCAAGATAAGATCCCTGCATAAGTCATTTTAGAATTTATACTAAGCAGCAAACAGACTCAGCAGGAGCAAACAGCTATTCCACATTCTGGGGTCTTTCTGAGACCAGTAGACCTGTAGAAAAAGTCTATAATATGTGTTAGTTTCACAGAAGTAGTGGCAAACAGCTATTCCACAGATACACCAAGCAAACTTAGGAAGCACTGAGCAGGAAGCACTGCCTCCCACCCTCATAGGTCTTTTGCTTGAGGATTGTCCAAAGGTTTTCAATAAGGTTGAGGTCAGGGGAGGATGGACGTCACACCATGAGTTTCTCTCCTTTTATGCCAATAGCAGCCAATGACACAGAGGTATTCCTTGCAGCATGAGATGGTACATTATCATGCATGAAGATGATTTTGCTACAGAAGGCACAGTTCTCCTTTTTGTACCATGGAAGAAAGGGGTCAGTCAGAAACTCTATACTTTAACACGTCCAGGGGCCCTAAAGTGGCCTACCAGGTCTCTCCCCATGATTCGGGCCCAAAACATGACTCTACCATGTCCTTGCTAATGTCGCAGTCTCGTTGGGACATGGTGGCCATCCACACCAACCATCCACTACTCCATCCATCTGGACCATCCAGGATTGCAACCAGCAGCTTGAAATATCGGTTTGCTGCTTTGTAATGGCATTTTAGCAGCTGTTCTCTTAATCCAATGAATTTGTTTGTCAGAAACATTCCTCATTATGCCTTTATCTGAATGAACCTGTCTGTGCTATGAATCAGCCAGATATGATGACAGTATGATGATCATGCTTAAGTTTTCATGAAATATCTAATGTTTTCTTTGCTTGTCCAAGGTATTGCACCGTTTGATGCTTTTTTTCAGCAGCAGCAGAGAGATCCTTTTTCTTTCCCATATTTTTAATATGATTAGGTTCACCTGGTAAACTAATTGTCACAGGTGTCTGAGGTTGATTTCAGTGAACCAACGAGCCCAAGACACATTACAATCCAAGAGTTTCACTGAAAGCAAAAAAAAAAAGTAATCTTTGACACTACAATTTTATCATTTGGAACGCAGCATACAACCCTGATTGTGTTTTCTGTAAATACAGACTATTTTCTAGTTCTTCTCTTGGCATAGAAAAGCTTTGGTGAAAGAATGCACTGACAATAACACAGCAGCTTTGCTGTCCGTGGGCAGACAACTGTCTGCAGGGATCCACATGTGATATAGAATGGGTGGTTTGAGCCCTCAGAACCACCAATCTTCTGGGCTGTTTATGGATTTTACTGATTTATGTGCAAGTTTAACTGGTCAAATCAAAATGTGCCTGATTAGACTACAAACTAGAGATAAGCACTGTGATTAAGGCTGAGATTATTAAACTGAACTGATGAGTATATAAAAGAATATGATCAACAACAGCAATAAAAATGCTTATTAATAATTGTTATTTTTTATTATCGTCCTTATTGTTTCTTCCTCTCATTATATATTTTCTTATTTTAAAGTATGCAGACCATTCCCTCTCCCTCAGAAAAGGTGGCCTGTGATGTCTAGGTTCTGAACTGCAGGCAAAATCCACTTTAAGTAGTACTTTGTCAACAACAACTAGATCAAGTCGCTCATTAATTTACAAGCAAGTTCACGTAGTACTTTAATTACGCAATGCTTTGGGAAACCATGTTTAATTAACATTTTCTTAAGTACTACTAAACTTTTAAAATCTTTTAAAACCAGATCTGCTGTGGTGGTGAAAGTGGGACTTACTCCTACTCAAAGTGTTTCATGCTGTTGCTACACAGCAAATTTTCCAGTGTTAAATCAACACTGATAGTGTTAAAGTACCACACACAGTGCTAATTGAACGCTACCCATGTTGATTTAACACTGGCAAATTTGGTTGCTGGGCCGATGCCAGACAGCTAGGTGTAACGGTGCAAGACTGGACCCGTAACAGACCTAGCCCAGATGAGAATGATTGTAAGTACATACGTGGACCAGAGCCGGTATGTATTTGGACTGGAGGAGCACAGAAATATAAAGGTCCTTTCTGGGTTCAGACTGGAATCCAGGTCCAGAATGGATTTGGTGTGTTGTGCAAGGGGACCCAGAAACCAATCTGTTTTTCGGGTCTGTTACAGACCAGGGGTAACATTCTTTTACCACATCCTTTGTACTCTCTGGTTATATACCTACTCAGTATATTTATGGACAGCATAAAGGACTAAACTATGTATTTCTCCCAGTATTTTCTATTTTGTTGATTTTGTCTTTACCTTTTACTATTTGACTTAAATCCTTTTCCAAAGTAAACCAAATTATTTGCTAACGCCAAATTATTTGTTCTAACAGGCAACATCATTAAAAGGACTAGGCCCCAAAAAGTCCACCCTTATTTCAATGTACCCTGAGAGAAGTGTGCCTGATAATGAACTTTACGTCTGCACATTTATATTCACTGCAAAAGTCACATTGATCAACCAAGGCCACATAGGGTCACATACAGTGTGTCTTTTGTTAGCCTGTCTCATTCTTGACCTTATCTATTCCCAGACACTCCAAATATAAGCATTACTGTTAGTTAGATTTCTTTAACAGTGGATTGCCTCGGGGGTTTCTGGCTGTAAATTGGTGGTAAATGTGAACTGTGAGCTGACCCACCCAATTATGGCAGTCCTACGCA
The DNA here is from genome assembly GCA_034509495.1 of Acestrorhynchus altus. Taxonomy (NCBI): domain Eukaryota; kingdom Metazoa; phylum Chordata; class Actinopteri; order Characiformes; family Acestrorhynchidae; genus Acestrorhynchus; species Acestrorhynchus altus. The sequence continues at coordinate 38,627,682 of CM067502.1, forward strand.
AATTCACAGCCACACCAGCAGCGTCCAGGGTCTGTAGGTCTTTCCTGAAGAAAAAAAAAGTGTTATTCTGAGCATAAAGAAGAGCCATTGAGTTGTTCATTCTTTTTTTAGTAATGCCAAAAATGTCAGGAGGGACTGTGAATACACTCTCAAACCATTGCATGGTCTCATAAAATGACTGCTTTTGGATTTAGGCCTAAATTGTTTCAAGCGGTTCTGCTTTTATTTAATTAGCTTTTGCATTTTTTTCTTCAACTTCCAAATGACTTTTCCAGACATGTTTAGAAAATTCATTGCATAATTTAATATTTTAAGGTATGCACAACCTTAACAAAGTAAGACTTCATTAATGTACACATGGACAAAAGTATTGGGACTCCTGCTCATTTTGTGTTTCTTCTGAAAACAAAGAAATTAGGAAAAAAGTTTATTCTGCTTTATCTGAGGAACTGTCTCTAGTTCTGTGTCCAAGTAAATCTTTCTACTAGATTATGAAGCAAAGGTTTTGATTGCATTCAGTGACAAGCGCATTAGTGAGGTCAGTGTTGGATTATCACCACCCCACCTCATCCCCAAATCCCAAACGTATCTCAGAAGTACTGGACCATCATTACAGAGACCACAGTTCCACTGCTCCATTGGCAGTGCTACTCTACAGGGACTAGACCAGCTGTGGGTGCAACTTACAGTAGCTGAAGAGTATTCATAAGAAGGGGTGTTCACAAACATTTGGACATGTATTGTACATTTTGAGACAAATAAACTTGTCTTCAGCATAAATTAAATCAAATTCAATCTGCACAGGCAACTGTGTATAATCTCTGACAAATCTACATAATTTGACCAGAGAATTATCATAAGCATTTATGTCACATAATAAGAATTAAACTAATCAAAATGACCACATTTGGACGTGAAACAGCATCTAGCTATACTCATTAGGAACACATAGGCAACACTGCATTGTGTCTGTAAAATATCTTTCACAGCAGTTCAAAGATGAGATTTCATTTAGCAGGAAATGCGCTCGCTGGCTTCACATGTATTGGAGGAGGAATATGCTTTCTTCATCCTCCTACGGTCAGGAGCATTGTATGTGGCACTTGGTACAACATTGGGGGCTCAACATGTAGGAAACTAAGGTAAAGAAGCTTAGGAGATGCATTTGGCATTTAAATAGCCAGAATATTGCTTTAATACCCAAATAATTTTGGCATTACCTCTTATTTATTTGTAGGATTCAGTTATATTCTGAAGATTTATGGGGAAGAACTCCTGACTGAAAGTAAAAATATCATGTTACTAAGAGAAGATGATGCATATGCTGTTCTTAAATATCTGATCAACATCTTGTGACTTGAAGATAAGGTCTGTGGTTTTTGCTTCTAATAGTGTGATCTCACCATATATTATTTTCAGCTCTGTGCTGCCTGTGAAGGTGAGTTTTACACCTGCTATGCAAAGGTGAGAATGCACAACATGTATGCTTCCAAATACCAACTACTTTTTTGCCCAACTCCTCCTGTAACAAAAGGGAAAGCACAATTAAAATTAAAATGGCTTGGCAGCCAGTGATTGAATTTTAGACACAAGCTGTGGCTGACGGGGGAAACTTTATAGGCCCTGTCACAAACATAGTGGCAATCTTGAATTCAACTTCAGTTTGTGGAATGGGAAAGTAGGTGTGACACATTTCACCAGACAAACAATGGTTTATGCTGATGTAACTTTCTTTTTTATGTTTACACAATGACTTCAGATAAACCCTCATTTTCCTTGTCAGTTTCTGTTCAGTGATGAAGCAAATTTCAAATGCAGGCCATTATGCAAGGTTGTAAGATGAAGCTGTGTTCCCTTAGTTGTGGTCAAAGAACGTTTTCTGACTCCATTTCATTATGGATGCATTGTCAGACACTATCTGACTAAGTGCAGCTTCCCAAAAAGTCAATTGGTCATAGGGGTTCAACAGGCTTTATGTCAAATGTCACATGAACAAAGCAGAAAACAGGACTGATCACATTCACTTCTCAGAGAAACTGGTAGCATCAGTATGAGCAAATGACAATATAGACTCTGTATCTAGATTTACTTTTCAGTGCATATCTCACCTGTTAGCCTGTAAACATGGTGGTTATCCTACCCAATCAGTGCGTATCTCACCTGTTACCTGTTTAGCATCGTGGCTAATGTCATCTTTGGGAGGTGCTGAAGAGTAATGCATCTAGAATAATGAAGACATTTTGAGTGGTGTTGGAGCGGCCGTGACCTGGTGGTTCGGGAACCTGCCTTGTGACTAGTAAAGAGTAAATTGTCCTTGAGCTCCCTGGGTGCTGAGGATAGGACTGCCCACTGCCCTGGGCATGTGTGCTCACTGCCCCCTGGTGCATATGTGTGTATCACTATGTGTGGATAAGTAAAATGTGGAGGTCTAGTTCCCGTGTGTACATAACTCAGTGGGTCAAATAAGTTTAATTACTTACTATTACTGAATACCATTTGTACCACTTGTCAATTGCACTCACAGAGCCAAAGAAGTTGTATTTACTAGTGGGGAAACTTGGAATTCTAGATAATACATGAGGATCTGCAATACAAAATGTGATATAGTTACATTATACATGATTTATTTCAATAGATTTTAAAATAATGTTTGGATCATGCTAAGAGGGTGAAGGATGCACAACACTCGAACAGAGTGATATTTACAAGCTAACCATCTGGTTTATAACCTTTTGATGATCACTCAAATGTAGCAATAAACAGAGACATACTCAAGGTAGCTCATAAAGAAAAACCCAACCAGAAGTGATGCAACCACTCTGATTTTACTCTGTATTGAAGACAGATGAAGATACATGAAGTAACAAGTCCACTGAGTTACAGTAACACACAAAAACAAACTAAAAAGGACCCTTGCAATACATTTAGTTTGTGGAACAAGCTTAACTGACTCCAAATGGTGTTTTTAAGACAAGCTGAACCTCTTGCATCTACCTCCTTTTCCCATCCACAAAGTCATTAATGTGCTGAACTCTGCAGAAGGCTGTTTGATGTGACCTTGTTGGTGACTGGAGGCAGGCTTTGCCATGTGGCAGGGGACAGAGGGGTGGTGGTTTAGATGGAAAACATTCAAACAACTGTCACCTCGTCAGCTTATCGCGGGCACTTCCTATGATCTCCTCTGACAGCAGAGTCGGAACAATGTGTGCAATTCCATGTGAAAGGTTGACACTGTTGCCCTGTGCGTAGGTACCAAGGTCATTATCCGTGTTTACTCTGTGGATTGGTGAAATCACACAATAGACCTAATAACACTGTGCAGCTTTTGTTAGTGTGATCATTTTTCCATACCAAACTTACATGCTCCCTTAAAAATATATTAATTTCAGATTTTGCTTTTGTATAGATGGTTTCACATTGTCCTTGAGCCCCATCTGAAACAATAAAGATCTTGTAATGATTTATGATGGAGAGCTCTCCAGGCCCTGCTGAAGCAAAGCATCTCCTCACCATGACATTTCCACCACTATGCTTTACAGTTGGTATGGGCTGTTGGGCTTAAATACTGTGTTGAGTTTGTATAAATCATGTCTGCTGTTACTGTGCTCACATAAATTGAACTTTGGATTTATCTGTCCAAAGTGAATTTCTGGTGCTTGTCTAGGTGTTAATCCTGGATATTTTTTCTAGAACAACAGTTTCCTCCTTGTGCACCTGTCATGACAAACTTGTGCAGTCTCCTTCTGATGGTAGATGCAAGCAATTTTACATCAGTTGTTGCAAGAGCTACCTGTAGGTCCTGTAATGACATTTTAGGATTGATGGAGACTTCTTTGTTCAACTTCTTGTTTTTTGGGCTGAAATTGTTAGCAAGGCCTGACTTGGCCATGTTGGCAGTTGTTTCACTTTACATTTCACATTATTTAGCAGACAGTTGAGCAGCTGTTTTGTAATTGTTCTGAGATATTTTTTAATCCTTTCTCAGAGTCTGCAGCATCTACAACCTTCTGATACCACTGATACCATTTTAAACATCAAGAGCAAACCAAATGAACCTCTGAGATTTAAATTAAACAGGCTTCTCCAAAGTCCTCTCTAAGAACTGTCTAATCATTTGCTGCTGAACTGCTCCACCTCATTCTAATTTTAGGTATAGCAGTAATGAAGGTGGGGGTGTCCGAACATTTCTTCACAAGAAAATTATACTTCTATTAATATTATTTTACAAATTTAAAAAAATATAAATCAGTTTTATGTGTTTAGTTACATCACCTCAATCTGTCAGTGTATTTAAAATGAAGATCAATTCTCCTTACATTTAAATATGTTTGAAAAGACAAAGGTTTTCATGGGGTGTCCTACATTTTACAAGTATTATGTGTACTATTTCAGTGCTTTTTGGGACTAAACTGGATAACCTTTCAGTTCATATTAGTGTACTTTTATGTATAGGTTTGGTTTTAGAGTAGTAAAATTCATGTAGTTTTAAAGTTATAATGTGAACTTAAAAGCTTGCTGTTTGTTTACTAGTTATATGCTTTATCCCACTTTTAGAGTCTATGAATGTATTCAGGATACTCACTAGTTTATACTTGTACATACATTGTTAAAAAGTATTATAAATTGTTTATACTGCAAGTTTGCTTCAAGTAAATTAAAAATAATATTTACAATGGATTATCTAGATATTATTTTTGTTCTTTAATATACACTACTAGGCTTTCATTTAGGCACTAGTCATTTCTTACGTTTGAAATACAGTGCATTCAGAAAGATTCAATTAATTTTCCCACTCAAAATTCTACACACAATTCTACACTGCAAATTTATAAAAAATAAAAACACAAAAATAAAACATGCACATAAATATTCACAGCCTTTTCTATGACACTAACATCCTTCAGATGTTTCTACAACTTGATTAGAGTATGCCTGTGGTAAATTCAGTTGATGATTTGGAAAGGCCACGCCTGTTTATATAAGGTCCCATAGTAGACTGTGCATGTCAGAGCACAAACCAAGCCATGAAGTCTAAGAAATTGTCTGTAGACCTCAGAGACAGGATTGTATTGAAACATAGATCTGGGGAAGGATACAGAAAAACATTGTGCTGCATTGAATCCCAATTAGCAATGACCCTCTCAAGGTCCCAATGACCTCCATTATCTATAAATGGACGAAGTTTGGAACCACCAGGACCCTTGCTTGAGCTGGCCGCCTGGCCAAACTGAGTGATCATGGTAGAATGGCTTTAGTTAGGGAGGTGACCAAGGACCCAATGGTCACTCTGACACTTTGACAGTGCTCCAGTGTTGCTCTGTGGAGAGAGGACAACCTTAAAGATGTACAACCATTTCTTCAGCAGTCCACCAATCATTCATGTGTGGTAGAGTGGCAAGACGGAAGCCACTTCTCAGTACAAGGCACCTGACAGCCCATCTGGAGTTCCCCAAAAGGCACCTAAAGAACTCTCAAAACATGAGAAACAAAAAGACCTGGCACTGCTCAACCCCTAGCCAATACCATTCCTACAGTGAAGCATGGTGGTGGCAGCATCATGCTGCGGGGATGTTTTTGTGCAACAGGAACTGGGAGAGTAGTCATGATGACTGCAATGATGTACAGGGACAAAGGTTTATCTTCTGACCGGACAACGGCCCTAAGCACACAACTAGGAAAACAATGGAATGGCTTTGGGACAACAACCAAGAGCCCTGACTTAAACCCGATTGAACATCTCTGGGGATATCTAAAAATGGCTGTGCCATTGTCTTGATACATAAAAGTCTTGAGGGTACTGCCATGTTCTGATTTTGCCATTAACACTGTGCTGTTCAGTATGCTGTTGAAAGATCTGAAGTTAGTCTGCTCAACATTATTCCCAACATAATACATATTACAGCATGTTTTTAAGCTCAGGTGTTTAATATGTACATTTTTTATTCTCATTTTGTGCATTTCAGTCTTAAATCTTCCCATTTATTAATGGCTTTCTGATCCTCTCTGTGTTCTTTGTGTTGTTGAAACCATAGGACTTTTTCCTGTACACTGCGCAGTACAAGACAATTATACTTCAGTATAATTTTAGCCAATGTAAGTCTGATAAGTACATCAACTGTGAACTGAACAATACTTGTCATTAGTTAATAATAGCATACTTGAATGATTTTTTTTTTTTTGCGAGCGTTCTTCTGACTCATCAATAAATGAATTACATTGTGCAAGCATGTGTTAATATCAGAGGTGCAGTTCTAAGTGAAGATGGCCCCAACAGACAGACCAGCTACATCTGGGGTCCACTATCATTCTTCATTCTCCTGAAAGCAACTAACAAGATAATAAGCTGTCCATATCCCTTTCAGAGAGCTAAATGTGACGACTCAGATAACATGCTGTATAGATTCTCTTGTCTGTGCCTGACGAAAGGCCGCATTCCCTTCTCCCGCCTACCCAACACGTTCGTGTCTCTCTCTTGCTTTCTCTTTACTTTTATCTTTTCTTTGCCCGGAGTCTCACAGCCCCCAATTTCTCCTCCAAAGTCTCTCCATTTGCTAGGCTCTTTTCCCTTGCCGCGCAGCTTCTTTCACTCCTCTCTTATGCTTCCTCTTATCTCGTTACTTTTACCTCCTCCCATCCCTCGTTTTTTTTTTTTTTTTCATCATCTTAAGTCCTTCTCCCTCATTCCCCCCACTCCTTTTCCCAGCTTACTTTCCCTCTCCTCCTCTTCACCTGTCTATTTTAATCTATTCTTAAGCACTTCTCCTCTGTGCTTGCATTATACCTCCCCCCCCCGTTCCTTGCACCGGGGAGGGTTCTCTCTCATGGGGGAGGGGGTGGGAGCAGAGTTGGGGGGTGAGGGGGGGGGACTTTACGTTGTCTGCAGAATGTTGAGCACCACGGAACGAGGTCAGGCAGCATTTTCAAAAGTGCTGACTGCCATTCAACCCTATGTCGTGGGAACATTGCGGTGTCCTGCGGTGGATTAGGGGCATGTTAGATGCCCTCGCATTCAATAAATTCTGCCTTGCAAAAAAGTCAACTAAAGGTCAAAAGCTTTGAGCAGGTGCAACAGCAAAACAGTGATGATGTTGTAAGATAAACCTGCTCAGTGTTTGCCACCTGGACCTCATGCATGGTGTCATGCAACAGATTCTAATATAGCAGCACAGGTTGACATAATGCTGCCTTGGAAATCACTGATGCAGGTGTGTTCAATGTAGATATGCTTTGAGTGTCAAATTATGTCAAGTGTGAGTATGTCGTTTTTCAAGCCCCAGGGTGCAACACACAAAAACAGTATGGGACTACACAATTTGCAGATACCCCCTAGTGTGAGACACCAGACAATCAAATGCACTTGACGTTAACTAAACAGGACTATACAATACAATACAGATGGCAACACAAAACTTTGTGTTTGTAAAGGAGAGCTCTTCTGCGTTTGAGGTTTGGTTTCTCTACAGATCCCATGACATTAAATAGGGTTCTACTGCATTATATTACTCTATAGATTTAAAGCAACATCAATCATTTGTTACTAAAGGAATCATATATCAATACTCGTATTCCTTTACTCAACACCTACACAATCAGACCTATTCCTTTGTTTTGTGTATACACCCACCTTCAGTTCCTGCCTCTGTACTTTGTCTTTCCTGGACCCAAAAGGCTTTGTACAGTGCTGCCTTTATGCTTAAGAGTTAGTGGAGCGCCTCCTACTGCTCAATGTAAAACAGGCTTTACCCAGTATAATTTAATCTAAGAAACATCTCCCTGTGGTTATTGAGCGACGAGATTGGAATCAGTAATGAAGGGCTTACTGCAGCTGTGTACATTTCAGTCCTACTTAACACTCTTTCCAAAGTAGGTCACTGTAGTTGGTGAATGCATGAATGCAACATGCTACTAGGGTGTGGGACACGTCTCGTTGTTCCGAGATCAAAGAAGATGAACATAATGTAATTATTCATTTAATCAGTGGGAGTCGTAAACCAGGCACTTCATTTGTCAGTCATTTTTTACATCAACTTGATGGTCGAGAATTGATTATTTATATATTTTGTTCTTGTTTGGATGTAGAACAGTCTATATAGCAAGCACAGAGAGGATCAAAGAAGGGGATTAATCATTTACCAAAGCTAAAAAGAATGATTAAATATGAATGTCATGGGCCAATGTTATTGAAATTGTTCAGTTTGTTTGCAGTTTTGAAAATGATGTTCAAATGGGGAATAACAGACTAAACTACTAAGAAAATTGACAATGTCAACAACATAACAGGTGAAAATAGGTACCCAGTGTCAGATAAGAGGCATGTCAATGTGACATCTGAATCAATGTAGAACAATGTTTGCCCACACCTTTCTCAATTGTATGCAATTCCTTATGTAACTTTGATTTCAGACTTCCTGAAATCAAACTTCAGAATTACAAAAAACATGATCATGACTGACATATATTTATAGCCCAATACAACATAATAATAGTGTGCTTAAACAGACATAAATGAGAAAACAGTCCACTGGTTGAAATATGAATGGAAATTCTCATAACTCTTCACAAAACATCTAGATGATACATTTCCTGGTGATACTCAAATGGTAATGTTCAGATGTGATGGCATGTAGTCAGTAGTTCACCTTGACATGCAAGATTTAAGAGCTTGTGGCACTCTAAGCAAAACAGGGTACTTTCAACGTTGTCTTTTTTTCAATGCAAAATCTTTTAATCCAGGAATTTAACTATTTAAGCATTCACAGTGGTCCTGTTGTCATGGGTCTATAAAGAACCATTATAAAAAAATATTTATCTTACTATACTTGAGTTCAGTAAATGAGAGTGACAAACAATGAACATGATAAGCTGTTCTCTTCATTTAAAGGCAAATCTCCCAAAACTGGTCTGTGAAACAGGACAGTTCAAAAATGTGAAAATTGTTACGTAAGAGTCTTTTAATTAAGTCATCTTTTAATTAAAGTGAAAGTCCAGGAGTTTTAGGGTTAGAGACCTCTCTGGTGAGAATGTATAATTGCTCCAAGTGTGTAGAAAACTCCTCGTATTTGTGAGTTGTGACGTAGTCTTCTTTCAGAGTGGATGAATCTGATGATTGTCAGTTCAGTCAAGCTGTTTTCGAAATAAATTTGTCATGCAGTGCGCTTCCCCGTTCAGGTCCGTACAATGTGATGTCACCACCGCTCGCTGGCTAGGAGCAGAAGGGCTTGGCACTCTGTCGTCCAGTGTGTCATACAAAAGTTGGAAGCATTTGAACTTTATAGCTGTGACATTTCTGTGGCAGGCTCTGTTTGCTGCTGTGCTTACCACTGAGTTCTGTGCAGCAAAGGCCTGTCTGCACTCCGCATCCCATTGAAAAGAATGTTTAAAAGTACAGTGGTGAATTTTCCATATTCTGTGTGAAAGCAGCTTCAGTCAGTGGAGTGCTGAGAGTGGAGAATCCAAAGGGAGCTCACTCAAAACTTGGTGAAATCCCCCAGTGAACCAACAAACAAACCAGTCCAACTACACTGCCCTCATCAGGAAAAACTGTTATATGTACTCTACCTAATTTTCCATACAACACATACATGATGCTTTCATGTTGTAAAGACAGTTTGTAACTGCAAAAATACATGGTTTATTTTTCAAGGTCCCTTCAAGGCAGGTAGCTGGCTAACTCTTAGAACATAAGCTGTTTTTCTGAGGCAAGATTGACCGTAATTGTGGATCAGTAACACTGGAGATCAGCACCAGACTCTGCTAGATATCGTAAACAGGTTGCAATGTAAACCAGGCTGGGGAGGACACCAAAAGGCCAAACCTAGAGAAGCAAGCTGATGTCCATTCTAGGCTAAAAGTTAACCCTTTTCAACTAGTTAGCAGTGCACTACGAGACAAGATCTCAGCAGAATATTACAGGATATTATAGAGTTGCTAACACCAGTACGTAATAGCCAACTTAAGCATCACTCACAGAGGGAAAGGTCTATGGGAAGGTCAGATTTGGTAATGATATGCATTAATAACTTGTTGAATAGCCAGTGGTTCAATAGATCCCATCCTCTCAACAGATTACAGACTGAGAGGATTTGGCCATATTATTATTGCCTCCAAGGCACTGTTTTTCTGATTGTACTTATGGGATTCTTCTGCACTGCATGCTTTAGTGTCTTTCCTGCTTTAAATTGAAATTGTGTGTGCTTATTTTGTCATTACCTGAAAAGAAAAATGAAATAAACAGTAATTTTGCCTTAAAGCCAGGAAAGTTTCTGAAGGCTAGGGAGGATACTTGCATGTCTTGAAAAACCTCCATGGGCAGATGCTCTTTTCTCTTTGCTTTTGCCAGTGTGGCCTCAGTCCTCCAATCCTGGCAGCATGTTTTGACATCTGTTGGGATCTATAATCCTCTGTCCCAGCTAACACAATTGTGAGACTGGGCTTGCCAGTACAGAGGAAATATGTCCTTGTGCCTGTGTCTGTGCCCGAATATAGCGGGACTCGGCATGGAAATTGCGCTCGGTGGAAATTCTGTAGAAAGTGTGCAAACATTTGCATGCTGTGCTCCAACAGAAGACCTTAGTGAACAATGCTCCAGTATAATAGCTGATGATTATATTAAGCTTTAATGCTACTTGTGATAAAGTTAAAGAAAAAGGAGGTTCTTTATACAGAGTAAGAAAAAAAAAAACAACAGGCAGCAGATTTCTGCTTTTTAATGCTTTCCTCTCTTACCAACTTCTTAATAATGTATTGTTTTTTTATCTATTTTTTAAGGCAAAGGATAAAAAAAAATCCTCAAAGACATTGTAGGCCAAATCCCAAGGCATGGATCCAAAAAGAAATCCAACATTCTAAAAAAGAATAGCTGAAAGTTCAAGACAATTTTTGAGTCTTCCCCAGGGCAGCCAGTGGACTACAAAAAAATAAAAATCTTTATATAGAAAAGTAGGGCTCTTCAGCAAAATGGAAGAACAATTACATTTAAAAAGCTTTGAATAATTCATAAATCATTGTTTGAGAAGCTGTCATTTGAAACAACAAGGCTGCTCTAGATACAGTGTCCTAGAGGAAAACTATTAACTGGCAATCCTATTTGTGAAAGTGAACGCAAAGCTCCACTTGCTGGAGGACATGGTTAATAACACTTCTCATTAACCACACAAGCCTCGATTCAAACAGTAAAATCCTGACAACCTCTGTAAAGCAGATTAAAGGGAAGAGGTTTCAATTTGTTTAGGAATGCAGGATTTGGTATGTTTCTGGAACATGACACTGTATAACATTGTGATAAACCTATATTTTATTAATTGTATGTGTGTTGCTTATTGGACTGCGAGGATGGTGTTAGGGCAGCTTTGCTGAATAAAGCTGCGTTGCTGTTCAGTGTTTGATCTTTGGTGTGTTTGTGCCACCTAGAGGGACAGTTGTGAAAAGCAGTTTCAATTAAAAGTCTAGTCCAGTGTTTCTCAACCCTGGTTCTGGAGGCACTGGGATCCAGTGCCCAAGCTTTCCCTACTCATAACACACCTGACTCAACTAATCAACTCATTCACAAACCCTTTCAGAGTTGCAGGGGGTGCGTTAAAGCAGAACATGGGTGGCAGGGGTGCCTCCAGGACCAAGATTGAGAAACACTTGTCTAATCATTTTGTTTCCCATTGCACACACTGTACGTTGTAGATAATAATTACATTACTTATGTAGGTGTGATGTAATTTAGTGTATCTATTTAAAAAAATTCTACATGCAATTAATTATTGATATGAACTTATGTGAAGGTTACAAGAGGTGGGTATTTCTGAAGCAGCAATGCCACCCCATGCTATAGCAGAACCACCCAAGAAGTCGGAACAAATCACTGGGGCAGATTTTAAATTTCTGCTCCAAAAATCCAACCAACCTCTGAAGGTTACTCGTAAAAGTTACGCTTGTTGGGTCGTCCTAGAGCCATAGATTACAGAGTAGATACTCTTTCTCTGTGAAATCCTTAAATAAATACATTCATCATGCTGATTGCTAAACTTCAGTCCTGTTTGCTTTATCAGATTTGTAAAAGTATGTTGTTTATACGACTACTTGAATAATCCGAGAACTACAGAAATTTAATGAAGACCTGATTATTGAGTGCATTTAATTCATTCAAACATGTGGCAGCAGTGTGGTACATAAAAGCCTGCAGATACAGACCAACAGCTCAGGTATTGTTCACGTTGATGATCAGACTGTGATCATCAGACTGTGTGAAAAGAATGTGATGTCAATGATTTTGAGCTTCTTTGTTGGCTTGCGTGTTAGTTCCATATGGGCTGGTTTGAGTATTTCTAGAACTTCTGATCTTCTGGGTTTTTCAGCACATCTTTAGAGTTACTTAGAAAGTGTCAGGAACGAGCGGACAGAACAGATGGCTAGTGGTTCGGAGGCAAACGCAGGGTTCGTAGATTTAATGTGAAACGAAGCACTAAACAATCTGAATACACGGAACAAGACTAGATACAAAACTGACGGAAACCAAACGATGACCTGGACTAACAAAAGCAGGAACATAAACTAGAACAGACTGACAAAGTATAACAGATAACTATAACAGTAGCTTCCATAGACGACAACAGTGGACTGAAAAAGACATTATGGGACAACAGGTCTTAAATACTAAGTGACATGGGTAACACCTGGGACAGACTAAAGTGGGGGGAGGTAAACAGATTAGACACAGTTGGTAATGAGGGAGGAGACTATGACAAAACTAACACAAACCATGTGCTAAGGAGCACATGGGGGAAACTGACAGAGGAAACAGGACTGACAAGAGACAGACATGACAGAAAGGAGTAATAAAGAATAAAATCATTCACTGAGTAACACTTTTGTAGATGGAAACACCTTGATGATGTTGATGAGGTCAACAGGGAACAAAAACTAGGGTATAACACTGTATATATTGTGCATGTTGTATAACTATTCTCAGAACACTACACACCTTAAGCAGAGAACCAGGTCAGCTTCCATACCTGTGAACACATCAGTGACTCTACTACCTGAGGCTACTCAGGAAAAACAATATGCAGGAGACGCTGCTGGTGTCCTTCTACCACTGCTCCATTGAGAGTGTGTTGACATATTGTGCTGCATCTCAGTGTGGGGTACTAACTGCCCAGCAGTGGACAGGAGAGCTCCTCAGAGAATCATTGCTACTGCCAAAAGGTCATTGGCAACTCGCTGCCCTCTTTGGCAGAACTTTTAGGCTTTGGCTGTCTCAACAAAGTAGCCAACATAAATCCCTATCCCATCTGGGAGATGTTTCAGGTTCATCCTTTCACAGATAAACAGATAACAGCTTTTACCCCAGAGCCATATGTGAAATAGACACTCCCTACACTGACGGTGTTGGGACCTGCGTGCATTAACAACACTATAGCACACTTAATTTTGTTGTGCAAAGACAATAAAGGAATATCTCTGTCTGGTGAAACTGGTATAATATTGTAGGAAATGTTAATACCAATCATAGAAGGAGATGCTCTGGAGGACCTGTATTAAAGCCTCAGAGGTCAGCATGCTCTATGGCAAATGTCAGCTAGATGGGTATAAAGCCCTGCAGCATTATTTTGAGGAGCAATCAAACTTCAAGAGAACTGAAGTGAAATTTGTAATCCACAACTTATCAACCAACATCAGTATCTAACCTCATTTGTCAGATTTTGTGGCTGAATGCAATCAGATCCTCACTGCAATGTTCCACACTCTAACTGAATGCCTTATTCATTGAATAGAGGCTATTACAGCAGGAAAGAGAGAACTTTGGCAATTGTTCTATTCTACAGGGTCTAGACAAGCGTGTGTGTGTATTTGAGCATTGAAGACCCGTCTGTTTCAGGAGTATTTAACTCCATAAAGACATTTGTGTTCAACAGGGTTTAAGTGTGAGATTCTAGCCTTGTCTATTAGCTAAGGATGTTTTCTGAGTGAACAGCAAAGCACTTTTGTATATTGCTAAATGCCATAAATGTAAATGTAAATGTAAGTAATTGGTGCAACTCATAAAAAGCGAGTGCATTCATAAGAGAGAGTGTCCACAAATGTTTAGATTTATAGTGCAGTTTGTATGTCTGCTTCTTTCACCAGTGTGTGCGTGTGTAAGGTGGGTTTTTTTGCCATCCCCTTTACCTTCTCAGCAGCCCACATCCACAATCCAATGGTGAGTTCATCCCTGACTATGTGTAGTTTGGTGCATATTCGACTCCTCCCTAATGAGTGGAGGATTGTTTTCTTGGTCTCACATTTGGAAAACTTCATTTAAATTAAAAATGGGAGACCCCATTATAAGTGCAAATAAGTGAATTCTTTTTAGTGCACAATATTTCATTTTTAAATAGTTGTATATGATGAATTGAATATTTTGAAAAACCCAAATATAACTTACTTGCTATATGTAGAAACATTTTTTAAAAGAATAATAATGATCATCATAATAAATTATATTTATATATAATTTTCCCAGAACTTAAAGACACTTTTCAAAACACAAGTACAATACAGACAGACATGAAAACTAAGATCATGGGAACAGCATCACAGGCAGCAGCGTGACAAGGCTTGGATTAAGAGTTCTAGAAAGCTCTAGAGTCATGGAGCCATGCTAGAGAAGATCAGTCACCAACATATAGGTTGGAGGGTGGGATAGTGAATAACGCAGCAGAGGAAGACCCGAGAGTGTGAGTTGGTTTGTAGGAAGAAAGAAAATCAGACAAGTAAGAAGGAGCAAGGTTAGAGCTTTATATGTGAGAAGATGAATTTTGAATTGTGTGTAATATTTAAGAGGAAGACAGTGGAGATCTAGCAGGATGGGTGTAATGTGATCATTTGAGCAGGTGCAGGTAAGGCGGCGAGTGACAGAGTTCAGAACCATCTGCAGTTTGTGTAAGTGAGAGGAGTTAAGTGTTAAAGTTAAGTGTTAGCATGTATTTTAAGTCAAATAAGCAAATAAACTGTGATTTTATATTGAAAATACACCGACGTGTTCTCTGTAGAGGATTTGCACATGAATGTAATGTAATCTTCTACCACACTCTAAAGATTCACTTCTTCAGGTAAACAACGCTTCTGCTCTCCTCTGCTCTTCACGGTGAAGAGAAATTAAACAGTGTGTAATATTCTGAAGCATTGTTTAATTTCTCTTCACCAGGTTTTAAAAATAAAGCTGCACTTCATTAACCGTTTCCAGGGCTTAGAGGTGTATCTATGCAATTAACTGGATCACACTATGCTACGGTTTTTCTAATTATAGAATCTGGGTTATAGTATTGTGTAGTGTCTCCAGGGACTGCATAATTCCGACTTCCACTGTCTGCATATTTTGTAAGTGGCTCTGGATAAGATCACGTGCAAGATGACTAAATGTAAACATATACAAGGGGTCCAAAAGTTTGGAGCAATGCGCATTTGCCAAAATCACATCATATATCATATTAAGCAATTAAGTAGGCAGTTAATTAGCTCCAAATTCCATTTCCAGCATTGAGCATGAAGCATACCTTTTGATATATATCAGCTGCATTTGAACAGAGCATGCAACAAACAATAGAAGGACCCTTTTTGGAGCTGTTTAGAACCCTGTTCAAGACAGTTCTATATAGAACCCTCTACAACACATTTTACATGAAGACGAACCATTCAATTGTACAAAAGGTTCTTTGAATGTTCATTGTTTTGTATAGAATCATTTTCTTTACCAAAGAACCCTAATTTTTACGTGTGTACTCAGCATAGCTGTCATTTTCTCATCTTCATGTTCACGCAATTTGGGATTTGAGCTTTGTGAATAACAAAGAGATGAGCTCTCTCCAGCACAGGAAGCAGCAAATACAGGAACTACAGGAACTTTACTCCAACATTGGAAATTTGTCTGACAGTGAAATCCCTTGAAAATTTATTTGGTGTGAGGCCAGATTTAGTTGAAACTAAAAACATGCTGCCAACACGTGACTCATATGTTTTAATTGATATTTCACAAATGCTACAAAAATTGCACAGGCGCAGACAATATATGTACAAAAGGGTAAAGTCTTAATCTTAACACTTTGAGTATTGTATCAGAAATGTGCAGACCTCGAATTAGATTGAAAATAGAAGTTTCCTGACTTTTGAAACAAAACAAAAAAATACAACTATTGGAGCAACATAAATAAAACACATTATCAAGCAAGCATTTCAGGTTGAAGGCAAGAAAGAATGCTCTCTTGATGAAGCGATGAAGTGTGTTCAGATGGGTCTATACAGTCCATGTGATGGTGAGAGGTCGAAACTGCTGTCTAATCTGTGTAGCAAGACCCACACTGACATGAAATGGCCTGTTAGTTGAAGCTATGTTGTAGTCAATAAATGATCTTAACTCCACTGTGCTTAAAAAAATGACAGAAAATGTCAGCAAACTTTACCCTCAGGAATCCAGTTCATTTGCATACAATACTGCGTTTCTTTTTTGTTCACAAGCAAGACAGACAGATTGTCTTACAAACATGTATTGAAATACCATTAAGATAGTCAGGAACATAAAGTAGATTATTTGCAAAAAAATAATTGCCTGGAAAGCAAAGAAGAGCTAACGTAATTGGTCATATGAGTGTACACTCATCACCAAAAAATTGTTGCACCCTGAAGAAATCCATCGATTGCATTGGTGTCGTGCCAGACTGTCACAGTCACTGATTCTCAGCACAAGTCTTGGTGTCATGGCGTAGGCAACAATTTGATATGATGCCAGATTACCTAGTGGTAGTCTTCATTACAGGCACGTTGACTGTCCTGCAACCTGTGGTGAACTGGTGCACTATTCCCACAGCACAATGCACATCCACATAGTGCTGCTGTCTCAAGAGCCTTGAAGACGTACAAGTTGCATCGCCAGACCTAGCCCTGTTGGAAAATGGGTGGGATGCTATTGGGCATGCTATCACAGGACAGGAACCTCTAGTAGGAACCTCTTCATGCTCCGTGCTGACACTCCTTCTGTGTAGCGCAATACAAATTGACCATATCAGTTTAAAATGTTAATCATTATTGTTCCTGGTAACCTTAATCTAACCTTCCCAATAGCATTGCATTCCCACACTTCCTTCTGGGTGTAACCTTTTTTTTTGAGATGAGTGTATTTCATTAGTCCTGCTGCATTAATGCTTTATTGTAAAGTGTGGAAATTGTTCATTTCTAGTCAATTTTTTATTCCTATATCATACAGATATATTGCCTCATAATTTATTGGAGCAACCCATGTGCTTAAGAATATGTAATGGGATTGCACCGAGTAATTACATAAGTGCATCATATTGTGAGACTCAATCTGTTTACACCCCTTACACTTAAACCCCTTTTACATAAATAAAGTATAGACATTGCTGTGCAAAAAAACCTCCAGTATACCCAATATCAAGTTCTCACCTTTATCTTCAATATTCCACTGGTTTCTATACAGTAAGAGCATAAGTAAACATGTATCTTCCACTTCTCCCCACCTGTTCACAGGCAGTTCCTGCCAACGCTTTCCTAAACTCGCAGATTGAATAAAAGGAGGGTATAATATTAAGCGGCCAAAAATGGTCTGAGATGCATAGGGTAACTCGGGATAGCTTAACATATTCAGAGCTGGTGAAAACAACTGTTAGCAGCTCAAGATCTCCACTCTCCTCTTCATTTCAACAACGGTCACTGTATCAGTCAAGAAGCTCCACGCCCTCCAGATGGTCTGGAATGGGGAGGCCAGTTAGGACTGTTAGACATTTGTTCCATATGTTGAAGACTGGGCAGACTGGCTGGGTAAAGGAAACATGGAAGGTATGAAGATGCTGAGATCCCACAGCATCGTAGAAAGCCAGCGAGCCGGCATCATAGTCCAAGAGTACTCCAACACGTCTCAAATGGGGTGAGGGCTCAATGGCCATCTCCTTGCTGTTGTGTCGCACCACCCAGGAATTATTACAGCGGCAGAGCACCCATGAGGAAGGGTTTTTTCCAATCCATTCATGCTTGGGGGCAGACTTGCAGGCTATGCCCACTGCGTACCTGAGGAAACAAGTTTGACAACCAGTCAATCGCTTGCTTTACAATCTGATTTTTTTTTAACTTAATTTAAGTCAACATCTTGGAAACCTCACCAAGTGCTTCCTCCAATAAGAGCCTCCCAATAGTGGCGTCCGCTGTCAATGTACACATTCCCAGTGACCCCGTAGCTGCTCTGGCTGCTGAAACGCTCCTGACCATGGCTCTTCTTAGAAGATGTCTCATCACGCTCTACTGTTAGATTGTCGTGGGACACTTTTAGCTTCCTGTGAGCAGACTTTGGGTCAAGCTTAAATGGCTGACCTGGGGAAGAGGCAACATAAAGTAACAAATCTTAGTTAATAGAAGATGCGATAGAAACCACTAATAACTTAAATGAAAACACAAATAATGTTCATTGTCAGGTGGTACTAATAGTAAATAAGTTCTACATGCAAATATCTAATAGATTAAATTAATACAATCAGTAAAATCTAAAATGCATATGTATACAGGTGTATTTTTGGGTACTGTTTTGCCAAATGACACATTTTCTCTTTCTGTTTTGATGAATCCTAATCAGCTATTTTGTACCAAAATTGCGCCCACTGCTGACACACATGTATAAATGCACACACAGCTTGTCTAGTCCTTGTAGAGAAGTAATACCTATAAAATAGGACTCTCGGGAGCAGATGAACATGAAACTATTGGAACAATGTCTAATGCCAGGCATGGGCTGTGTAGTTGGTGACGAAATGAAGTGATGATCATCCAGAATCCTGAATTCACCAACGTTCTTGTCAAATGCATTCAAATCCTCACAGTAATTCTCCAATATCTAGTAGGAAGCCTTCCCCAGAGAGTAGTGGCAATTTCAAAGTCTTTTCATCCCTTTGATTTCAGAAGGAACAAGGAATGACCAGGTGTCCACAAATATTTGGACATATAATATTTCAAAATCCACCCTTGAAGCAACACAAACTGAACGTTTGGGAATGGCCCTCACAGTCTCCTGAACTAAACATATGTGAAAACATATACAGGGGGTGGACAATGAAACTGAAACACCTGGTTTTAGCCCACAATAATTTATTAGTATGGTGTACTAGGGCCTCATTTTGCAGCCAATACAGCATCAATTCGTCTTGGGAATGACATTTTTTGGATACAATCCGGGTTAGCACCCGAACATCCCTTTCAGACAGCTTCCTCTTGCATCCACAGTTAATCCTGTTGGATGTGGTTGGTCCTTCTTGGTGGTGCTGACATTACCCTGGATACCGTGGCTCTTGATACATCACAAAGACTTGCTGTATTGGTCACAGATGTGCCAGCAAGACGTGCACCAACAATTTGTCCTCTTTTGAACTCTGGTATGTCACCCTTATTGTTGTGTGCATTGCAATATTTTGAGCAAAACTGTGCTCTTACCTGCTAATTTAACCTTCACACTCTGCTCTTACTGGTACAATGTGCAATTAATGAAGATTGGCCACCAGGCTGCTCCAATTTAGCCATGAAACCTCCCACACTAAAATGACAGGTGTTTCAGTTTCATTGTCCAACCCCTGTATATGTGAATACAGGACTACATAACCATTTCTCAGAAAGGCCTTCTGCAAAAACAAGTGGGGAAAACATCCAACTAAAGTCCATCCAACTAAAAGGCAAATTCAAAGTAAAAATGTGTCATTTGGCCACATGGTGTGCATACGGCTGCATATGTGACAGTTTAACTCCTGTGAAATTTGAATGTAATGCATTTTTGTATCAAGCTGAATGAGAGATTTTGCATGATCTTACTGTTGGTTTTCAATGTTCCAGGCTCACTGCTGCGACTTCCTGCCTGGTTGATGGCTTTGACAATAAAGATGTACTTGGTACCGCTCTGTAGGCCATGAACTGTATAGTGGTTTTGCTTGATGTTGGGGACAATCATCCAGCTATCAGCAGAGTTGCAGAGACCTGGACAGACAAGTGAAGTAAGTTAAGTTGTTCATATTTTGAAAACCTGATTCAAGCTGGTTTTACATAAATGGAACTTCATTTTGCTATGAAGGTTACTTGGAAAGAGTGGGAAACATTTGCTGTTTTCAAAGTCTTAATGGATAATGGATGATGCAATAGTGTTAAATGTGGCCTTTAATCCTTTATATTGTGTGAAATGTAATGAATAGAAATTGAAACAAATTTAAATCAATAAAATGTTCATTTTTAGAACCCTGGACCAATTTTGTAGGATATTTTTATAGTTCAATGTATTTATATCCATGAAACATTAGAAAAGTATTTATAGGAAACAGTCACACGTGCCAGATATTGTTATTGTCAGGAGATCCTAGGCTAATTTGTCCTCATTTGAGATGTAAAATTAACAAAATATTTGCATGAATTTGACCATGTTTTGATCAGAAATGGACTTGCACCTACAATTTGTGCCTTATAAGGACTAAAAAACACTTTGTATCTCAGAAATCCGTTTACCCTGGAGAGTTTTTGAGCTGAAAATGCAAGAAGTTTAATGAATCATTTGTAACCATTAGATTAACAAGGATATTTACAATAATACATTCTTATTATATAAATATCCTTGTTATGGTTTTATATACATTCATATTATTCTTCTTATCATTCTTATGTTATCAATATTGACAGTAGTCCAAATTAATTAGAAACAATCTGAATGTCCTTCATTATTTTTATGTATGTATGTATCAGAATTATCCCTTCTCAGGACATTTATTCTGAAATTTGAACACTGTGTGAGTAAAGAAAGAGAATGAACAGCCCCTCCTTTCTGGTTGTCCTCTATAATTTCCCAATGTCTGGGACAGTGACATCATTAGCCCTATCCCCTCTCATTGATCAGTCAGAGTTTGCATGCAGGATGACCATGTACATGTGGACAGAGCAGTAAACCTGCACTGGAAGACTCCTTTAGCATTTAAACTGGGATTTAATTTTAGTTGGAAACGATTGAATTTTTGCTGTTGGACCATGTTGATGGCACTTTGATGGTTAGACAGGGTACACCTTTGTTGTAATATGTGTATCACATCTGCAGGTTACTCTGATCCTTATGCAATTTTAATACATTTTTTCTTCATGTGAATATTTACCATTTTAGAGATAAAAACTATTGTTAAGTCAGTTTTTTTACATTCTGTGAAGCCTGAATTTACATTTTGTGCTTTTAGCATCAGCTGATAGTGATACAGTAAACTATGATATAACAGTTGGTACTGAATAAACATGATCTTTAAACAGAATGATTTGTAGTAAGTACATTAATGGAGTCATAGATCTAGCATGTTCTCTCTCATTTTAATAACTCTTAGGGGTGTAATGAATAGGGATAATGCACAGCCACTGTGCTGCTCCAGTGAGTCCTACCGATGATTCTCAGCATATAATGTGTAGTGCAGCATTAACTGCAGGCCACACTTCCACTTCACTGCTTCCATCTCACATGCTTTCATGCTTCAAGCACTGAGCATGCACATGTGTCTGTTCTGTTATTGTACTCTGTGGCCTGATGCACTAAGCATTTTGAGCCAGTTTCAGCTTCAGTTTGGTCACATCCTGCCTGTGTTATATACTAAACCTGTGCATGAATCTAAATGTGGATTAGTTACAACATTAGGAAATGGAATACTAATTTTAGGCTCATTGTATATGGATCCACTGTGTTCAGAACTGCCATAAGGAATTGTGCTGTGAACAGGCTTCTTCCATGCAAGGGCAAAGTCAGAGTAATAATCTTGTATGATCATTATTGTGGTTTTTCTAATATGATGAACTCATACCAGTATTCGATCATTTCATCAAGTAGTCAAATTAAGACTAGGCCTGTGACAATAATTACATTTTTGACTTTTCTTACAGTATATGACAATATTTGTTGCTGACCTTAATATCATCCATATTGTTTTTCTTAGCAAGGACAGCACATTAACACAAATGGTGTGTTAGGATTTGTTATGCTTTATTTTAAAATGTTATAATAGTGTACATATTAGTGTACATGTGCCTGAATGTGCTTAATGATCAAAAATTAATTCATCTTTAATAAAGCAAAAGAATGAGAGTTAGAGTACTATGAAATAAGAGCACTGTGTTTTCTACAATTTCTGCTATTTTTTTGCTGAGCAGCTCCGTTCAGCGGAGTAATACAGTAACACAGAAAAAACAAAATGTGCTGTTGTGGCGAGATTTTTTAAGTTATATATCATCCAAAACATCTTTGTTATTGTGACAGGCCTATATCAGATAAAACTGTATATACATACTTCTATTTATGCTTCTAATATATGTATCTACTTCGAACATATATGTACTTAATATATATATTTATAATTGCACATATATATAATCATTGTATGTATAAATTGTACATATACTTCTGGTACAAAGCAACTGATATTGTATCTCATTCAGTGATATGAGTACAAATTGGGCTATAAGTGGAAAAATGCTGAACACAAAGATTTGTGACACACGTGACAAAATAAAAATCACAAAAGCAACTATGCACCTAGTTACACAAATTAAGCACATTATATAATCTGTAATTCTTTTCATAAAATGTAACATTTTCTGATATTTTGCTGGAATATTATATTTAACTGGAATATTAAATTATCGTTTTTATAAAAAATATATTGATGAAATATTGAGCCACCTTATGGGGAAGACTATGCTTTGTATTAAAAAGTGTCAGTACTTACTGACAATATTGGACTGTCCAGTGAAGATAGCATACTGAAGCTCATAGGAAACCACAGAGAACTCATCATCAGATGTCCAATGCACTGTAATGGTGTCATAGGAGGCAGTGCACAGCTCCTCTCGGATTCCAGGAGGACTAGGGGCTGGAATCAAAGGGGAAAATTTTAAATACAAAATTTTTAATATTAAAGCAACAATTCAAAATAAAATGTCATTGTTTGTCCCACATTGGGAACTTTTTCGTACCATTTTTAAAAAAAATACCATTGAATACAATTTCAATCAAATATGTAATCTCATATCATATTTTATAATAATTTCAATTATATATATATATATATATAATTGNGAACCCTCATATGATACCTGCTCTGTGACGGTCCTGTGGGGTCATGATCATGAAAAGAATATAAATAAGGTGAAAAGGTTAACAAAGGGTAACAAAGAATGCAAAGAAACAGATGTAACTACAAAGTGCTCCTGTATGGTCAGTGGAGAAAATGAGAGAAGAAACAACAAAGTGGTCATACTGTTATGGTTGATCAATGTATTTGTGTTGAATGACTGTGTTTCAAAATCAATCAATTTAACTGTCACATACAGTATTTTATATTCATTACATTTAAAATATATATATTTAAAGGGTCTTTGTTTTAAATTTTCAGTAATTTTCATTTTTCTTTAGCTATAAGCCATAATGATCAAATATGTAATCTCATATCATATTTTATAATAATTTCAATTATATATATATATATATATATAATTGAAATTATTATAAAATATGATATGAGATTACATATTTGATCATTATGGCTTATAGCTAAAGAAAAATGAAAATTACTGAAAATTTAAAACAAAGACCCTTTAAATATATATATTTTAAATGTAATGAATATAAAATACTGTATGTGACAGTTAAATTGATTGATTTTGAAACACAGTCATTCAACACAAATACATTGATCAACCATAACAGTATGACCACTTTGTTGTTTCTTCTCTCATTTTCTCCACTGACCATACAGGAGCACTTTGTAGTTACATCTGTTTCTTTGCATTCTTTGTTACCCTTTGTTAACCTTTTCACCTTATTTATATTCTTTTCATGATCATGACCCCACAGGACCGTCACAGAGCAGGTATCATATGAGGGTTCATTCTCAGCCCTGCAGTTACACTGACATGGTGGTGGTATGTTACTGAGTATTGCACTGGTATGAATGGATCAGACACAGCAGTGCTGGAGTGCTCCACCTTGTAAATGTAAATTCAGAGACAGAAGCTCATCTGTCTTTGGTCATCCTGTTGGCTGGATATTTCTGATTGGTGTACTGTTCTCAGTCCAGCAGTGACACTTAGATTTAAGAATTCCATAATATATCGGTGTCACTGCAGTGTTGAGAATGACCCACCACCCACATAAAACCTTGGTCATTTAAGGGTCCTGGCCATTGAAGAACAGGGTGAAAGGAGAATAACAAAGTATGCCAAGAAAATGAAGGACAACAATCTAATCCTAGAACTACAAAGTGGTACTGTATGGTAAGTGGAGCTAATAAAATGGACAGTGAGAGAAGAAACAAGGAAGTATTATGGTTGATCAGTGTATACAAAGCTGGAAACCGTTTTCAAAGAATAACACAAGTGTACTTCATGACATTTTTAAAATGCGTAATAAGCAACACATTAAGAATAGTCAAGAAAGTCCCACGTTATGCCCAACAAAAAAGAAGTAAGAACTATGCACAAATATGACAATGAATGTGAAATATGACACAAATATGAAAATGACAAAAGCATGAATGTACAAAACAATTTTCAATAACACTGGAAAAGGTTACCTTGAAATCACACAAAAAAAAGACTGACTCCATCAAATACAATTATTTGCATAATCAGATTGTTCACAAGCAACAGGGCTTAGATTGAATTTTGATTGGGCTTTGGCTGAATTTCAGGTTAGCATGATAGAAAAAATGTTGGCCCACTAAATGGTATAACTGTTATAATTGTTTATGTTTTATGATGGAATCTAAATACAGTATATAAATATATATAAGCCACATGCTGGTTTGTGCCCAAATGTGCCCAATGCCAAGCATTGACTAGAAGAGTATAAATCCCCCAACAACACCATGCAGTGTTGTCTTTAATATGTATGTTCAAAAAAGCATTTTCTGACAACAGTGATAAATATCACGTTACCCATAGCTATCAACAAATGCTTTTGTAGGATCTGCTGGCTAATGTATTTTAATCTTCTGATTGTCAGCCAACCACTGAAGACAACAGAGCCAGATAAAACTATAATTTAGTTTGCAGACAGTGGTGGTGTGTGTAAATGTCGAGCAGTCTGGAATTTCATAGGTAAGTATGAGCACATTTGTAGGTATAATTATAAGTTTGAGGAGACACTGCTATATATCTTACTACTTTAAAAAGAAGATCAGATCAACATAAAAATAAAGCTTTGTGTAGATTTTAAAGCAACACTATGTAACATTTGTACTTTACCTTTATAACCATAGGCCACTTTTGTGGGATGATTTCATGGTTTGACCTACTTTCATTTGCCAAAAATTGTGAAAGGTATTTATAGCTGAAAATGCAAGAATTATGATGAATTGTTTAGTAATGATTAGATGTACTAGGATAATTATAATAATCAGCTCTTATTATTATAAGAAATGTGTCTTTTAGAGTGGCTCAAAGTGTAAATCACATCTGACTGTAACCCACTAGCCCATGCCTGGCATTCTTCCAATTGATATGGTGCCAATAGGTTCTATTCTGTTGACAGTACTTCTTTATAGAGACTAAACAAGCTGTGTGTGTGCATTTGCACATTTTTGTCAGCAATAATTGCAACTTAAAATAGCTGAATGCATTCATTTAAAAGATGTCCACAAATATCTGGACATACAGCGTATGTGCAGGTATCAGATTCATTATAGGTTTTTAGGTTTGAGCTGAATTGAGGAGATCACAGGTGATATAGGACACTTTGGCCAAAGTACCAACACTTTAAGTCGAGTGACCAAAAGACTGATGATCCTTAATTGGTCCTCAGTCTTTGATTGTTCACCTTTGGCTGCCCTTAACCAGTGTCTGAGTGTGTTTTGTGAGAGGACGGGAACTGATTTGCCTTGCTATTTAGCCCCTTATCGTGATTGCTTTGTAGCACAGCACTTCGCTTCTCAGTGCAGTGATTTTGGTGTGCACAGTGCTGACAGATTTATCTTGACTGACTTGGTGAGCTGTCCGAATTATTTAACTCTGTCTGTGTGTGCATAACTCATTGCAAGAAATGCCTAACAGAGAGGAAATATTTGGGGTATTTTACACTCATCAGATTACAGTGTAAACATATTAATGTATTATGTATTAAATATATAAAAAAATTCAGATTTTATATATTTATGGTGCACACTGCAGGATTTATACATGTTGTCAAATTACAGTGTAATACTTCTTCACAAGAACTGTATTTAATCCAGTTATCCTGTATATGGATATACATTCCAAATGTTTGTGGACTCCCCTTCTAATGAGTGCAGCTACTTTAGTTTGCACCCATTACTAATACAGATGCATAAATTTACACACAGCTTGTCTTATCCCTGTAGAGAAGAACTGCCAGCAAAATAGAACTCTCTGGAGTACATTAACAGGAATCTATTGGTACCATGCCTAATGTCCGACGTGGACTACAGGGGTATAAAGGGGCATTGAGCTTTAGAGCAGTGGAACTGTGTTCTCAGGAATGATGGTGTTATATCCAAAACATTTGGGATGAGCTGGGGAGTTGGGGCGGAGGTGTGATAGTAATGCCGCAACATCACTCCTTGTTGCTGAATGCAATCAAATACTCTGAAATCTAGGAAAATCCTTCCCCTGGACAGTAAAGACAGTTAATCCAATAAAGAAGGATGAACTCATTTTAATACCCTTGAATGAGCAGGTCTTGCAATACTTTTATCCATATCCTATATATTCTTTATGACATCGTGTGAGGTATGTGCTGGTACCTGTGAGATAATCAAGACTTTCCAGCATTTTCTTCTCTCTGGAAAAGTCCAGTGCGAAGGTGTCGAAAGTATCCGTCAAATTAATCTCTGGTATCAGGACCTGTGAGGACGCTGTTGCCATGGAGACCCTGAAACAACAGTGGAAATAATGGACCTATGACCATTTGTCTTTAATTGTAATTTTTTGATCCACCGTTCTGATCACTTTTTTTAGTTGCTCCTATCAAAAATGTAGCTCCACTCCAATAAACAACCCGCTCCCAAATGAGCAGAGACTGAACTGAAGAACAGGAAATAGTGAGGAGATGAGAAGGAGTAGAAGATGTAGCGACTGAGATTTTAGGTTCTCCTTCAGTTTCTTGTCATTTGAAGATTTGACTGCTGTAATGCCCTATTGGCTGGCCTTCCTATGTGTACCATCAGGCCCTTACAACTGATCCAGCTTGTTCAGCCATGTTACTCCTGTGCTATTCCACTGTTCCTCTTCACTTGCTTCCTGCATCTGTAAAACCTATAGAGCATTGTCCAGCTAAGAAAACAAAAGCTGTGTCCAACATTATTTGGGGTTCAATGCACTGTAACTATCCCACAATGCACCATAATGTATAGTGTACATTATTTGTTGGATATGGAATTCATGATGTTTGGTTTCTTGCACAGCTTCTGTGAGGAAGACTGACATATGCAATGCCATCTGCTGTTGCACAGCAATGAGCTCACAGTTCAGGTAAGGTGTACACATCATTCCATATAATGGTGCTCTATATAGTGATCTTTATTTTCACATGCAGTAGAGAGTGAATAGGGCACAGCTTACGACAGAGATAGACATTTTGCAGACTGGAAAACTCTGCTAGAAATAGGCTTCAGGTATGACAAATGGATAGGTGAAGCCTTGGTGGATGTAGACCATGGATAGGGGGAGCCAGTAGCAGCTTTCTGTCCATAAGCCTAATTATTAGTTGGCAGTTTGCTCACCGTTCTGATATGCTCTTGGCGGTCTGGAGGAAACGGGCATGGTCGGCCTCTTTGAGGGTCTGGTCTGCCTGAGTTATAAGTGCAGAGGAACGCTCTATACACTGCTTGCAGTTGGCGATTTGCTGGGCCAGTTTGCGCAGTCTGACCGTCTAAAGACAACAAACATCATATTATATTAGAAACAAATAATAGCAATGGAATGTATTAACTTATTGGAAACATGAAAATGATTGGAAATTACTGGAAATACTCAGCTCATAAGCAGCCTTTTATGACAAAGAGATGTTAATGTAATGACACCATATGGTATTCTGTGTTAATAAAGGACAGCTCATTTCTATACAGTGTATTAAGATGTAAGGAAACTGTAATTTGCATGTAGGTCAGAGAGATTTAGAAGGATTTAGGCCGTAAAGCTGGTAGCCTCAGTCTGATATGACCAGGCATATGGTAGAAGCATGGACACATACTCTTTAAAACTTAACCCTGACCTCTGTGCTGCAAGTTTTCATTTCCTTTCCCTTTTTTTCTGTTTATTTTTCACACAGTTGTCGGCTCTGTAACCATGTACTGGCACATCTCAGGGTATTACAACATTATTTAAAAGTTCTTTTTCTTTCATAATTTTAAAACTGTAAACTGTCCTATAAGGAGAAAAAAAACTGGACTTTTACTCAGTGATCCACATTTTTTCTTTTTCTTTCATAGTTTTAAAACTGTAAACTGCCCTATATATTATATTCATTCTAATATTATAACAGTATCTCATTTTGAGTTTGTCAATCCAAGAACTTCACAAACAGTGGACTGAAGCTGGTGTCAGTAAACCCACTACACACATAGATCTCCAGGAAAGGGTCTACAACTGCAGAAAATATATAAAGCCCCTCTTGAAGCAAAGACGGTGTCAGAAGCATCTTACCTGGGATAAGGAGAAAAAGAACTGGACTGTTACTGAGTGATCCAGTTTTTCAGAGAAAAGTAAATTTTGCATTTCATTTGGAGTCTTAACTCAAGCTCCTAGAATCTAGAGGAAGAGTGGAAAGGTACAGAATCCAAGCTGTCTGAAGTCTAGTGTGAAGTTTCCAGTCTGTGGTCATTTACGGTGGCGTGTCATCTGCTGGTATTGGTCCACTGTGTTGCATCAAGAGTCAATGAAGTCTACCAGGAGCTTTAAAAGCACTTCATGTTTCCATCTGCTGACAGGCTTTATGGAAATGCCCATTTCATTTTCCTGCAGGACTCAGCACCTGCCCACAGTGCCAAGACAGCTTATGTATCCTATGAAGTATTCTAAAAATTTGAGGCGCTGGATTTCTGATTTTCATGAGCTATAATCCTTACTGATCAAAAGTAAAACTATTAAAGGCTTGTAATATTTCACTTTATGTGTATTGAATATAATATGGCATAAATTTGACCTTTTTGAATAAAATGTGTATGATATTCTAATTCCTAGTACAGTGGTATGCAGACACTTGGGTACCCTGGTCAAAATTTCTGTTATTGTAAATAGTTAATAGTTACTCCAGCTCACCATATCTTTTCACTGCAATTAGCACCCATGGAGGCTCCTAAGCAGCTGCCTATCACTCTGAAAATGTTCATAATTAATGCCCACAAAGTTGGAGCCTATATATAATAAAAACGCTGTACAGTGACACCAGCACAAATATGACCTTCATGGTAGAATCATCAAATGAAACCTTGTACAAGAAATAAGGGGTGAATATCCCCCAAACAGCATTTACATCGATACTACCCAAAGGGGTTGTTACTATGTACTGTTTTTAGTGAAGTATGGAGCTATGATAGGATTGTAGTCCTTGAAATAACTCCGTTTTTTGACAATTCATGTTTTCAACTGCTGTTGTTCCTTCTCTCAAAATATGCCCAAATTTGCCATGCTTACAAGAGTGACTTACCTTGCCCTCTTTGATTTTAGCGCCAATGATCTGTCTCCGTTCCTGGATTATACTGATCAAAAGGTCACACTCATCCATGAGCTTCCCTTCCTGCCGTGATGCATTCATCTGAGAAAAATACACACATGGCAAGGATTTAAGACTGTGATGCTCTAGGAACAGACACTACAAAAATGTACACTTACATTTATGGCAGCAACTTACAAGGTTACTCATTTTACAGAGGTGAGCCAGAGTAGTGTTAGGACTCTTGCCCAAGGACTCTTATTGGTGTAGCGCAGCATAGTTGCGCAGACTGGGAATTGATCCCCAGTCTCCCAGATGGTGTGGTGGCTTGATGGTGGTGTTAACTGTTGCACTACACCAACCACCTGTTTACTATAATTGCATTTGGTGCCAAAGGTTTTACACAAAAAAATAAAATAAAAAATGTTGAGAATCAAAATAAACACGTGTTCATTTTAGGGGCAAATGTATTGGGACACCTGCTCATTCATTGTATCTTCTGAAATCAAGGGTATTTTCAGCAACTGTCTCTAGAGCTTTCTTCTGGATTAAGAGTATTACTGTGAGGATATGATTGCTTTCAGTAATAAGAGAGTTAGTTAGTGAAGTCAGGATGTTAGATGATCACCAACCCACCTAATCATTACCTCCCCAACTCATATTAAAATATTGCATGAAGCAGCATTTTTCCAGAGAACACAGTTCCACTGCTCCACGGCTCAATGCTTTTAACCCCGTTATACCCCTCTTGCCCACACCTGGCATTAGGCATAGTGCCAATAAGTTCATGTTTATCTGTTCCAGAGAGTCCTATTCTCTTGGCAGTTCTTCTCTACAGGGGCTAGGCAAGCTGTGTGTGCATTTGCACATCTGTGTCAGCAATAGGTGCAATGTAAATTCCGTCGAGTGTGTTGGAGAGTTTTCACAATCTGGGTTTCATTTAAAGAACATAATTTCACCTTAAGTTACCTCCAAACTTAACGAACTGTTCTGAAATCCTTGCCATGTAGAAACACTTCAATCATGCCAGTACTTCCTTAACCAGCTTTCTCTAAGGCCCGCATGGTGTGTAAAAAATGATGAGGTAAGATGTGAAAGCAGGGATTGTCTGAGACTTGTAAGACCTTTGAGGTGTGTAATAGCTTCTCTCTTGAGTGATTTTAGTTTTTTTTACTGTGTGAAAGAGACTTATTCACTCACAGGTCTGGCCTTTCAGCACTACTAATTAGGTCCCCTGACCTTTGAGTATGACTCTCAGAAGTCCTACCACAGAGTCCGTTTTCTTTTTTTTTTTTTTTTTTTGGGGTGGGGGGGTGGGGTGGTGGTGGTGTTTTTAGCTTCACTATCTGAAACACTAACGGCCCTTTAAATGACTAAGGTGGGGAGTGAAGAGACATCATATGAAATAGTTGCAATAGACTGGTTTCAGATGTTTCAAACCTGCTTAAATGTTAAATGTAGGACAAAATGCGGGCACAATATGAAACATTAATAACATACCGTATTTTCCGGACTATAAGCCACTACTTTTTTCCACGCTTTAAACCATGCGGCTTATAATGAGGTGCAGCTTTTTTTCTTCTTATTTATTTTATTTTTCAAGTTTTTTTTTTTAACTTTGCGGGTGCGGCTTATATTCCGGTTCGGCTTATAGTCCAGAAAATAAAGTAATATTTTTGTAACTTATCCTGGACTGTTATGAAGCTGATTTAGCTGCTTATTCGAATTGTCCATTCCACCTTAATGCAGCATTATGCAAGACTTCTTGCTCTAGGAAATGTAATTCACGCTTTGAGCCACCGCCAATAGATTCATTGGCAAGTTGAGACATTCAGAACTAGGGATGTGATGGAGTTGAGGAAAATCCGTATCCATCGGAATAGAATTTTTTAGCTACAAATCCGTCAAATCTGAGTGTGGTTTTGGTAAACACAGCGCCAAGAACACCCGATAATCCCCGATACGCCCATTTGTGCTTATATTTTTGTATTTTTTCAACACAAATACATGATGCTTAAACAGACCATCAGCCACAGGTAGTCACGGACTGACGGTGTACTGTAAACAATTCATCATGCTGTTTAAATGACACTGAATCATAAAATTATCAATCATTTCTTTTTCATGTAATTAACTAATAATGCATTCTTACACAAAGAAGACATCTCAACTAGTAGTGTAGAACTGTTCGTGTTTACTACTGTTTTGTGTTTTACACTTGTTTTCTGACAACATTTGTCCATTTTAATGATTTATTTATGTAAAGCGGAAGTATAAAGTAAACAACATTCACCATTAAATTCAGATGAACATTGGCCGTCTCTAAAAGATGACCTGCAGGCCAGAAATCAACCTGTATGTGTCATGCAGCCCTCGGTCTCTCTGGACTCCAATTCCCAGAATCCTTCAGTTTGTTACCTGACTGATCATGTGATTCACCCGATCACCGGAGTTCTGATTGTATTCACCTGGTCCGCAGAGACTTTAACCTGTTCAGTGTCTAGCTTTGTCTCACAGCCTCAGCACGTTACCCATGCTTATTGTTATCTGTCTGTCTGTCTGAGCCGGTTCCGTTTTCTGATCCTGCCTTTCGTTTCGTCCTGTGTTTATTCTGCCGTTTTTTGATCTTCGCCTGTTTTTCAACTCCGTCTCTGGTTTGTCCAGTCTGGAATTGTCTCTCCTGCCTGTTATTGATCTGGACTGTTTGACTGTTTAACGCATTTGTCCCATTAAAGTGCTGTGTTTGTGTTTCGTGCTGTCCGGACCTGACGGTATGAAGGGTTCTGTTTTATATACCGGCGGCGATTTCAAATCCGCATTCGAGGAAAATTGGCCCTAAAACATCCGTCAAATTCGAATTGGAATTTTGCCACATCCCTATTCAGAACCATCACTGAAAATGAAAGAAGCATGTGGAATGAGGCCTTAGACCAGTGGTTCCCAATCCTGGTCCTGGAGCACCACTGCTCTTTTTGCTTGCTCTGATCTAACTAGTGAACTAACTGAAAAGCCCTTGATGAGCTCAACTAGGTGTGTTACAGCAGATAAACCCTAAAACAATAGGGCAGTGTTGTTCCAGGACCGGAAATGAGAACCACTGCCTTATATATTACAGATTTTACATAAATATGACTTGGGTTACGTAGCATTACACACTTCCTGCGAACTGTTGTATTACGTATAATAAGTCAGTGGGACCTTTAAATGAGTTTGAAGCTGTTAAAGGGTAAACTGCTACATAATGATGCTTTAAATACTGTAGCATTTACAGCCATTTTTGTGCTGTTCAAGAATTATCTAATTTATGCAACAAAGCAACAATGACTGTTGTTTTTTATTATTTTGCTTCAAATTGTGTCACATATAGAGTCCTGTGTTGTTCCCACCTGCCTGTCTCCACCCATTCCCAGCTGTTTCTCATGTATCATCAAGTCCAGGTGTTAATTATCATGTCTCATTATTTAAGTCCTGCTGTTTCAGTGTGTCCTTGTCAATCTTCTGGTCAACTCGCCTTGTCAACATATCTTGTCATGATGGTTAGTGTAAGTTGTCTGTGTAATCTGTTAATAAATACAACCCTGCACGTACTTCCACGCAGCTGAAATTGGAAGTGCCAATTTCCCACTCAGTCAGAGCATGGCCACTTTGGTGTGAAGTCGGTACTTTTTTAATACTATTTTTAAAATGGTGCCTAATTTTTGGAGTGAAATTGATGGTTATGTTTTCAAGTAGCCGTGCTTTTTCTTTGGATGACGTAATAAAGAAGAGTTTTCAGGAAATATCTCTTCTCAAGCTGCAAAGGAGCAGTTTTCAAGACATTTCCTCTCCTACCTCACTTAATCCATCTGTTTATCTAATTTAAAGTGTTGAAAGCTGAATCTGGAAGTGTAGCTATTATCTTAACCCTGAGCTTTGCAGCAGAAGCATTAGTTTTCCCATTAAAGTTGTGCTGTAGGTCTCCTTGGAATTTTACTCAGCGAACTAAGAGATGCTAATTCAAGAACCATCAAAACTACATATAATAGAGTTTTTGTTGACCACACTTGTTGACGGATGCAAATTCAACTGGAAGAGACATCCTCTATGCACTGTTAAAATGTTATTTATTTGAATATAAATATTATTCCATTTCATGTTACATTCACCATTTTATTTTATATTTAAAATTCAAAAATTAAACATTTCAGTTTTCAGAAGAAAAAGTGACTGAGTCATCAGAGCAAATTGTGGTATTTTGTTAAATTGTTGTATTAATTGACCAACAACTTGACTTCATTTCATTTATTAATGATTCATAAGTGATTTGACCAGAGGAGGATGGTTCCCCCTTTTGAGTCCTCCCAAGTTTCTTCCTCCAGCTTTGAGGACGTTTTTCCTTGCCATTGTCACCTTTGGCTTACTCACACACATTTATTTGTTCTTTTTTGCCTTGTTCCTGAAATTGTGTGAAGCTGCATTCAAAATATATTTGATTTGATTAGTTAGTAAAAGTAGCTGCTTATTTGAACTGTCATTTCCACCTTAAAGCAGCATTAATTCTTGAAAAAAGTGTGCAGTGATGATGCTTTTAAATTTTATTCGATTTGATTGGTCTGTGCTAAATTTTTTTGCAAGGAGCATCACCTAATGACAACTACCACCTGGTAGCACACTGGAGCAGTGTTGAATGTTGAAGAATGATCAACATCCTAATAGTTTGTATGTACGGTTTCTGCGCATGTTCATGGCAGTGTACTCAATATTCACCCTTCACGTGATTTACCAGCATTTCTACCAGTCAGCCTAGCCCTCTTAACAAGCCCTTCCTTTTTCATTGGGCGAATTTATTTGAGGGGAAATAATAAACCATGCACGACAGAGTATTGATATCCACTGACCTACATCAAGCGAATCTCTAAATCAGCTGAAACAACATCTCTCGTGTTTTCACATGTGCATACTCTGACAAACATGCACATGTTCACATGTGCATGAACATGCTCGGTATGCTGAGAGGCAGATGTAGTGGACCACTCCAGTGAGTGCAGTGCCCTTGGTGTGACTGATGTGATGAAATAGTCCTCGACAGAGCCATAAGTGATTCATTTAACCCTGAGGAGATGCAGCTTGGCAAAAGGCCACTTTTAGAAGGCAAACAGAAAAACTAGAGAAGGGATGAAGCTGGCTTTTTATCTAAAATATTTAGGGACTGAGCTTAAATGCATATCTGTCCTCCATGTGCTGTGAGTGCTCAAAAAAATCCCAAGTACTGCAAAGTTTGAGATTGCTCTGGTCAGCATTTAAAGGAGTAGTGAAAAGCATTGTTGCATGTTTCTTCTTAAGGCTATATTGCAGGTTGGCTGCTTGTTATAGCAAATACACAAACTTGCTTGGAAAATGATGTGCAAAATGCTTAAATGGATCATATTTCATAACAAGGCAAGAAACACAATTTGGCACTTAGACCACATTTTCATTTGCTGGCACAAATAGCATTGGTATTGTACATGAGCATGGGGGATATGGAAGGCCTACTCAGCCTTTGTTTTTTATTATTTTTGCGGGAATTTTATACCATGCTTGATTTGCATGGCATCAGGTAATAATTTGTGCCTGATGATGATATTTCATGATGAATGGACCAACAGTGCTCTATAATAATAATAATAATAATAATAATAATAATAATAATAACTTGGAATAAAATCTTTTTACATGGACTCCCATTGAGAGGTTAGAAGGCTTGCATTTGGAGATGCAAGGTTTTCACAGCAACAATATAGTTATAGATAGTTGTGTCAGTTTTTACCATATTATAGCCAATATACTTCACTTTGATTAGAATTTTCAAGATCATTTTCTCCAGTTTTATTCAACTGTATGAAATTGCTGTCAAGACTGCTCCCACTTACAGCATAATTAAATGTGCATGGTGACATTAGAAGTTACCCCATGCATGATGCACATGCAAGATGCACAGTGCAGGCTTCAAAAAGGGCATGAGCTGTGTGCAGAAATGTCAGAATCAAACTCCAGTGACCCAAATACCACACAAAAAAAGAGGACAGTCTTTTCATCTTTGTTTACTCACCTAAATGCATTATTTAAACACATACAATTTGTAGTCAGTACTCTTTTAGGCCTGAACTGCTTCAGAAATGCCTTTAGACAGGTGTGGCAGAGGCATTAACTTCAAATTCTGGCAGTTTATTTGAGGAGACCGAGGGCAGCCACATTGTGAACTGTTGGCTAATTCTAGACACACCGTAATGTGCAGTGGTGAATGGTTGTTAATATCAGTAACCAATGATTGTGTTGTGGAAGTTGTTCATAAAATAGTCAAACTATTACATGCATGCAGCAAACAGGACTAAATGTACAATCAAGGAATATTAAATGTCTGCACAACTTTTAAAATGTCCCATCATAACTATCTTGCCTCACCTTAATTCATCACCTTACTATGAGCACACTGGCCAGTGTTCAAGATTACCCCCAAGATAAACCCAAAATTCATACAGGTGTGAGTGTTTTCAAGACACCTATTGAGACAATGCCACTTCACAATTTACACACTGCTATCCCGTGACTTTTGTCATGCCAGTATAGTATATAAAATAATAAATGCTGGGAAGTACTGAAAGTTTTCAGTATAAGGTGGACATTAATTTCCATATCAGATAATATTTAATAGAGTATTAATGAAGTGTGAAAGTTTATATTCACAAGTTTTATTATGCTAATTAAGTAAATATGTAAAATAATATAAAAATCTAGCATAACTGTCCTTTAATTGTGCTGTTCAATACTTAATTTATGTTGGAACCAATAATATGTACTAAAGTACTACTAAAACATACTTAAGTTTATACTAAGGTGCACCTAACATACTAAGTACACTAGTCACTCTTCTAATATAGTATAGTAAAAGTATTTTTGCCTGAGCTGCCTGATTGAACACTAAACACATTAAAAGTGTTCTTGAATTATTTTAATACAATCATGGTGTATATTAATCATATACTTAGCATATCAAAAAAAAAATAATAATAAAAAAAAATATATATATATGCATTTCCTTGGATATATTTTTACATATTTTCATCTAGATATGTTCTAATGGCAGACAAGTAGCAAATTTAGAATGCAAATAATTACAGTACACATACTTATATATTCTTTTAATGTATACATATTAAAAGTTTAAATCTTCTGACAACACAGTTATAATACATTCTCTTTATGGGACTTCTACTGTATGACTGAACATTAAGTATATGCACATTATGCTTCTAGAGTCATCCCCAGCCATGAAGATCAGCGACTAAAGCCACTTACCTCCACATGTTGGCAGGTTTGAATTAGTTTCCCCATCAGAGATTCCAGCTCATTGTTCCTCTTGATCAGACTGCTGAGGTTACAGTCCAATGTTTGCTGTCAAAAAAGAAGAAAAATACCTGAGCAGAGATCAAGTCTTAGGGAAAAGTCTTTCTTAGAGTCATAAAAAATGACCTACCATACTTATAAAAATAAAATAAAATAAAATAAAATAAAATAAAATAAAATAAAATAAAATAAAATAAAATAAAATAAAATAAAAGCAATTGTAATTGCAAAACCAAGCAAAGGAATGTAATTACAAGCGTCTTTGCTGGAGCAAACAGCATACAAACTGAAGACATTTACAGATTTCCTGTCCTATTTTTCCCATACGAAGCCTTGTCACTTTCGGTTTTTGGAGATTGAACCACTGACCTCAGGGCACTGTCTCTCTGCCCGATACCTCCTCATTGCGTCCGTTTGTCTACAAGCTTAGATTCCGACAGACTCGACTGGAATAACTTCAACAAGGAATGAAGCTCTCATAGGGGAAAAAAAAATAGATATATAAATAAGTCGACCCACTCAACCAGCAAATTGAGCATCAATAGCCCCTTTCTGACATGCAGGCTACCTATCAAGTGCAGCGACTTTTACGTAAGATGTCAAGAGATGCATTTTTTTTCTCTTTGCCCAGAAACAAGGAAGCTCTGTCTTCTTTATTTTTGCATGCCGTTCTATTATTGCTCCATCGGGCATGTTGAGCCACAATGGGATGCAGAGATTAAATTTGCCCAGCAGGTAAAGAGAGAGACATGGGGCAATGGCGTACCAGTTAATGGACAAGCCTTAGTGCTGGGATGAAGCAAAAGGACTTCAAGTTCTATAGCTAAGGCTTCATCAGTGACATTAAATATAGATACTGTTATCAGAAAGGGATGCATTGCAAAGCTTTAACATTGTTTGGCGTATTGCAAAAGCATGCTGAGAGGCACATGAACAAGAATAGATTTCTATTTTAATGTCTGAGTTCAGCCTGTGTGACAGTCATGACCCGTTCTTAGTAGGTACACTGCTATACATCTAATAGCTTCATAATCCAGTCAATGTTTCTGTGTGGGATATTAGTTTTCCCCATGAATGTAATACCACTGAAACTGGATTTATTGATGTAAAATGCAAATTCACACTGAAATGGAATGCTTCAGTTCAAATGCACAATGAATTCTAGTCCCAAAGTGTGAATGTAATCTGATTGCTGAAACAAATTAGATTCAGTTATGTATGTAGTTTTTTACATTAATATAGTAATATAGTATTATACTGCAAAGTTTACAGTTATTACAACATCAGAGTGAAAGAGTTGTTTGTTTTTTTTTGGAGGAGGGGTTGGGCGGTTGTTTTCGGAATTGTTACAATAACTTTGCCACAGAAGTTAATGATTAAGTTCATGGAATTAATGAAAATAATGTAAAACAATAAATAAACAAGCAGCCATTTCAAACTGGCAAACAGTATTAACAAAAGTGTTACTGTATAGTTTTAATGATTCTAATAATTCAATCATTTACAGTCACAGCCTTTAACGTTTTCACCGCAAAGACTTACGTGTGCACATACTTCAAACAACAAGTCAGAGCAGTACCTGTAAAGTTAGTAGACCCTCAATAGTATGTACTGAATAATTAGCAGGTACTGTATCATTCTGTGCTGTAGACACTGATCATTAAGTATTGAATCATTTGTAGGTATCGAATAATCAGATGTTACCAAATTATTAGATAATGAATAATAAGTAGATCCTGAATAATTAGAAGGTGATGAATATTCAGAATTATAATTAATATGTAGATACTGAATGGTGCTAAATAATCAATAGATACTGAATAATTATACTAAATAATATGTACTGAACAGGTATTAGGTATTGAATAATAAGTAATTATTGAATGATTAGTATGTACTGAATAACAAGTGGTTATTCGCTAATAAAGAGATACTGAATAGTCAGTACATTAATAATTTGTAGGCCCTTGAATAATTAGTAGGAACTGATTAATTAGTAGGTAATGAATAATTCATCTTTACTGAATAATCAGCAGATATTTAATAATCAGCAGATCCCGAATAATTTGTTCTTATTGAACAGAACGTATTAATGTTAAAATTGAAACTTTAATAATAAGGCTGATATTTGAGGAGTTAAATACATGCTATTTATTTTTCAGGAGATATTTGTGAGAAGATTAGATAGAAGATAATCCAGTTACATAAGAAAGAGGAAGGTCATAGAAAAATAAGTGGAAAAAAGGATTAAAGATAGAGAGACAATTTTTCTACTGTGATAAGACAACAAAACTCGCTGGGATTAAAAGGATGTGGATGTTTGAGCTTTTCTTCTTTTTTTCCAAGTATGGGTTTGCGCTGCTCAGCCCACCACACGTCTTTATACTTTCTTGATGGGACAATGAAGACTCCAGTTTTAATGCAGATGGGGATGTGACATCATTTGTGGAAATTCACATTAAAATTTGAGTGTGTTGGTGCGTTCCCAGTCCTGCTCCTTCACACTACAGCTGTTTTACTTACTCATTCGTGTTCCGTCACTTTTCACACCCTGTGCAGTCTGCTTTGGACTTCTTTTCTGAGTTTTGTCTATCCAGTTTCCTCCCTCTCTCCCTCTCCCATTCTGTGTCTGCATGTCTAATAGTACCCAGCTGTCTTTCTGCCAGATAAACACTGTGATTATGTTTACTGTTTGAGACATGCAGCTTTGAGCAGTGTCTAGTATCAATGATAGCATCCACAGGTATGTTATAGAGAGGAACAATCTTGTACCATTACAAAAAAAAGAGTTTGAATTGGTTTAAAAGAGACAAAATACAATACAAAGCTATGGCCTTTAATCTGCTAACAATCTGATAATCTGACACATTACTGGTTTCCAAATCATCACAATAGTACATTCTAAAAAACAGCCTGAAACTGGTTTGTGAGGAAGCCCTTATCCTAAGTGTAGCTGTGCCAGATGGTTTCAGAAGAGAGCAGTGGTCTAGTTTGAATTGAATGAGCTTTAAAGAGGCAAGCAGACTCTTGTACTTACAAAGCCCATTGTGTCGTCATGCTGAAAAAGGCAAATGTATATAAAGATCTATCATCATTCCTTTGATTTTTGTCTAATTCGGTGCAGTCAAGGCAGTCTCAGTGCAGTGTGCTGATTTATTCAACATGTCTTTATCCTGCCATCTGGTTATGATGACTGTAGCTCATTTTCGCACATATGTAATCACAATTCCGATGGACACATGTATGTCCAGATGCTTTAAACAGGGTTTTTGTTTTTTTAACAAAAT
This sequence comes from Acestrorhynchus altus, assembly GCA_034509495.1. NCBI lineage: Eukaryota > Metazoa > Chordata > Actinopteri > Characiformes > Acestrorhynchidae > Acestrorhynchus > Acestrorhynchus altus. The sequence continues at coordinate 38,668,029 of CM067502.1, forward strand.
GCACTTTATCCAGTAAATATGATTTATTTTATTCCACCTCTTTGTTTCAAGCAGGAATATTCAAGCAGTAAACAAATGTGCTCCAATTTGTTTGTTCTAGCACATCCAAAATGATTTAATACATTTCATACATAAACATAATGGCTTCAAATACCCTCTTGGTTCTGATGTACCGTAACCAAATCGACAGGACGGGATTTGTGCATATCTGACATTTGACCTATAGGCCCTAAACCACCAAGAAAAGATAACACTATTTTTAGCCATTTCCTTCTCACTTCCTCCCCTCCCTAACAACATTGTGAACTAGTCTCAACAAGGCAGAGATGAGTCTGTGTAAGATCTGTCTATTCATGGAATGAAAAAGGGAAGAATGGAAATGGCAGTAAGTTGACATAAATTATTTTAAATCTAAAATCACATTCATACTGAATTGCATGCAAACACTTTTGTTAGCCGTACATGTCTTGTAGGCTTTGTTGGAAGTGTTATAAGTTATCAACAAAAAGTTGATTTCAGTTTTAAAGAGTACACTGAAAGAATACATCCACCCGTACAAGTGGGTGTCCTGCCCACTCAACGCGCATTAGGGTGTTGAGAACAAGCATGTGGAGGTGAGGCTTAGTGAGGAGCATAAAAACAACCAGTCTACTTCCTATGTCACCGTGCCAAGGACACTGATATCATTCGGTTGTTGTGCACTGCTGTATAATAGCAATGGAATTTCTCTATACTCCATCAACAATTGATCTTTGTCAGTCATGTGTGTTTACTGTGTGTATTGTCACTGAGGCACCATTTGTGAGGTAGCCTACCTGTGAGCTGTGCATTGACAGTAGTAGAAGTGAATCTTTGGTAGCATTTCAAGCATTAAAAGTGGAAAACTGAAGCAAAATAAGGAGCTGTGGTACCAAAACAAGCTCAGCAAGGATGGCAGAGACTGATCTTTGCATAAATGATAATCTGCTAACAACACTGATCCAAACGGAATTGCTAGAATTCTATCATTGCTGCCTCTTTCCTTGAACTTGGATATTTCCAACTGTGCTGTTTATAGAATAAGTGTAGACCTGTGAACCGAAAACTAGGCTATGAAGCCCGCAGACATTTCGTGGGTGCAGGATTTGTTTATAATTCAGCAGTAGGACTGAGAAACTTGCTTAGAAGACATCGGCCTATAGCATGTAACCATCGTTAAACGAGCTGACAATCCTGAAGTCAAGCACCAAGTGGACTGCATGACATTTTACAGTCTTAACAACAGCAGGTTCACCTGTTTATGTTTACCATATCAGTTACCAAACTGGAATATACTTTAAATAGTAGCTAATTTCACATGTTGGAGAACGGGAGTTTCCTATAAACTGAGCACTTGTAACAGTCTCCGCAGCAGGTGCTTTACTGAGTGAGGTAAACAGATCCTCCTCTTCCATTCATCTCATTCTGCTCGTCTGAGTACCATGGGGTGCAGAGCTTTCAGCCGCTCTGCTCCTAAACTCTGGAACTCCCTCCCACCCGACATCCGTAAAATCGATTCTCTTCCTCTCTTTAAATCACAACTCAAAACTCACCTGTTTAATGTAGCATATTCTCTGTAGTTTTCCACTCTACTGTCTCTTGTATGTGTTGTGTCTTTCTGTATGTTTGTTATACTCCTATTTTGTAAAGTGTCATTGAGTGTTGTGAAAGGCACTTATAAATAAAATGAATTATTGTTATTATTATTAATAAACATGTTTAACATGCAAATTGGTGGAGAGCGGTGTTCCCTTGGGCATTGTCCACAGGAGAATTGAATTTTTAAACACTTTACCCAAACACAAAATTACCCAAATGCTACAATGGCTCTGAGTGTGAAAATGCTGGACAAAAATGTACATTTAGAGTGCACACTTTAATGATTGAATGTCTTCAGTCAGTAGAGTTTGTGGAAGGAAACGTTTTTTTTCTGCCTTTGAAAATACATCTCTCATAAATCCGAGGTAGGATTTGTTCAATAATGACATTGCTGCGGAGCCCAGTGGAATCCATAATGCAGGAGGCTTTAGTTGATATAACCTGTAGTTTTATTTTTGTTTCTCCAGAGCACTAAATAATTCACAAAGACACGAATAATGATACAAAGCTTTGTATCAAAAGGACAGTCAAACACAGCTACCTATCTTTCAACCAAAGTGTATTATTTTCTAAAACATTTTCTATAACAATTTTAGAACAAAGAACAAACACAGTTTGTCTGATTTATATTTATTTCAAGACACCACCAAAGCTGAATTGCTCTGTTATCAGAAATTCTTCAGTAACAAATCTGCACACTGTCAAGGAGTCTGTGTCCACGAATCCTGACCTGAACCTATTCAACTTTCACTAGGCAGTTCTGTCTAATCGCACTGGCAGTTTTGGGGTCATAGAGAATAACAAGGTCTTAGCCTTTCATTCCTTCTGAAAAAGACTCTTGCCAGATGGCTGTTCTCCACCAGGGCTCTGACAGGTGTCCTAAATGCCCGTAGAATTACTGTGAGAGGTTACAGTTCTACTGGAAACATAAATGGTATTTGCATTTTGCCTGGCTATTGATTACTTCATCAGCTATCTTTCAAACTTTTCAAAATACTCAAGAATAAAGGTCATTCACATGGTGCTTTGACTGAGGCCTTGAAGAACCACTGTATGGAACCAAAGGTATTTTTTCTGTGGTATCACTTATTAGTAGCACCTTTATTTTTGCGAGTCTGTACTGAGCATTTACTGTGTTTGATATGTCCCGCGTTTGCTCTGTTACTGAGCCTCAGACTATGAATTTTGCATACAGAATCACAATCAGAACTAAATATCAGTTCTACAAGGAGTTTCTCTTTGTCTTTTTTTTTCACTGGTGTAACTAACAGTAGCAATTATACCAGTAGGATTATGAGGTAATAAACAGAATACATTTGTGCCAACATTCACTGCACTCACTGAAAAGAAAGAAAGAAAAAAAGAACAAAAAAGCTGATATAGTTTTCTAACTCAAGGCTGCAGGATTGAAACAGTAAGCCCAGATCTATTTAGTGCGGGGGGGGGGGGGGGGGGTGTCAGGGGTGAGCACCGGCCCATTTCCCAGTAGGGCTGCCCACTTACACAGTTATGCTCAATTAAACACACTCACTACGCAGAGCGCAATTAAAACTGCTTAACCTGAAAAACTGAGGGGTGCTTCAGCTTGCTTCTTTTTTTTTTCTAATGAGGCTGGGAGGTGGGCCATTTTTTCTTGAGTAGTAATAGTGGAAAATTAAGCCCCTGGGCTTTTGCACTCATGCAGTTTATGTTTTCCTACCATGATTAATAAGCATAACGATGACTAACTGACTCCACATTAACGTGATTATGATTTTAGCTCTTTGGAGAGTTATCATTAACAAATTAGAAAATATTCACAGTGCCTCTGGTGCATTTTTATCAGTGGGTCACCTTTAAAACATTTTTTTTTTTTTTTTTTTTTTTTACAAAGAATTGGACGTTCTTCAGTGTTTTATTTAGAATTTGGTAAATTTACAAGGACAGTGGGATCCATCGTTATTAGAGCAGAGCTGTGAATAAGTAGCTAATTTAACATGACAGACTATAAACAGAGCACTTTTAACAGGCTCCTCAGTCGGTGCTTTGCTGTGTGGGAAGGTAGCTTGAGCTTTGGCCACAGCAGAACCGAGTTTCTAACCACTGAATGTTTTGTTGGGTAAATGACTTGTTTAACAAAATGCTACAGTGTCTATGAGTATGAAAATGGTTGTAGATGTACATTTTGAGTGTGCTTGAACTTAATCTAATGGGTGACTGTATACAGTCAATATAGTTTGTTCATTTTGTTGAAAGACAAACTCCAACATGTAAATTTGATCCAACGTTTTGAGAGCAGAACTTGAATAATCCTGTTTTAAAATGCAATGAGAATGTGATGTAGATTTTTTTTTGTTAGGTCTTTTCTTAAGAACAGTTTAAATTTTAATTTTCATTCATAACAGTTTTTGGTTTCCACTTCATTTTAGGAACACATCACCCAAATGTCTTCTCCATAATCTGTTCTTCTGGAAACGACTTCTTTGCCCATTTTAATCTGCTTCAACTGTAGATGCTAAACATCTGGCAAAGGCAGACATGCTGAGTGCTCTCTTTCTCTCTCTCTCTGGGGTTTAAGTGCTGGACTTATCCATCCTTAGATGGCTCTGTTCTAGCCTGGGGCAATAACCAATGCACCAAGCAGTAGCCTGCTTATTACAGTTGACACTCTGTCACTTCTCGTTTGTGATTTTCCAAAAAAATAACCGTTTCTGTGGGTGTTCTTGCAGACATTTTGAAAGACTGAACAAAACTTTTTGTGATGAATGCATTGTTTGACAAGACCCTCACAGCTATTCTGGCTCAGCTCTATTTGGTGCTAAAATGTAAAGTCACTTTTGCATCATGAAGATGCTGCATCATGCCAGTACATGGCAAAAACACATTGGCTGTGGCTGAAATGGATCCCTATTCCTTCATTAGTACTGCGTTATATAGGGATGGACTATATACTTTAGTTTTCTAAGAAGTGTAGACATACAAATGAATTCAGACACTTCCTCATCAGCAACGCTCATCACCACTAGCCTTATTAACAAATGAGAGTGTGTGAGCCGTGTGTAAGCTCTGTACACACCCAAACTGAATTCTGAATTAAAGTTAAGTTAGTAAGTAAAGTTAGTAAAGCTCTGTGCTGTTCATAGAATAATTCTTGATTATGTTGCTTACAAATATAAGCCTCCCATTAATGACATTACATGGAGAACATCTCAACCTCCTAGTGTCCACTGTCTTGTAACTATCACTGGCTTTGCAGCTATATGAGCAAACGTCGTCAGCTCCATTTGTTCCACTGTGCTTAGGAACGAGACTCACAGTTGCATTCTAGTCCATGTTCGGCTCATGGAGTGAGCTACGATGTTTACAAAAAATGACCAGTCAATTGTGGGAGAATATAGTGCCCTCAAAATCACGAATTCCACTTTATGATTGGAAAAGAATGGAATGAACAAATGGAAAAAAACAAATGGCTGACTTACTCATTAGTCCCCTAAAGATAAAGCATAATTTGGTCACAGCCGTTCTTTACTACCAATGATAGTCTTGCACACAACAGCACACAGTTAGAAACAATAGTCTATACACACCCATGCAGTAACACCTCATGTTCACACTTACAACCAACAATAAGGGTAGCCTAACCAACTGGGAACAGGACAAGCCACAGTATTTAAGAGGACGATATACCGAACATATTGAGTCTAGCGATGTGTTAACTTTCTGCTTTGGCAGCTGTGGATTATTACATTTCTGATTTTGCCAAAGAACCATAATACCGTCATTTTTCAAAAGACCAAAGCCAACAGAAATGTAAGCTCACCTGTAGTCTATGATGTCAGCTTGCATGCCAAACCAATTTACCTCTGTATATTGTAACAGCTTTGCTGACCTCACTCAAACCTACCCAATATGGACAAAATTATTGGGACACCTACATCTGACAGCAGCTTTTATGATACCCCATTCTAAATCTATAGGCGTTAATGTGGAGGTGGTCCCCCTTTGCAGCTGTAACATCAGGTTTGAAACTCTGCAGTTACTGATCAGCAGAGAGTCGGCTACTTTTAAGCAATATGCTCCTCGGTTTTAAATTTATGCTGTGGTTGCTACGGTTCTTAAACCCTGTCACTGTTCAATAACACCATGCACAGTTGATCATGGAATATGTGGAAGGAAAGAAATTCCACTTTGGTGTCCTATTACAGTATCATGCCCAAACTCATGCCCAGATTTCTTTCACAAATTGCCAAAGGTGACTTTCTACACTTGTGGCAATGGAACTAAATGAAACACCTGCATTTGGTGAGTAAGAAGTATATCCCAATATCTTTGGCCATATAGTGTTTAAAGTAATTTAAGCAAGCAGTCTTTCTAATAGATAAAGATCGCTAGCAATGCTTCTTCAGTTGTTCCAGGCCTCAGTGGTCCTTCGGCAAAAATTAGATCCTCATAACAGCGACAATGCCATCATAAATCCCAGTTCAATGTCTGACATACCTAGTCTTACTCAGCCCTGGTACTTGATGGTCACCATGGCATCCCATGAGTTTGAACAGGAAGCCTAATATTTACTGTAACACATAATTTCTCTCCAAGAAAAAACTCATTCAGGAAGTGAATTTTTAACATACCTTCAGTTTTTCGTAGCGTTCGCTCAGTGCAGCCACTTGATGGTCGCGGTGTCGGCCCACCAGCTTGCAGAGGGAGCAAATGAGCTGCTCATCAGTCACGCAGTACATGTTCACCTTTTCCTCCTCATGCTCCAGGCATTGTAGCCCGCGGAGGTGTGAGTCTGGCAGGGGCTCAATGAGCCGGTGCCCTGTGAAGGGCTTCTTGTTGGGGTGGGTGGCACGCAGGCACTCCTCACAGTACGACACCTCGCAAGTGACACAGGTCTTCACAGCATCCTGTGGTGGGTCCTGCTCACAGAACTGGCACTGCACCAGTTCAGGGGAAGGAGTGGTTGTCATAGCGGCAAGAGAAGAAGGTGGAGGACGCCCCTCGTCACTTGGTGAGTTGGGCCCACTGGTGGGTAGAAGCAGTGTGGTAGCAGACGACGCCCTCTGGACGCGGTCGATGATGTTCTGAAGGGTGACGTTGCGCTTGAGTCCGTCCAGGCCGCGCTGTGGGCTCAGGGCGATGACATAGCGGCAGGTAGGGCACTGAAAGGCGCCAATGGACTCGACAGGCTCGCTGGAGGCACAGTGAGAAAGCAGGATGCGCCGGGCGCAGTTGAAACACAGGCTGTGGGCACAGGGTAGCAGCAGCGGGTCCTCGAAGAGCTCCAGGCAGATTGGGCAGGTCAGCTCCGACTCCAGTGCGTCCATCCTTTCAGGCGGAGCAAAGCGGGGAGGGCGTCAGCGAAATCCAGGGAAGCCAGGCAGCTATCTGTGAAGGGGGGTACACAAAGAGAACATGAAGCAATTAGGTTAAACTGGCTTGGGTGTTGTCATAGAGAAATGGATAAGAACTGACACAACAACAGGGGGGCTGTGAAGTTTCACACTATGGAGTGGTGGAGATTGACAAGCTCAAAACATTTTCTTTGTCCTATTGTCCTCCGTCACAGTGTGGTACAGTTTTTAAATAGGCAAAAACTAGGTCTAACCTGAATGGCCAACGAGATATGCTTATGACACAATAAATTGCCAACAATCCAAAAATGGTGATTTGAGGAAAAAGTAGGCATTGGCATTTTTACATACAAGAACTTTATAGGGCAGCGTTCAGATTCTACTGTGGCTATTACCAGCTATTACTTTGCACTGTCTGCATCACAATATGTGTGAGGAACCTCCTTAACAAGCCCAAACATGGTTCTTATTTAACCATAATGCTTCTTGCACTGACTAGCCAAACAGTAGGTCCTTTGTCTCGGGGGTATCTGATACTTTCTCTAATTGGCACATTCACACCCCACCACCCCACGTCTACCACATACCAAATCCTTGACCTCTACATAAACTTTGGACTATGCTGTTAATATTCAGATGTACCAGGCAAAAATATCACCAAGCTGTTCTCTGAGCTTTTACTGGAGCTTTTATCACATAAGGGTCGTGACTGAAACACTGAAAATCACTCAGTGTGTTTGTTGGTCATGTATTGTAATGTACAGATCAGTTGGAATCTTATGAATAAAGAACAGTTTGGGTTCTACTTCTGGAGTTATGTACCAAAATACCACTGTTACCTAAAAACCTTCACACTCAAATATCACTTCAGTTGATAAACGTATGAATGCTATACACTGGCTATAAATACATTCAATTCATATATACATTCAATTTAAAGTTAGGGAGGTTTTCCATCTCTTGTAAAGTTGACAATATACTTAGTATAATTCGTTTTTTTTTTCATAACTGTATAGAAGGATTCGGTTGGGACTTTGGAGTACTGAGGCAGATGCCATTGTTTATGGTGTTTTAGAGGCTAAGCTAGCGTCACTGACCTACATCCTAGTAGAGCTTCTTCTGCTTTGCTGCCCTCACTGCTCAAGCTCTGGTCTTTAAATTTGACAATCCATATTTTCAACAAACCTCATGACTGAAAGGACCTTTCGTTGCATAGGATATATTGAACTTTTTAATTGTAGGGTCTTCATCAGTTCATCAGTAGGTTAAAACACATTAATCAGAACAATGTAACAATCTGCTAGCATATTCTTTTATTATATGTTCACATATATAATGCAATAAAAATCAATCCGACAAAAAAAATATCCCTCCAGCATTACATTTTACTAATAAACATGCTTGAAACTAATGTAGCAAGAAACAAGTCAAAAGTATGAGGTCACAATGCATTTCAACCCAATTGCTCTCTGATATTATTTACCGTCTGCCTTCATACACACACATGTTGAGTCTTGTAAACAAACACATGCGCACACATATACACACACACACACACACACACTTGTCCCCATACACACATCTTCCGCATGTGTTTTCGTTTATACCCACCAATGGATTTCGCCCCAGACCACACAGAGGATACATCTCTCCTGATGATAAAGACCAACGACCTGAATCGAGAAAGCGGCGAGAGTCTCATGCCTCATGTAGACAGCCTCGTCTGGGGCAACTTAACAGCCTGCATCATTCCAGCTCGCCCCCTGCATCCCTCCTCCCTCACCCCCCTCCCCATCCAACTCTTTCTCCTGGTGGCTTAGGGTCCGGGAAAGCTAGTTTTGACTACCGTCAGTTTCGGCCTGTCGCTCGTTCCACACGATGCAGGAAAAAAAAAAGCTTTGACCCGACAATTCCAGGAAAGTCAGTTTCCTCCACCCTGCAGCTCGAGTGAGGGGGGGAGGCGTCAGGAGAGTTAGGACAAAGCCAGGGAGTGCAAAGAGCTGCAAGCGTGTCCCAGCGCGGAAAGTGGAATAGTCGCATACATGCTTCAGCTTCAGCATGTCTTTGGAAATCCAAAGTTGGAGAATGGAGGGAGGATAGTGGAGTTGCACAGTACCTATTGTGTGCAAGTGATGGGGCGAGGGAGAGGAAAAAACAGCAGGGATCTATGTTGGCACTGCTGCACACACACACACACACACACACACACACACACACACACACACACACACACACACACTCAAATGTGAGTGGCTTTCCTGTGTTAGGGGATTTTGCACAACGCAAGGGAAATGGGAGTTTGAAGAGGGACTCCGGAATCATGGATAGTGGTGGAAGTTGTGAGGCCTTTTTAAACACTGACTAAATTAATAAATCAATATATAGAAATGCAGGCCAAAGTAAGCAGAGGTATCGTATGGTTGCTTTTTTCTTTCTCTGCATTATTTATAATTGTAAATTTGATAAGTAAATTACATTTACATTTATGGCATTTGGCTGACGCCCTTATCCAGAACGACTCACAGGGTTACTCATATTACAGACGTGTGTCAGAGTAGTGTTGGGAGTCTTGCCCAAGGACTCCTATTTATGTAGCACAGCATAGTCACCCACACTGGGACTCAAACCCCAGGCTCCCACATGGTGTGATGGCTCACTGGTGATGTTATCTGTTGCACCACACGAATAAATGAATTTATTTCTTTGTTATAAAGAAACAAACAAATTATTTGATTAGTTTGGTAATTAAATAGTTGAAAGACTTGATGTGATGTTTTCCATGCATCCATATTTATTGTGGAGAAAAGCCATTATGAAAACTAAACAAAAAAGTGTATATAAGAAAAATATCCTTTTTAATGGTGTTTCAGGATGTGTGATGTTCACTCCCACAGAGAGTCCCATCAAAGAGTGACACACTGGTGTGTTTGTGTGTGTGTGTGTTTGTGTGTGTGTGTGTGTGTGTGTGTGTGTGTGTGTGTGTGTGTGCATGTTCGTGTGTGTAAATTAAATACTTCAGTGTCGGGTAGTGTTTTGATGTACACAGTGTTCATTTTCATGGCCATACTGCATTCTGATAAATCAAGTGGTCCCAGCTAGACCAAAACAAAAATTATATCATTTCTAAGAAAATATATTGTCTCAGAAATAATTGCAATTCTGCCACTGATATAGACATAATAATATAAAGTAATCACACCCTTAAAAAGAGCAGTTAACCTTTTATAATTTAATAATATTCAGGCTCTGGAATAATATAAGCAAATGAAACATATAAAATAAAATTGATGTTTATACAAAGTCAACATACCAGCTTAGTGTAAGTTGATGGCATGATTGTTTTGTCAGGCCTAGTCCTAGCCCTGGTGCCAAAATCCAGGGCATCACTATCCTTAAAGGACAATACCAGCAGCCTTTTAACCCCACCTTCTTTCTTGCACTCCTTCAGGGTTCTGTAGGAATGGTTGCTGGTCATTGTGTAATCCTGAGTAGGTCATTTTACAGAAGGGCATCACCCAAACGGCATAACATTAGGTAAGTTAACTAGAATTATAGCTGTGCAAATAATCCAGGAGCAAGAAATACAAATTTTTGCATAATATTGCTTTAATGCCTCCAAAGCCCAGTTATTACATCAGTTAGGGAACTTTTTATGAAGAAAACAGCAGCTTTACAGCAACAAAAATCTCAGAAAATGGAGAAACCTTATACACCACAGGATGTGTCTCACTTTACACACTATTTAATACAAATGATTTTGAAGGTGCACTGCCTTGTGTGCAGCATCATGACCCGACATTGAACTTCTGTAATTGAAACAATTGCTGTGACTGATTAACAGAGGTGTGAAATGACAACTCTGACCTTGTCCTGTAATATAACACTTGGTGCTAAATGAGAGATGCCTTGCCACCAAACCTGCACTGTAAGCTTCATTTACAGCTTTAATGTGTCTATAAGTTGACTAATGGAAGGTGAGTCTGTGAGGAATAATTTACTGTACAACCACAAAACAGATTAAGCAGAGTTAGCATCCATCACCATTTGATATGTGTACACGGGGAAGTGCTACCCTTTCCAAAGTGCCCAACAGGAGCTCCGAGGATGAACTACATTTGACCCTTTTCTCTAGGATCAAATAAATGCCATACACGCTTTTCCACAAGCTTTTTGACATGTCTACCCAAGCAGGAGAATCATAGGTTCTGAAGGATGCTTGATGATGTGGAGGGTCTAACCTTGACATAGAGCTATCAATCCCAGTGAGAGAGTGTAAAGAGGGAGAGGCGGATTTTTTAGTTCGGGTTCAGAGAACAGGCCACCAGAGCTGTGTTGCAAAGAACCTCAAAATGACAGTGTGATGCAGTGGCATGGTATTGACATGTCTAGGTGTAATCCAATTAGCAGTCCTACTGATCTCTTGTTTGTTTTCAATGGCTATTTTTACCTGACAACCAGACAATGTGCCACAGGCATGTCTACTGGTGTAATCAGCCACAAGAGGGTGCTGAATGAGGAGAGTGATTTGCTTTGTTAGATCAATTTGCAGATTATAAGCAGTACGGTACTGTCTGTTGCTACCGAACACAGCAGTCTGACTCATATTGACAGAGTGTGAAATGTGTATTCAAAGTACCTTTCTGATTGGTAAACACTTTATACGAAATGTGCATGATTCTAGAAAACGAGTGTAGAATGATATTTGAATTCAACAACACCCTCTCCCTTCAGTGCTCTTTCAGAAGCTACGCCCCCAAATTCATGCACATGCTTTGCCAAGGTAACGACACTGGCTTCCAGACCAAATGACTTTTTAAACGGTCCCATCTTTTCCTCTTCAGCTGCTTCTCTGTCATCTCTACTTGTGTGTACTTGTGTTTCTTCCACACACCTTTTCCACCCGTGCATGAGCAACAATACCCCCTGCTGGAATAGTCAGGTTGAGGCACTTGATTAATTACAGTATCCCATGTTCATTCATTCAGATGATTTGATAAATGAGCTTGTTTACCTAATTAATCTTTAATTATCTCATCATTTTCAGTAGCAGCCAAATTGTGCCGCAGCCCTCCATGTTTGTGGTGATGATGTCTGTTGTTTTTATCACTATGTATCAAATGAAATGAAATCAGATCTAAGTTTATTTGTCACATGGACAGTCATAGTACAACTACACTCACATTTAGATAATAAGACAGAATGGATTAACAATATCAGTAGAAACTGAAAAATATCAAGAAATTTTTAAACAAAAATGAAACAATAGAATAGAAAGACAGGGAATGATATAAAATGACACAAAAGATCTTCTGTTCATTGCTCAGACACTTTACCTATACATGTACACAACAGACAGGCTTCATGTGCACTGTATTGTTACTATGGTTACTTGCATAATGTTTTTACAATTAGACATTGCATATGTAATGCTCATAAAGAAATATTATTTGTTCAGTAGCTTTAGATTTTCTATCAAAAAACATTAAACATCCAAAGTATGAGATGAGGATTTTCTTTTACGTGCATATTTTTCTACTCTATTATCTTGAAAATCCTTTTGATTTATTATATTTTTCATACCCAGGCCATTGTTTTTTGTTGTTGTTTTTTTCTCCAGAAGATAGCGCTGTAGTTCTGAGCCAGAGACCCTCATCAGTGACTCTCCTTTTTATGATCAAACCATGAACAAACACAGAACCCATTTTTTATTTTTTTTTGCAGAGCTACACTACTGGAGCCATGCGTGCGTTTTGTTTAACTAAATCTGCTGCTATAACAGATAAGAAGGTCTGAACTGCAATTAATCATCTGTAAAACCTCTTTGCTAACTCTAGTCTACCCCGTGTCTCACTGCAGCATGGTCGTATTAATCTTTCATTCATCCCAGGAAGGAGAAGGAGGAATCTCACTATATGTGTACTTTGATAATGAATAATGAATCAGTGCTTTTCTTTCTGTCCTCTGTAGAAGATTGTGGCTAAGCTAGAAAAGCAGCACTTATTCACAAGGATCAAAACACAAGCATAAGGCTGCTATTAATTAGGAGGCATCTGTCTTCCACTTCAAAATCTTATACCTTTCATTTTTCCCACACTGTAAAACTGGTCCATCCATTCGGCCTAAAAATGTGTGGTAAGAAGCATCAAGCCATTATTTCGTTCAAAGTGTTTGAGTCGAATAATCCCAGTTCAAGGGATTTCTACCACATGAAGTATTTGTTAAGGTTGAACAGATGGAACACATTTTCCAGTGCCCACAGTTGTAAAGGCCATGGAGTGACCACCAGAGGGAGTCCTTAATGCACCCTCTGACATTCACTGAAACAGGAATCCCTTTTCAACAGCATTTTTAAAAACATTTTAAAACATTCAGTTTAATCTGATCACTATATTAATGCTTGATTCACTTTGTGCAAATACTGCAATATTTCACTTCGCTTGCATATGTGAATGTGACCCATTCATGCAAATGGACGCTGTCATTCCCACAAATTAATTTGCTGCGGATGAAACAATGACAACAGTGGCAGATGCCAAAAATCTTATATAACGCAATTGTCATCATGCCACAAGGCAGAGGAATTTTAGGTGATATGAAAGAACAAAAACCAGCAGAGAGCTGTGTGTTATGAAATGGAGGGGAAATTGCCTATCCGATTAGAGTTTGATGTGAGCGGCTGTGGCATCCTGTGGAGAGCAGGGCTCAAAGTAGGTCAAAGGCATTGACCTATCTAACATTGTCAGCATGCACGTATGGAGTTTCACTCCCAAGCGAAGCCAGGCCATGTGTAAAAGGCAAAGCATGAAAAAAAAAAAGACCCACACACAATAAACCATCTCATGACTAAATGTTGTGTGAAGGGCTTCATACAGTGACACATGATGTCAGACCGTCTCAAGAGCTTAAATATTTGTTGTGACAGATCCCATTTTTTCTGATGCTTAACCTAAAAAGCTTTTTAGGGAATTTCACAGTGGAAATGTTTGAAAAGTGGGAATGGGTGTTTGGGGTTGACTCAGTGGAAATACCTTGATTGCTCACCATCCTGTTTTGTCTTTCCCTGCAGCATACTTTACCACTGGAGGGTGGAAAAGTGTTGCCCATATTGCAGTACATTAAGATCACCCCTGTATTGCGGCACACAAACTCTTCTTGGATTAAAAGTATAAAAAAAACATAACCATGCAACCAGGAAATCAAGAAATATCAAGCTTAAAGCAACATTAAGTAATATTGTGATGCTCCGCTGACTTGTTAAAAGGAGAAAATGATATCAATTGATGCTACTTCAGGCTCGGGAAGCTGCTAACTGCACTGTGTAACTTTGGTGAAGCAGGCAGGACAATCCTTTACTGTGTTGTTCACATGAATTCAATAAACTGCAGAAAATCTGATTTTGTCAGTAATATAATCAACATATTTAAATGCACTTGATTATTCAGATAATGGGAAACCAGCCAATACTCAGAATAAGATTATGTGGCTTCATGCTGCGGCCACTGCATTTTTTTACACAATATAATCAAACAATATGAACAAACATAATCAAGAACAGGGTTTCTCAACCTGTAGGCTGGGGACCACCAGTGGGTTGTGAAGCACTCTCTATTGATCTGCAGGCCCATCATCAGAGGCAGACAGTAGTCTACCAGGATGCCACGTTAAATCATAAAATTCTACATGAGAAAAGGATGGTATAATTGAAAATCATGAGATCAATCTTGTTCAAAATATACACATAAAAATAAGCATTAAAAGAAATGCAGAAATAATACTTTGCTGTTTGACATGATCAAAATCAATGTGTTTTCAGATGGGCAGTTATGCTTTCTAGTTATAAACAGATGGGTTGTGAAGTGGAACAGGTTGAACCCCTGATGTAGATGTTAAACACCAAATGCTTATTTCAGTCTGTGTTTGTGCATACACGGGCTATGACATCTCAGGGAACCCCAATTAAAGAGTATATACACACTGAGAAATTGGATTACTAAACTAAAATTCAGCTCTCTTTATCAGATTTCTTATTCCAATCTAAGAAAACAATGTCCTTTATGGGTGTCTCAGAACGTGAATTACACTACAGAGAAGCCCAGGAACAAGGAAAGCATATTCTGGCATAATATTGTTTTAAATACCACAGACCAATATTTCTGCACATTTATCTGACATTAAGCCCTTTTGACTGTCTGCTTCTCCATTTTGACACGTTATCCCAGAGCAGAAATGCAGAAGAGGCTTTGTTAATGACCGCCAAATGGGCGCGAGCTTAACCCACTGTGAAGCCCTCGCCCACCTCCTGTGCAAATGTCATACGAGGTCTACATTAATGCCTTTAATGACGACCCTGATCTTCCTTTCCTCCTCATTAGATGAGGTTATTTGTACACCCGCCTCCCTGCATGGCATCTCTTGACAGGCAGACGCCATGCTTTACCATTCCATAATCTATCCAGACTGCTGTGTCTGTGACCAATCACAGCCCTTTCATGTCTGAATCGACAGTGATGGAACATGCCTGTGATGCATAACCGGATTGGCCATTGATTTGAGGCTGGGTGTGAGGCAGGCCAGATTAGACACAAAACCTTAATCTGCTACATGTAGCTCCTGCGACGTCTGGTACTGCACCCTAATTTGCGCCCCATGCCTGACCTAAATAACAAATCTGGGTAATTCAGTGTGATTCAGAGGAATTAGCAGATATTTAGGGACAGTTTAATGTGTTGAACTGGAAATATGTACAGAAACTTGTTTGAGGGCATTAGTGACAAGAAAATGTAAAACGACATGTTTGTGTGTGTGTGTGTGTGTGTGTGTGTGGTGGGGAAAGGGGGGTGGGTAGCTCATCGTAGGTGCCGAACTTTGTTAGGATTATGGAACACATGAACATTTTGGTCTTGTTAGCATAGGTTGGTCCCCATGAGAGGACCAGACAGTTCTGTTCCCAAATAAGTTTTTTTTTTGTTTGTTTGTTTTTGTTTTTGTTCTGTTTTTTTTTGTGTGAGAATATAGTGGCATGCAAACATTTGGCCACTACTGGTCATAATTTTTGTTACTCTGCTAAGCAAAAAAAAAAGAGAAATGATTTATAAAAGGAATGAAGAAAATATTTAAAGCACACTTTATCAAAAAAAGTAGAACACATGAAGGACTACGTTACAGTAAAATAACAGCACAGCTGTGATAATGCAGACATGAGCCGAAGGAACACACATTATTTATCATAACACGTGTTATATGTAATATGTTATCATTTCCTTCCACTGATTTATTGTTCCTTAACTAGCAGCTTGTTTCGACGCCACGGTTACAAACTCACTGCACGGCCAGCAGCTCCTTCTCCAGCTCCTTCTCCACAAACCAAAACATTAACCTCTGTTTACCACTCACCGTATTTCATGTGTTCTTGTTGTGATCTCAGAAAGGAAAATAAAAAGGAAAAAACGGAAAAGGATCCGAATCAAAAGTTTGCATGCCTTGCATGATCAGTAACAAACTTTTGCTTAAGATCACAGCTTTTAAATGTTTTGTTGCCAGCAAAGGGTTTGTTCAGACTGCAGGCAAGTCCAATTTGTTTGTGAAATTAGATCTGTTAACTGTTATTTGCAAGTGATCAGGTCGAATTTCACAAACCTATATGCATGGGTTGCTGTGGTAATGACATAGGCTAACCCCTGTGGCTACGTGGTCTTTGATGCGATTCTTGGATCTCCACACTTCCGTCACTCTGGATTTGACATGGTCGTTGTTTGTTGAATTCTGAGTAACACAAAAGGAACTTTGAAATTCAGTTTGACTGGCCAGAACATCCAGACTGAGATGCATCTCTACAAGTCTGATTGTAATCACATTTCAAACCATTTCCAAATGTTTTTTTCTGTTGTCCAGATGATCAAAAATCTATCTAAATACAATCTAGATATGCCAAAAATTGGATATGAGCTGCCAGTCTGAATATATCCCTTTCAAATATTGCTTTAGGGATTTTTAGGAAGTCTTTCTCACAAATCCACACCTGCGTCATAAAGAGCGCTTATCAGAACACAAGTATAACTCTGGGCCACAAACATGCAAACATATAAAAGCTAGAGATGACCAGGAACCTAGAATCAAGAGCAAGGTCTTTATACGTGCACTGCTGAATCAATGGAACCAACACAAATGAAGTTCTATGTCTCAAACATGGTCCCAGTCAAAATGCTCATGTGGGGTTCACATTGGTGGAACATGGGATAGGTGGGTTCCAGGTATATTTCAGGTGTGTATGGGCTGAATGGGTTTGTACATTGCCAAAAGAGCAATGTAATACTCACCTTATTCTCATATGGGTCCCATCTAGGCCCCATGTGCAGCATACAACCTAGATGGGTCCCATGGGAACATTTCCGGGTGGGCATGGACTGAATGGGTTTGTGCATTGCCAAATGGGCTCCATCATTACAGCTCACCTTATTCTCCAATCTAGGCCCCATGTGCAGCATACAACCTAGATGGCTCCCATGGGTCCCATACCCTTCTTGGACCCATCAGGGACCCTAATGGGCATCTATATGTGGGGCCAACATGGAACCAGTGAATAAAACTTTCTAGTTCCCAGTTGGGCTACCCATGCAGACCCACATGAACAAGTTATATGGGATGGTGGAGGACAGTATATTATGGAGGACAGTATATAAAAGACAGGCTGTAGGATGACTGCTGCTACTGCTTTGTCTATACAATATAGGGCTGGGGAAAAAAATCATATCCCGATATATTTTAGCTGAATGGTGATATATGATATACGCATAATGTAGTGTGTACGTGAGGGCACGAATGAGGGTAGAGGGTAGGAGAGGAGCTGAGAGCAGGGAACAAATTGAAGAGTGAGGGAACAAATTGAAACAGAACTTTACATAAAAAATGTTAAACTCAATATAAATGAAATCTGTTTATATTCTGATATAGATATGCCAGTGCATCTCATAAAATACAATAAAATTAAAAAGCTCATTCATGATCACAATTTCATTCAAAAAATTAAACTGTCGTATTTCATATTTATTACACTAAAATAAATGAAACTTTTTTTTGTTTTAGTGTTGATTTGTATGGCTTGATCAGAAATCCAGAATCTCAAAATATTAGATTATAATTTGAATTCAAATTTAAATAAAATACTAGTCACGATATCAACCTTAAAACAAAATATAAGCTTACTGTGTTTTCATTTGCATTTGAATGTGAGCTGAGTGGAGTGTGTGTGTGGTGCCTGTTTTCATGAGTGCATGTGCTACTGTACAGTATTTATGCGTGTGTGTTATGTGTTTGCCTGCAGTGTGTGTGGCAGTAAAGGTTAATAACACGTCCAAGAGCTGTTTATACACATGAAGGTCAGTGACAGAGTGTGACAACATTAAGTTGAAAAATGACCTTTCATCAACATTAACTAAACATCTCATTCACACATAATAGCTCCAGGTGACCAAACGAGACTGTGTCTGTCACTTACAGTCATTTGTATCTGTCCTGACATATTTGACAAATATTCAGCTTTTGAAGGGCGCCGTTTCTCACCTCTGACAGATGGTGTTGCTATAACATGGTGCAGATATAAGACCTGAGACAGGGAAATAATCCCATTTGATATTTGAACCATCTGCTATTTTCAGGCAAAAGAAGCCTTGGATCGGGGCAGTAAGAAACCTTTCTTGGAGTACAGGACTATGTGTTACCTAGAGGGAGCAACATAAGCTACCTGAAATATGCTGCAAGAGTGTGTCTTTGAGTTTGTGGATCCACATTTAGCTGGGTGAGGTAATGTATGTTATTTAAACCTGAAAACCTAATACACGTTTGACACAACATCAAACAAGCAGCAACCACCATTATGACCCAAGCTGTAATCATGGAATCTCAAATTACACGCTTTCTGCAACTTCTTCCTTATTTGTGCATCTGCAGTGTGGAGGGCACCTATTATTAGCTGCCATAACTTGAAACAAACAGGTGATTTAAACTAAGACGATGATGCAGGCAAGAAACAGCCATTGACACATCAACAGGGCAACTGATGCAGCACTTGCTGTGAAGAACAGCCATAAATTTTCATGATTCTCTTCTAACTATTATCTTGCAGTTAGTTACAAACTATTTATTCATTATCCGATATTTATTCATACAAAGTTGATATCAATCTTTAACACTCTAGAGTTTGTTTGCTTCCTCCAGTGGGAAAAAACAACAACAACAAAAAGTAGTTAGATTGTTGTGAGAGAAGTAAAAGTAACAAGAGACATACTTCAGTCTTCCTTCCTTCCTCAGAGCTTCGAGATGCTCAGTACGGATTCTCATCTGGTGCTAATAAAGCCAGCAGAAGCTGCCATGCCTCACAACAACACAGCTGCCACATCACAGCATAACAGTGCCTCCTTCTGGTGAAAACCAGCTTCATTTTCAGTTTATTTTCAACTGTTTGACTTGTTTTGTCAGTGAATGAAAAAAAAGGGTGAAAGGCAGAAAGTTTCCAAAACTCAACCTGATAAACTGAACACTGGACACTGAAAGTAACCAGGACTCCTTAAGAACACAAGGACGAACTTTGACAGGAACCCAGTATCAAACTGTTGAACTCGTTGAAACACTGAGAGGGGAAAAAAAAAAGATTTTTAAGAACGTGGGGGAGAACATTGAGAGGAACCACGACTCAAACTGGCAAAATTCTTAAGACCATTTTGAAGACAGAGGAACCAAGACTCAAGCTGATAACTTCCTTAAGATACTAAGAGGAACCAATATTCAAATGAATAAACTCTTGAAGAGTACAAAGACTAAGAGGAACCAAGACTCATTGTGATAAATTCCTTAAGAACCAAGGTTCAAGTTCATAACCTCCTTAAGACACTAAAAGGAATCAAAATTCCCACTAATAAGTTCCTGAAGAGTACAAAGAAGCACTTTTAGAGGAACTAACACGCAATATAATTAACTCCTTCAGAACCGAGGTTCAAGCTGATAACCTCCTTAAGACATTGAGAGGAACAAAGACTCAAACTAATAAACTCCTGAAGAAGCACACTAAGAGGAACCAAGACTGATAAACCCTTGAAGAGCTTGAGGAACATTGGACGTTATACTCACTGATAACATTAAATAATGGAAATATTCATCTTACAATGGGAACAAACCACTGAGGAATGTTAAAAGACAGTCGGTGATCTGCTGGGCTGCAGATTTTATTAGACATTTGTTAAAATATGTTTGATAACAGTTAAACACACCACTCCACTCTGAGCTGATATTTAGGCAACATGATACAAGCTTGCTTGATGTTGCAAATCTGTCAACTGTTCATTCCAGTCTAAGTCAGGAGCCTGCACACCTCAGTGACAAATGCCTGACTATAAATTATACTGCTGTTGTTTTTGTGCTGTTGTACAGAAGAAAAGACTAAGACACGTCTCCGACAAAAACACCACACATTAAATCACTGATAAGAATGAATGAATGAATGAATGAATGAATGAATGAATGCATGGAACATATAAAACATTAGGCCAATATAGATAATTCTGATAAATTCAGATAGATTTGTTTAATAAAGTTAATTGTTGTAAATAATTGGACATTTTTGCCCTTTAATACATTTTGGAAGGTCTCTTTTAACTTTCAAAACCCGAGATCCGCATTTTATGGATTTTTATCTCAGGATCAGAGTAACCTACAGACATGGTACACATATTTCAACAAACAAAAAGGTGTCTCCTATAAATACTTTTCAGTTTTTTGGGTGAATAAACGAATGCCAAACTACAAAAACATCCGTTAATATTGGCTTATGGTTCTAAAGGTTAAAGTATGTTCAGCATTGCTCCTACTCTAAAATGATACATATGGACTGTCCAGCTTGGATGAGATACAGATGTTTGAGCATAATTAGTAGGCCAAAGTTTGCACCCTAGTGTTCAGTTTTAATGTGCTGTTCACTCATTTTTGGCCTATTTTCAAATCTACCTGTCTACTGAATTTTGAGGCAGTCTGATGCAGTTTTAAGTAGCTTTGTTGAAAAGGGTGGTTATATACATATGTCCTGGTTGTATATCCTGCTGGGAAAAAAAGAAAAAAACATCTGGTCTATGCTGGTTTACACTGGTTCTAAACACAACATATGCTGTTTTTTGCTTGTGACCATCTATGCTTTTATTATTAATGAGCAAAATGTAGAATGCCTTGGGCTGTCTTATAAACTTGGCAGTCAAAAATGTATTTAGTTGCTTTAAGGGACTGATGACTTTTCCTGCACATTTCTATGGAAAAATATTTGATTTAGCTTTGGCACAATATGAAGACAATATTCACACATGAATTCTTCTGATATAAAAATTCATTAACTGACTACAAGTGAAGACCTAGGGCTCTATTTTCATGATGGTGCAAGTGAAATCTATTGGGGCAATGACTGCATATTGTTAATTTGTTTGGATGCAGGGAAATTTGTACACTTTGTGTACTGGTAAAAAATGACAGGGGCTGCAACATTGTGGGATGAGTGGTGTAGGGGTGTATTCAAACCCATTTGTGCTGTATTACATGTTCAAGAATTTATGTTACCACATATGGACCAAAAGAAAGAGTCCATAAAAACATTTCCTTCTGCTGTAAAGTTCCCATTTAGAAGATACAGATATTTCATTTTAACTAATTTTATTATATTACTATTTTATTAATATTAGTAATATCAGTATTTATATTATTAGTATTGCATCTTTTTTTTTTTTTTACTTATTTTACTTATTATTGCTTTTTTATTATAGTTACCTTTATCTTTTATCAAATAATTTTAGAGGCAGAATATTTTATTAAAATGTATTAAATTTACTGTGTATTAAAATTACTGTGTATTTCATATTTTATAGCCATAACATTTTGTGTTCCAATTTTTGCTCTTTTTTATTTTACATAATCATTATTATTGTTATTATTATTATTATTATTATATAGTAATAATATTATATATTATTATATATTATAATAATAATAGAAAAGTTGTGTTTACCAAGGAATTGTGTTGCTAGTCATGCCTGTCAATAATATAGACTCCTGTTTGCAAGATACTATTTGTGTATCATATCATTCTATTTCCATTTTTTTTACATGCCATGGTAGCGGGTGTGACACTTGTGCAGGGGTGCATCAGGCACAGCATCATTCCTTAAACATCAATATCAGTCAGTGAAAGTAATTCACTACTTTGAAAGTGTAGAGCATAGAACTGTGCATGGCAACAGATGAGCTGGAGGCTTTGACTGTGCACCAATAAGGTGGAATGAGTGTTCTGTGAGAAACAACTTGCTGTGAATGGAGCCCGGAGGAGCACTCTCTGGTGGTAGAAATGCAGAATAGCACAAATCCACTGCATCTGCCAAAAGGTCACTTAAATAAGGTACACCAGCTGCTTTCAAAAATAGTTAAACATTTCTTCGCTATTTTTTCTAGCTTGTCCGTATAAACACAGCACTGTTTCATGGATGTGAGTCACATGTTGACACAGATTGTCTTTATAAAATTGTTTTAATGTTTTTTTTTCAGTGGTGCATAAATAGCTGGTTAATCACATAGCAGTTCAAATAATCAATCGATCAATGTAAGTAAACCACAGGATAGAAACAGAGGAGAAATGGGGGTGAGACATATTTGCCACTGGAAGATCTCCAGAGCAGAATCACTGGGAAACCCAATCGACTTTGGGTCTTCAAGGCTTTCTTTGCTGGGACTTATTTACAGGATTTATCAGAGCTTCCACAGAAAATCTAGCAGTTATATATTATATGTTTACAATGATAAATTAAAAGTGAGGCTGTAACATAGAAAATTAGCCCAGGACTAGACATGCCTCCCACTATTCATTCATTATCCATCAGGTTCGACATCTAGGCAGAGGTTATCATTCTGTAGCCTGAAGCAGCCCCTCGGGCTCCAGAATGACACCCACCACTGATAAGTGGTGAGAAAGTGATTTCTCCTACACGTCTGTAGCTCTTGATGGAGACCTCTTGGTTGAGTTCACAGAATTAGTCTTTGGGAAGTCCATGTGTCATGCTGAGCCCTAACTATAGGTGGCACATTGTGAAAACTCTGACATCCAACAGTGGAGACAAGCTCATCTGATGTTGAGGTGGTCAGACTTGATCTGTGTCAGCTCCGGTCACCGTCAACCTTGTGAAGTGACACTTTAAAAAAAAGGAACTCATTGATTGTCAGTTACTGTATTCTTTTCTTTCCTCCTTGACTCGATAATAAACCGAACCCACACTGCAGTGTTGGGTGTTTTTCAGTAATGCATCCCTACCATCAGCACACAGCAGGAAAAAAAGAGGTCAGCCTAAAATGACTCAAAGACAAGAACAAGAAGGTCACACCCTGCCACAGTGACAGAGCTGAAATATTTAGCAGTCCTGTATCTTGGGCCTGCCATGACAATTTGCTGAAGTTTCTTATGTGTCCATTGGAAGTTCTACCAATCGGGCAAACCTGAGTCGTACAGCTTTCATAGATATAAGGTTTACTCAGGGTCAACTACTCAAAAGTTATACTATGAGTCATATAATGCTTGTTATTACCTCATTTTTAGTGTGAATGTTCCTCACAATCCAGATGTGTCTCTACGATACACATGACCGACTGTACTGCATTCTACTGTACACTCTTAAAAATAAAGGTACTTCAAATGATTCACTGCATGATGCGATACAACAGTTTCTCAACCCTGGTTCTGGAGTCCCCCTTACCCTACACCTTATAGTTTAAACACACCCCATGCAACTCTGAATGACTTGTTAATAAGCTGATTCCTTGAATCAGGTGTGATTGGAGCAGTGAAAGCGCTAAAATGTGCAAGGTCTGGGGTGCCTCCAGGACCTTGGTTGAGAAACACTGCCATAGACGAACCACCTTTGATTCAAAAAGAATCCTTTTATGGTAAGTGTTAAGAACTTTTAATTCAACTAAAGGATCTTTAGACCTTCACGGGCTGTTTATACAAACCAAAGTTGGACATCAATCAAAGAACCATTTGAAGCAGCCTTATTTGTAAGAGTATACATAAAATCTGACATTCCTATCATCCACAGCTTCTACTCACCTTCCACATGGTTAAAATTCCATCGTCCACACACACAGCGAAAGGGGGAGGAAAGGTGAAGTAAAACTCAGGGTTTTCCCAGCGTTCGGAGCTCTGTCTGCTCTCTTTCACTCAGCACACAGTGCTCAGAGAAGTTGGAGAGAGAGCATGTTGGACTCAGGCTGTGTCATTGTCTGTAGCTGCTCAGTTTTCCAGGCAGACACTCCTCCTTCCCTTGGTGAGAACAGCTCAGGAAGAGTGGACCAATGCATCAGTCCACCTCTGGCTCGTTCAGCCCTGCCCCCTTGCATTCTAGCAGTGGGCAGAGTGCATGCGAAGCGGTGGGGGCTTTCGGAAGGAGACCAATGACGAGACAGATGGGAGGAGATATTCCAGTGATGTGGGTTTGTGGGTTTGTCAGGCTGTTGGATGTCTCTCACATCTCCAGGCAAGATTTTCTTTTTCATGTTTATCCTCTCTCTCTATCTTTTCTCTCGTTCACTCTCCTAGTGATCTGATTCAAACTTGTCTCATGTGTCACCCTCAATTTGCTCTCACCTTCATTTTCGGGGTCCTGTAAACAAGCCTCAGTTTGTCAACTACATCACGCTGCTCCGCTCTTTTAAAACATGGAATTGCAAAGGGGAATAAATCAGGTGGGAAATGTTTATTATTAATAATTAACTTTTTATATAATTTTACCCCAATTTTTCCATCACAGTTTGGAAGTGACAATTTCCTGACCCTGTTAGGACTCTCCCCGATGACATACGATGCTCCCAACACTAGGAGAGTGCATGCTTCCTCCTATACACGTGAAGCCAGCCTGTTCATTCGTTTGACACCATTGTATCAATACTGGGCAGCCAACACACTCAGAGGAAAGCCCAGGTCTTGCACTGGGTGTGATTGGAGCACTATCTACCAACCCAGAGAGAGCGTGACCACTTTTGCTCTCTCAGACTCTGGCTGTTGATGACAAGCAGCATGACCAGGGATTCAAACCTGCAACCTTTGGATTTGAATATGCAGTCCTTGGATCATAGCACTTGTGCATTAGACCATTGAGCCCCAAATTTTATAAACCAACTTTAATAGAAGGTTCTTCTTTCTTGATTTTTCTCTTCTCCTGAGGTCAAACGAGTCTCCTCAACACAGCCATTTGCCATCTTGCGTTTGGAAACAATTAGAGCATTCTGCCTGTATGGATCTGATTACTATGTTTAACCATCTCCAATAAACTATCAGCAACTGTGGGCTCTCTTCTCTACAAGTCATAACAAACTTAGTATCTCTCCCAACTGGACACAGTCTCTCAACACAGTCTCTCGCTGAGCTAAGTCAGATTTTATTAGCTACTACTAAGTGATGTTTTAGTGAATAGCAGGATCAATCAGTCGCTTGCTCATTTCTCAGCCAGCCAGTCTACAATGAAGATTAAAGGAATGCTACAGGTCACTAATGGGTCAGGGTGGCCTAACATTGCCCTTCATCCATAAATCCAAACACCCCATAACACTTCTTTATTGTTACCACATGGTGCTTTAACACTCATTTGGATCATTTGAGTTGCTTACATCCAGACTCTCTGGATGCCAGTTGTTCTTATCAAAAAAGTAAGTGCCTGCAAATAGCAATATCTGTAGCATCAAGACTGGTAAGCGATAGATAAATAAACAGGAGTGCAGAATCTTCAGTGAACCTGAGCTTTTGGATGTTCCATATTCAGGGATTTTCGTCAAATGAAAAGTCCCAGCAATGGGCTAATCCTTTAAGGAATCACTCTGACGTGCCTTTTCTCTGTTCTTCTTCTAATCTTTCAGCTTGAGCTCCTCAAAACGTGACATTCCTTTAACACACAAGAAGCAAAAAACAGTTATCCTTAGAAAGTGAGCAGCATTCTGTTCTGTTGACACTGGTGAATGACTCAGAAGTGGGTCTGTTATTACTACACTAATTATAATACATAATTACTTAGCAAGGTTGAACTGCAAAGTGACAGACATGCCAAATGCTGTGTATGTAAAAACCGGCCTTTTATATTTTATACTTACTACTTTTAAATTGGTTTCAGTGGCAAAAAGTAAAACTTTCTGTCTGTTTTCTGTGTTGGGTAAGACCCAGTTAGCTTTGATTTTTAAATGTTTTTTGGAGAGGTAAACCCTGCGTTTAGCTTTCCGGAATGCCTGGAATTTCAGGGTCCTTGCTTTTTTCTCTTGGCAGACCCAATAAAGGAACTAGCAAAGCTGGTTCCACAAGATGTTGGGGGCAGGATCTCTTCTTCCTGATTTAAGACCAGATTTGAAACTCCTGCTTGTAATAGTAAGACTGCTCTCTGGTCAGTTCTGATCAGATGCCATCTTGTGAGTACTACAGATCTTATCTGTGGGAGATGCATTTAAAGAGGAGTCTACTGTTCTGTCTGACTTTTAATGTCATTCAATTAGATGTCCTGGTCTTAGTCCAATCTCTGTATCTTTACAATGGGTGTCCTGTTTTCCTTTATTTGTCCTCACACTGGTCCTATTGCTTCTACACTTAATTGCCTCACTGTTTACAAGGATATAAATGGTACATACAATCATTTTGCATGTTAATTAGAATTCAGGGAGTCTGTCTCTGCTACTCAATCATGTCTCTTCTGTAAAATCCTGAGCACTCTGCTTGTCTTTTTGCCCTTTGACCACTAAAGTGTTTGCAGATGGCTGTTTAAAGAGCTGCTTTAAGTAATATTAGCTGCTGTAAGATTTTTCATGCCATGATTTTAATTATTCAAATGTAGGTCATGCTTTGTCCTTCAGAAGACCAAAATAACTGCTACGGGAACCCCCAACAACAGCAGAGCATGCAAGTATTTGTTAATTAATAATTTTTTTGTTCACTCAGCTTGTAGGTCTTGTAAGGGGTCATGCGAACAAACTGAGTAAGCAACTTCAGGGCATGTCGTACATGTTGTCTCCCATAAATAAACACACATGGCTGCATTCCATGTTTTGACTCAGCTGGACAGCAGGGATTATGGATAATGTAACCATAATAGAGCTGAGGTA
Source organism: Acestrorhynchus altus (assembly GCA_034509495.1). Lineage (NCBI taxonomy): Eukaryota > Metazoa > Chordata > Actinopteri > Characiformes > Acestrorhynchidae > Acestrorhynchus > Acestrorhynchus altus. The sequence continues at coordinate 38,695,130 of CM067502.1, forward strand.
AGAAGGTTCTGAGGTTCCAACTAATATAAAACTATTAGGTAATGTTGGGATCTAAATCTGAGATTTCTCTACCCTTTGCTTATTGTACTTGGATGAAAACTAAAGCAACACCCACAAGATCAATTTCTGCCACTGGTAGGTTCTCAAATTTGTCATACATATCACCTTCAATATAAAATAAGAGGTTAGAATTCACAGTGTGGCAAAATGATTCAAACAAAACTACACCCACACCCTTTTCACATCTGTCTCTCATTATAGGCAAACACCTTGTCTCTTTCATTCCTTGGTGTTGCATCATCATTGGGCAATTTTTTATTTCTCTCCATAGTAGCCTGATGTTTACATGCAGTCATCAAAGCAATATTGATTTTTCAGTTATTGTTCTTTTTCTGGAGAAGAATGAGCACACAATGTGTTTGTGTTCCATGTACATTCCTACATACATTTAATTGCAAGTTTTACAATTTGAGGGACTTCTAAAACTAAATTATACATGCAAAGTTAAAATGTACAGGCACCCATGTCAATTAATTATTCAGAGGTTCTGAACATTCCAAAATGATTGTTAACCTGCCAAGGCCAAGTCCCCTTAACATCTAGTTAGTGATCATGATTGACTACAGCTGGTACAGGTCTGGAAGGTCTGGAAGAAAACCCAAACTGTCACTGTCTACATTCAAGCCAGTCATCCAAGTTTTAGATAACTTAGTCAAATGAGATAAAAATGTAGCTGTTTGGCCACAGTGACCAGAGGTATCTTTGCAGGAGTAAAGGTGAGGCATTCAAACTTAAGAACAGTGTACTGTCTGTTAATCATGGTGGTGGTAGCATCATGTTCCTGGGCTGTTTTGCTAATAGTGCAACTAGTGCATTGCATGAAGTGGATATAATCATGAGATCTAGATTAGAGATCTAAGAATTCTAAGGATTAACATCAAACCATCAGCTAGATGGCTAAAACCTGGACTTGGTTTCAACAAGGCAAAGACATAGAGAGTGTTTTGATATGATAAAGCAGACTAACATTTTTTTTAACAACTTTTTGGAAGGCCTTCTTAAAGTCCTGTCCTGAATGTATATGAGCTATGCTTAATTTATTCTGAAATGTGTCCAATATATATACAAAGTAAAGCTTACAATCCAGAAATTACTCACAATTGAATTACTGGTATGCTGCAGCTGGAGTATAAAGATGGCATCTGTCAGATGGTCTCTTTATGTTCCAGTTAACATGCAGCACTTTTCTAACTCCTCAAACAGAGCTGTGGTAGCCAAAGAGGGGCTCGTTCCGTCCCAGTAAAAACACATGCAGTTCAGTTAATCCTCTCCAATTGAGGGGATCATTGTGGGCATATTAGTGCCCTGCTTTTCAGTTCTGTGCTAAGCATAATTCACACATAACAAAGTGTGACTGGCACCAAGGTGATTAAGGCTCTAATGGTCTTTAAGAAGTTTGAGTGAATCCCCAAATGTCCAAAAGAAGGACTGAAAAAGAGTCTGATGAGTTGATTAGGCTGAGAGAAAGAGATTTGATATAAATGACCATTTAAGTTAGGACACCTCCCCATTTACTACTACTTAAAATTCCTAAAATTAGAAATAGGTGCAGCACATCAGCTGCAAATGATTAGAGCATCATTCTTTGGAGGAATCTTATTTAAAGTCTTATTTAAATTTTAGACTTTAATTTGCTTTGCTCCTGATTGTTGATGTGAGTAGGATCATCATGGTGATCATCATTCAAAGAGCTCTGTAAGATATTCCGAAGATGGGTGTAAATGCTGATGATTTCAGCCCAAGAGCAGACCACAAGATTAAAAAAGAAGTCTCCAACTTAAAAATTCATTATGAAAAAAAAATCATTAGCTGTTGCCACAGCTGATGTCAGTTAATGTATCTACCATCAGAAAGAGACCAAAAAAGTTTGATTTCATGGTAGGTATGCAAGGAGGAAACCTTAGCTGTCAAAACACTCCACAGAAAGACTTAAGTTTGACAGAGAACACAGAGACAAAGTGCAGGACTTCTGAAACAATGTGCTTTCGAAGAATGAATCCAAAGCTAAATTATTTGTGCACAGTAAGAATGTTTTGCACTGCATTTGAGCACAAGAACTTCATACCAGCTGTGAGGCATGAAGGTGGAAGTGTCATGGTTCAGGGCTGCTTATTTGCAGCAGGGCACTCCATCATAGAGGGGGCTTGAGGGAAATGTAAGACTTTACAAAACCTGATGTTGAAATATCACATAGCTGAAAGAATTCTGCAGTGAAGGAGCAGGAATTTCCCCCCCTCAAAATTCCAAACACAATACGATGACAAAGTGAGAAACATTTGTTTGAAATCTTTGCAAATTTATTAAAAATAAAACACAAAAATATAACGTGCATAAGTATTCACAGCCTTTGGCATGAAACTCAAAATTGAGCTCAGGTGCATCTTCTTTCCACTGAGCATCCTTCAGATGTTTCTACAGCTTGATTGGACACTTGTGGTAGATCCAGTTGACTAGACATGGTTTGGAAAGGCACACATCTGTTTATATGATATTCCATAGTAGATAATGCATGTCAGAGCACAAACCAAGCCATTCAATCTAAGGAATTGTATATAGACCTCTAAGACAGAATTGTATTGAGATACAGATCTGAGGGAGGGTACAGAAGGTCCCAATGAGCACAGTGGCCTCCATCGTCCACAAATGGAAAAAAGTTTGGAACCACCAGGACTCTTCCTAGAGCTGGCTGTCTGGCCAAATTGAGGAATCATGGTGGAAGGGCCTTAGTCAGGAAGGTGACAATGGACCCAATGAACACTCTGACAGAGTCCCAACGTTGCTCTGTGGAGAGAGGAGAACCTTCCAGAAGGACAACCATTTCTGCAGCACTGCACCAATCAAGCATGTATGGTAGAATGGCCAGACAGAGGACATTCCACTATAAAATGCAAATGACAGCCTATCCAGAGTGTGCAAGAAGGCATCTAAAGTACTCTCAGACTACAAGAAACAAAATGATTGAACATTTTGGACTGAATGTCAAGCATTATGTCTGGTGGAAACAGGCAGTACAGAGGACTCTTGACCTCAGATGGGGCAAAGGTTTATCTTCCAACAGGACAACAACCCTAAGCACATGGCCGAGATAACAAAGGAGTGGCTTTGGGACAACTCTGTGAATGTTCTTGAGGGGCCTAGCCAGTGCCCAGACTTGAACCTGATTGAACATCTCCGGAGATATCTAAAAATGTCTGTGCACCAACACTCCCCATACAATCTGATTGAAGAGCTTTTGCAAAGAAGAATGAGAGAAACGTCACAAAAACAGGTGTGCCAAGCTTGTAGGCTCATACTCAAAGAGTATGGTGTTGCAGCCTCTGGGGCCTTTCAGAAAAGGTGTGTATATACTGACATGTGACATTGATTGCACATAGGTGGAGTTCATTTCATTAAGCATGTGACCTCTGATGCTAACTGGTTGCAATGTCAATTATTTTTTTATTTCTATTTTCCCTCATTTCACTTCAAAAGGTATTTTATGCAGATGCATCACATAAAATTTAAACTGAAAAAAAAAAAATCCAACACATTTAAATACAGATTGTAATGTTACAAAATAGGTAAAAAGCCAAGGGGGTGAATACTTTCACAAGGCACTGTACGTATATACATTAGCCACTTACCTTGATAACTATAGGTATAGCTATAGCTGTACCTGTACCTCAATGCAAAAGTGTTCTTCACTGAGGCTCGGTTTTGATGATGGATATCTGAATAGCCACATCACACCAATGCACTTATGCTTTTTTCTCAGATTTCAGACAATATCCCTTTACAACAATGCCATGCAAATGATATAATCAGCATTGCACAGTTTTATTTCAGATCAGCAAAAAGGTCCAACATACCATTGCAATGCCTATCAAAGGGTTAATCTAGAAACTGTCCACGTGTATGCAGGTGTGTATGAACATGTGTGGAACAGCCTTATTTCCATTCCGAATGTATTTTTCTGATGAAAAGAGTCTAGATTGTCTTGCTTTTAAACTACATGAATTACTACATGAATCATTCTAAATTCAAGACACAAAACGTATGTCTTATTCAGATCTTTTAAATGTCACCTCATTGGTCAGATCAGATGTGAATTCACGTTTTGATGAAATTTTCTGCAGGTATGTAGGTCAACCATGATTGATCACATTCGTAAACAGCTGGGTCTCTGAGAGCTTCAACTGCACTGCACAGCATGCACTACTTACAGTACAAGCTTCTACTTGCACCACGATTAAAGCAATAACTGAAAAGTCATGCTTTTTAGCAGTGTGTGAAAGTCTAAAAGCATTTGCTTATTAAATTTAATATTTAAAATATTGCTGTTGGCACAATTAATTATTAACTCCATGCTTTTTTTCTTTTTTTATTTCTTAATGCAAGTCATTACTTGACCTTCTAATTATTCACAGTTCCAGACAAATTGGCTGCTTACATATTACCATGATCTCCAATCTGTGAGTGTGTTTTGCGAATGAAAAGGAATCTTCTTACTGTCCCCTTTACACTTCATGTTAAGGGTGGATACTTATGTATTGTAGATGTGACGAGCTAAAGTCTTTTTTTTTGAAAAAAAACATTTGTGGCTGTAGCTTTATTCAAATGCAACTTTGAAATGAAAAAACTACTTCTAAAAAAATCCATAAAAACATTAATGTGGACAATGTTTATTCAGAAGCCAATTGCAACAATGTGACTGTGCAAAAAGTGAAACCAAAAATATACACAAATCCTTACATTAAAGAATGAAATGTGGACTTCAGTAATCAATTAATTCAATATTTCAAGCCAAAAATACAGTTGTCCAAAAACAACCTTAGAGCAACCTTAATTAAACACTAATCATATCATGTGTTGGACAGATCTTCATGTTAGATGTTTTTGTAGTAAAATTAATTAAGAAATATGCAGCAGTTAGTTTTGGACGTGCAAACTGATTTGAGAAGCATTCAAACTATGTTTTTATCTCACAGTTTGTTTCTTTTTTTCCTCAAACACTATCATTTCTGAAGGTGGATCTGCCAGTTTGTCACCCTCTGCCAGTTTTTGTTTCTTTTTGTGTTCTATTGCTTTATTGATGATTCATTGCTTTTATCTTTTAGGTAGGCTGTTATAGTCAGACCTGCTGGAGCCACTTGCCACACTCTGGTAATGTTTACATTCTCTGTTCTCCATAAACCAATTACATCTTACTACCTTTCTGAATCAATGTTGACCCACTGGCCCAGGCTGATGAAATGCTAACTCCCACCTGGAGTATTACAACCAATGTGGGGGTCCAGTGTCCCCTAACTAACTATATATAAGTAACTTTATAAAAGTAACTATATATAACTAACTATGTATAAGTAGTTTGACCAGAGGAGGATGGGGCCCCCCTTGTGAGCCTAGTTCCTCCCAAGGCTTCTTCCTCCAGCTCTGAGGGATTTTTTCCTTGCCACTGTTGCCCTTTGGCTTACCAGGGGATTCATGTATTTATCCTTTGTTCATGTGTTTTTCACCTTTTTATTTTTTTATTTCATTTGGCAAATTAAACATAATATGTCATGAGAGGGAGTTTCACTTTTGAACACCAGCAAGAATTTCTGTAGGAAGAGAAGAAATTATTATTATTATTATTATTATTATTATTATTATTATTATTATTATTATTATTATTATTATTATTGTTGTTGTTGTTGTTGTTGTTATTGTTATTGTTATATATATAGTACTTAACAAACATTAGGTTCAGAAGAATGAAAAATGAAAATGAAATCGAATAAAATAAACAATTGAAAAATTTGAGATAAAAAGCAAAATCAATCAAGTGTGTCTAAAACATGGATAAGGATCAAATGTAGAGTAACTTAAAATTAAGGATTGCAACTACAGGCAAATAAGCAACTTTTAAAGGTGAGTTTTAAAAAGTGATTCAAAAAAGATCCGACTGTCTGCTGCTCAGATGTGTGCTGACTGGTCTTTGGGACCATAAGCAAACCAGAGCTCATTGAACTTACGTTTGGATTTAAAATGTTTGTAATTTGTATTTTGATATTATAATCTTACACAACATTGTTTAGTGCTTAGTGTTTAATAAGTAATTAGATGTGAAATCAGTAGGTTTTATAGCTATGATATACTGTTGCTGATGAGTTGATTAAGTAGCCAGCAGCTGCATTTTGCACAAGCTGCAGTTTATTTACAGTGTGAAAAGGACAACCAATAAGAGGAGCATTGCAGTAGTCAAGACGTGATCAATGTATAGTTAAGGTGCTCAGAATCAGTGTAGGACACTTATAACAGAATATGGACTGTGTTTCTCAGGTTAAATTATGCAGACATGTAATCAAATTATAGTTCTAAGTTCTAAGTATCTAAGATAGCACATTTAATGAGTCCTGTGCTGTGATCTTTTAATGCCTTATATACTGTACTGCCTTTACAGAGACTGCAATAATACTGAAATGATTACTGCCAGACTGAAAAAAATAAATAAATAAACATTTTCTGTCTAATCTAGGTCAATCTGATTATGAGCAGTGCATCATACAAAAATGACAACATTTTTGGATGGATAAAAACCTTTGCTAAATCTTTTTAGCAAAAAAAAAATAAAAATAGGGCAGAAACACAAAGTCACAATCCTTCCAACCCAAGCAGAGTGGGAAGTGGCACTGCATATTTGGAATGAAATGCAGTTTAATCAGTAACAGAGCAAGAGATTAGAGAGAACAAAGCAAGTAGATAAACAGCAAGAGGATGAATCTCAATCTTGCCTGCCCTGCTGGGAATTCTATGATCTTATTTTCCCAGGCAACAAATCAGAAAATCAAATACCATGCACTCTTGCATTATAATTAGACTATAGCTTTGGTTTGAGTTTAGATTATGAGAATACAGCTTTCATACCTATGACTCTGCATGTCCAATACCTGACTTCAACTATTTGTTGGAAAGAAGTGATATTTCTGTATCATGTATATTCTACCAACTGAGGTTCTTAAAGCAACATGACTATTTTAGGAATGACTGGTCTATATTGAAGTACTCTCAAAAGCCATATTTGGACTGGTTTTACATGGGGAATTGTAATTTTTACCAGAAGTTCTCAATTTTAGTGCTGTCCAAATGTGAAAGCAGGCATTGCTATGCAGCCAACATGCTCCGATCCAATAGCTAACAGACACCTGTCCCAACCAGCATTGAAGTGGGTGATGTCTACCCACCCAGAGAGAGCATGGCCAGTTTTGCTCTTTCGGACACTGGCTGTCATTGGCAAGCAACATGGCCCTGAATTAAACCTGCAATCCTCGGATCATAAGGCTAACACATTAGACCAATGAGCCACTTAGAGCCCATATCAGCCATTTTTCTGGACTGATTTAACCTTCTATAAAATGGGCCAGTTGGAACTGAATGCCATCAAATACTCACAGCAATGCTGCAAACTGCTGTTGAAAAATTTCCCTGCATAGTAGGGACGGTTACTCCAACAACATCAGGATAAATAATACATTTGTCCCTAAACCATTATCTCGCAAACAGCATTTTGCCTTTTCCAGAAGCTGTATGATCAGCAAAGAACTGGCTTTAACGTGGACCAGCTTTATAACTTCAACAGTAGGAATAACTTTAACAGCAAATCCTCATGGCATCTTCGTTGGTTATACACAAAGCAATTGCTTTATGCACAACTCTCGTTCACCTTACATGACTGCATTAGTGGAAAGATAACACTGGACAACACAAACATACAATTAAATTGGGTCTTAGTAAATGAATTGACCTTTAAGCCTCAGCTCTTCAGCAGAGTCTGTAATCCAATTATGAGAATAATATCTTACCAACAGTGAAAGGTCAAGTTTGTTAAATTCATTAGAATGCCGTCTAATAACAAATACCAAATGACCATCTAAAACAAATGTTTTCCAAAGAACTCCCCATTATATAGAGGTCACAAGTCGCACTGGCTGTAAGGTCCTTAAGAAGCACCACATAACAATGAGGCACTTCTACCAAAACACCACATCTAATATACATTTCAAAGTTGAAATGGCTCCCCGAGGAGCCGCAGTAAGCGAGATGCTATTGTGATAGAAAAGACCATTGCCGACACAACAACCTCTGCTATGCCCTTGAGCTTCATTCTTCAGAAAGTCTAGGTTTGCCTGAGTGGAGAGACTGTAATGAATGCTGTGATCTTAAGTAAGACTTGCACACTCTCTCCCCACAGCTATGTCAGCTCTCCCAATGCGGGAAACCAGTAATGGAGTACTTAATTCTTTGGCCTCTCTCAGATGTTTTTGATTCATTACACCTTCCCACTGCCATGCTTGCTGGCCAAAACATAATGTTCCACTAATATCATGGTAATACATTATCCCCAGCCACCGGCTAAGACAGTAGTGTAAAATGAAATATGGCAATGGTTAAGACACTGCAACATTCATTATACTTGAAATTCATTGGAGAGAAGCAGACCATGGACAGATACTATATGGAAAATAACCAATGTGGTAATTATGACCTTTATGGAGTGCATGACTATAAATTACAGCATATAGGACATCGTGTGTGGTGCTAGGTCTTTATCTTTCTTACTCTCTGGGATATTGCCTGGCTTCTACAAATATCCCTACATTAACCATTGAGGGTAGGGTTCTAAGGGTTAATACACCTGATCTAGCAGTTCAAGGTCTTCAGAAGCTTTTCAGTATTGGAGCCAGTTGCAAGAGATTAAGCAGTGATGGATGTCTAAGAGCAGGATTGTGCACCCCCCCCCCCCCCCCCCACTGACACCACACAATCCTCCTTTCTCCATTCACCTTCAAGCAAAATCCACTGCCAGTCAAAGTGTAGTGACCTACAGGCAGCCAGAGCCATTAGAAGAATGCCCTTAACAATCTTAAACTGGCAATCACTTGATGGTAAGCCCACGCAGGGGTGAATTACCACATCATCAGAGTCATTCTTTACGGAGTTTAGTGGTTGGTTTTGGTAGAAGAGGTTTTTGATGGTCTAATCAGAAACCATTGATAGCACATGGTCTTTCATTGCAGGGTACCTCTGGACTTGATAATCATCCTCAGATGTAGGTTGCTCTTGTCTCCCAAGATAAAATGAGCAGGAAAGATAAAAGTATAGTTTCCTAGTGGATGAGACTGCGTTTAATGGTGCCAAAGTCATTATTGTAATCCAGAAAAGTTTATAAGCACCATATGAAAAGCAGTGTTAAATGTGTTTGAAACAGTTGAGACCCAATTGTTGTAGAAGACCTAAACAGCATTGTAAACCATAAAATACCTAGTAAACTAGATGTTTAAATGTATTAAGAAATTCATAACAATGGCTTAGAGTGTCTTTTTTGTGTTTTGCTACCTTGCAACCTGGAATTGAAATGGATTATTTGAGGGTTTTCATTATTTCATTTACAGAACATGCCTAGAACTTTAAAAATGAGATTTTTTTTATTGTGAAGCAAATAACAAATTGGAGAAAACAACAGAAAATCACACCCCTACATTCAGAACTTTGTGGAGCCCTCTTTTGCAGCAAACAGCTGCAAGTTGCCTTGTATAAGTATCTGCACGCTTTCCATATCTTTCCACCTGGATTTTTGCCCATTACTCAAGGCAAAACTGCTCCACCTTCTTCAAGTTAGATGATTTTTACTGGTGAACAGCAATCTTCAAGTCTGACCACAGATTCTCAATTGGATTAAGGTCTGAGCTTTGACTTGGCCATTCCAATACATTTACACATTTCCCATTACATCCCATGTTGCTTTATCAGTATGCTTGATTGGGTCATTGTCCTGTTGGCAAGTGAACCTCCATCCTAGGCTCAAATCTGAAATAGTCCGAAACAGGTTTTGCTCAAGAATGTCCCTGTATTTAGCACCATTCACCTTCCTCTCAACTCAGACCAGTTTCCCAATCCCTGCTGCTCAAAAACATTCCCACAGCATGATGCTACCACCACCATGTTGGTGTTCTTGGAGTAATAAAATGTGTTGGTTTTGTGCCAGACATAACTTTTTCCTTTGTTGGCCAAAAAGTTTGTTTGGTTTCATCTGACCAGAGCGCCTTCCTCCATACATCCGGGGTGTCTCCCATATGCCTTTCTATTTTTTCTTTCTAAGGCTTTTTCCTGGCCAGTCTTCTATAAAGCTTCACTCTATGGATTATATGGCTTATTGTGGTTGTATGGACAGATATACTTAAGGTTACCTTTGGTCTCTGTGCTGCCTTTGATTACTGATGTCCCTCTCTTGGTAAGTTTTTTATGGTACCATGTTTTTTCCATTTGATGTACTTCTAAACAATTTTGTCCGTGATTGTTTGGAGATCTCCTTGGTCTTCATGGTGTTTGGTAAGTGGTCATGGTAAACGAGGTGAAAACATATCCACATGCTTATTTTCAAATTTCAAAATTGCAGGTAAAGGCAAGTAATGTGTGTGTGTGTGTGTGTGTGTGTGTGTGTGTGTGTGTGTGTGTGTATTCTTGCTTAATTGTACACAATAACAGGGTGACCGTGTTTCCAGAATTTTTCCATGCCTGTGTGTGTGTGTGTTTGTGTTTATGAACCATTGAATTCACTTGCGTGCTTTGGGTCACTGTCTTGTAACACCTTCAGCTCTAATCCATAGACATTAAGCCATAGTCTGTTCGTTCTCCTGCACAAAACCAAATTTCCGACAAGGAAAGCTGGAAAATTCACACCAAACTTTAGTTCAAAGTCCAAGATGGTTGCACCATGCATCAAATGTGAGAGCAGTAGTATTTTAGTAGTAGTTTATTAGCACTTCTGTCTATTTGTCTCATTCAGTCATACCCACAGAACTATCCAACAGCTGTCTCTAGACATAACACACTGCATAATTCAGTAATGTTGTGAACTAGATAGATAGAACTTTACTGATCCCTTTGTGAGGGTTCTCTCAGGGAAACTAATATCACTAACAATCTTGGTGTAGGATAATGTTAACAGTTTTTATTATTGTAATTTTACTCGGGACAACTTTTTCTGAATGTCAACTCGGAACACGGTCAACTCAGGTGTGATGTTATTCCCAGCTCTGACATCCATCGTCTCAGCTAAACAGAACATACCATTAGATATGGTAGGGCAAGCATATTCTGTAATTTCCTGTCTCCTAAGCTGATACATAAGGGCCTAGGTATTGCCTTTTACAGAAGTACTAAGAATGCTTCAGTGAAAACTGTGAACTTTGTTGTGGTAACTCATTTGACGCAAATACTGATATACAGTGGTGATTAAAAGTTTGGGAACCCTTTTCTATATTTTTGCATAAATTTAAAAGAGAGATAAAAGATATTTTCAAGCCTTAAAATAGATAAGGAGAACCATGTCAAACAAATGAGACAAACATATTACTTTGATATTTATTTATTTGTTTCTTATATACTATCCAATATTACAAAGGTGATTGAATATTACGTTTCTGTGAGTGGCAAAATGTCAACTTTTGCATTCAGCATCCGGTTTGACCCCCTTTGTGCAGCAATAACTGCAACTAAATGTTTCCTGTAACTGTTAATTAGTCCCGATTAGCCTAATCCCCATGCAAAACAACTTTAACTCTGTTGTTATATTGGAGGGTTTCCTCAGATGAACTGCTTGCTTCAGGTCATTCTGTAATATTTCTATCTGGTTAAGGTCAAGACTTATGATTGGGCCTTTCCATAACATTCCCTTGTGTGCTTAGGGTCATTGTCTTACTGCATGACCTACATTCTCTTGAGATTCAGCTCACAGGCAGATGTCTTGACGATTTCCATTATCAAATCGAGTTTATTGTCACATGACATTAGACAGTGAAAGGTGAGTGAAAACTTAGGTGCAACAGTAAAACAGGAGAAAAACAAGAGAAAAAATAACAATAAAAGATAAAGATTAACCATATAAATATGTAAAATAAATGAGCTATATACACATTAACTTACACTATACATAGAAGTCCTGTGTATATAGAAACTGTAAAATTAATGTTTGACTGATGCACTTTCTGATGAATCCAGTTTACTGAATCAGCATACTCATCAGTTCTGTTAGATGAATCACAGAATATCTCCCAGTCCATGTGATCAAAACAGTCCTGGAGTCTGATTGGTCTGACCAGCGGTGAACCTCCTTGATGGTGGGTGGCTGCCATAGGTGGGCAGGAGCACGATGGAGGAGGGATCTGATTTGCTGAACAGAGGTCAGGGGAGGGCTTGGTACACCTCCCAGAAGGTGGTGCAACAGTGACCCAGCATTTGTGTTTTCCTCATAGTAGACATCATGTGTTGGACGTACTTTGAAGCGACTTTCTTCAGGTTGGCTTTTTTTAATGCCTCTGTGTGCACGGGTTCCTGTTTGCTGATCACATCATGCAGTTTCCAGAGTGCCAGGTCTGTCTCCGACTGTGGGTTTATGTGCACAGCAACAGCTATGACCCCTGAAAACTCCCTGGGAAGCCAGACTGGTCTGCACGAGATGATCAGATATTCCAGGGGAGCAGAAAGACTCAAAAAAGTGTACATTCCTCCAATGACACCAATGTGGAATTTGCTGGTATCCTTCAGAATACATTGTTTCTTCAATGATGGCAAGCCATCAAGCCCAAACCAGAATATTGCCACCTCCATGTTTCACAGATATGGTATGGGATTTATTTTTTATTGTTTTATTTAATTTAATTTAATTTAATTTTTTTTTTTTTTGTATAGCAGCTGTTTTGTCCTTGCAACCCTGCCATGCACAACATTGTTGTTCAGTGTTCTCCTGATGGTGGACTTATAAAAAAAAATATTATATTAAAATATATATTATTCAATGTGAGAAAGACCTTTAATTGCTTAGAGGTTGCATTGGGTTTATTTGTGACCAGATTATGTCTCTTGCTCTTGGTGTGATCTTTGTTGGTCAGTCACTCCTGGGGAGGGTAATAATGGTCTTGAATTTTCTCCATTTGTACACAGTCTGTCAGACTGTGGACTGGTCTGACAGATTTGGTAACTCCTCTTCTGAGCTCCTCAGAAATCTCCTGTGTTCATGCCACGATACACTTCCACAAATGTGTTATGAAGAGCAGATTTTAATAGATCCCTGTTCTTTAAGTTAAACAGGGATCCCACGCATACCTGATTGGGAGCCCTTTGATTTGAAACACCTGACTAATTTCATCTTCGAATTAACTGCTAATCCTAAAGGGTCACATACTTTTGCCACTCATAGACATGTAATATTGGATATTTGTCCTCAATAATGTCACGTAAAGAGTCCAGCACCAGTCTTGTTTTGTTTACCTTCACATGTCCTTTTGAGCACATGTCATGTCTCCTCCCATTCCCAGCTGTGTTCCATCTGTAACCCTGCCCCATCGTTATCATGTCCCAGCCGTGTCTAATGTGATTGTGTGTATATAAGTCCCTGGTCTCTGTTGGTCCTGGTCGGTCTTTGTGACTACTTGTGTGCTTTGTCTACATGTATACTCGTCTTGATGGTTATCGTACCCTATCTGTTTGTACCTTGTCAATAAATACAACCCAGCGTGTACGTCCGCCTCCACCTACCTCTTTGAGTCCCAAACTTTACAAATAAATTAACGAGCAAGTCTAGTATTTTTGTCTCATCAGTTTGATGTACTTTAAGGCCTTCTTATCCAGGTGAAATTTAGGCAGAAATATAGAAAATTCAAAGGCTTTTGCAAACTTTCAAGCACCACTGTATGTAGTCTTAATAAGCCTTTCAAGAGGTCATTTTAAGAGCAAGGGGTGTTTAAAATATTTTAATTATTACACATTGTTAATCAAATTCTTGAAGCTTCAAATTCTTCTCTCTTCACATGTCTGTCTATCATGTTGCAAAAAGCATGAAGATGACTAGGTTGGATTCATTTTCTTTGTAATCTTGAAGGATAAGTTCTTTACGGTAAGCACCACAGCCAGTCTGAAATTGTGCAACCATTTCTCTACATCTAGATTTCCTGATATAGGACTATATATATATATATATATATATATATATATATATATATAGGACTCCTGATATGCGACACTAACCACAAAGTCCAAAGTCAAGATCACCCTTACTATGACTTTGAAACAAAAGGACAGTCTTCCCTGTAGAGAGCAGAAATCTAAAGCTGATTACACATCCGTGGCTTTAGGTCACACATTATCCATTCCTAGCAGCCTTTCTTCAGCCTTCAGCTCTGCTGGGTTGGCAGAAAGTAGCTTTTTGACTCTGATCTTGGCATTTTTGTGCAACATCTGAAGCTAGACTGCCACACAAAGAACTTCATTTGCAAATAAGAGATCGGCTTACCAACCAAAAGTGACACTGTATGCATTGCATGTTCCTGTTACAAGCTCAGTCAAGCATCATAATGAGGTTACCCCACAAGCATAGCTTGGTCCTACATCATTCCCCAGATGCTTAGTCAATAGCACAAATCGAAAGGCCTTAGGAAGGTGACAGAACCAAGATTAGTTTGTTGCTCCTGGTGTGTAATGGCATTCCGATGGGGTATGAAAGGAGCATGCAGCTGCATTTAAATTTCATTGTAACCGCTACTGAGAAGCAAATAAAAACAAGGATTGATTACGAGCTACATAAATTATTAAATTAGGCTCTGGGGGAGGGGAATGCATGAGGGTAGAGTAATCTGAAAGAGGATTTTTGACTACTTGTTTTCTGGAGGTCTGAATGAATTAATAATGAATGGGGTATAGCATGAATACACACTCGCTGACAAACGCACCCACATAGAATTCCTGCAAAACCACAACTGCATCAGATATGGCACATGTTTAAATGATTACAGATGTGGTCTCATTTCTCAACTGACCTATTTAAAGGCTCTTAGAGCCTTCTTTTAGGTACTGTACCTCTTGGTGTGAGATTGTTGACTGCTAGACATGCCTTTACAACACACTCAGAGGCATTTTGTCCAGTTGACAGACTGAGAAAGGATGCATCATTGGACTAAGTGAAGCAAGGTGGTTGTTTTAATGAACTGCCTGCCATCTAGACCATTCCAACCAAGGCACCATCACCTCTGTTTGCAGGGGGTTGTACATGAGAAACATGGACTCGTATGAACTGGGTTCAGGCATGGAAGCCTTGTGCTGAGTGCTTCAATCCTGCCTTTGCTGTGGGGCAACACACTGTCCCAGCTGCTGGTGAGACGATCTGGGGAACCATTGCATACAACACTTGGTCAGCCCTAGTAGTGATACAAGGGACATTAACAGCTCAGCAATGTGTGCAGGAGATCCTTCTGCATTTTTTTGTCAATGAGTGTATAGCCTAATGAGTCCATATACCTTAGCTTTCATAATAAGATCTCTCCCTCTTTCTCTGTCTCTCCTTCAATCTCTCTCCACCCAGCCTTTCACTCACTGTATCGGTTTCATTTATGAATCTCCCTGGGTCCACTTGATCTCTGGCAGACAGCAGAAGGACAGGCTTAACTGACCATCTGTTTCGAGGACATCTGTCTAATGGGCCTCGGCCCGACTGTAGTTGGAAAACATGTCAACGAATTGGATGCACCGACATTACATCCAGTTAGTGTATGATTTATCAGGAGACAAATATTGGCAGGGCACAATCATAGCTCTTGTCTGCTTTTGTTGGATCCCACATGAAAAAGGAAAGAGCTTCACTTAGGGAGTCACTGTGAATGCTAAGCATGGCAGACAGAAGATGTGGAGCAACTGAGATTGATGGTGACATTAGTTTTAATTAGAACCACATTGTTTAGTGTACTTATTAGCACTGATATATATGGCTAGACCATTGACAGCAGTGTACTTTGAATTAAAAAGCTTACTTTTTCCTGCCAACGTAAATTAATTGAATATATTTCATACAATCTGTCTACAGCCATTACTGTATACAAATTTATAGTAATTTACCATTTCCAAAAGAAACAGTATCAGATGTCTTTGATGTGAAAATAATAGAAATAATAAATTAAATATTTGGATTTCTTTTCACCAAAGACTTGGCCACAGTCCTGTTGGGAGAAGCAGTCCAGTTGGAGAAGCAGCCAGAAAATTCCATAGATGCTTAGATAACAAAAACTCTATGAAAGCACTCTCATAAATGACCCAGCATGCGCACTATCAAGTGATGGGCACTAGGGGTCAATTTCTCATTATGTGTGAAGTCTATCAAAGTCTTGCATGGTAGCCAGAATGATGTGATTGAAAACAGAAGCAGTTCATCAAGAAGTTCCCAACACCCCCCAACCCTGGAAAAAAAAAATCAACAAAGGAGCTGACAGGAGTAAATGAATAGATGCCACACTGTCATGTTCGCCTGACCATACAGTTGAATTGGACCTGTCACTCTGAGCCCTCCTTGTGTGCGCCATGACTGGAGAGCACTCAAGATTCCTTCAATGGGCTGAAGAAATCCCTAGTGAGGGAAAAGCCTCAGTAAACAAATTACTTTCCACTTTTATTGTAGACTCTGCTCTTGACTGATGTGGGGAATGCAGCAATATTGTGAAGGAGGGTGGAGAGGGGTTGCCAAGCCTGGGTAGCCATAGCAGTAGGACAAGAGAAGCTTTCATTTTGGAATGAGGAGGATAGCTTTGCCATGAATAGATCAGAGAGCGTGCTTGACGCACAAGCCAAAATCGTGCTGGGAAGAAGTCTTGGTATCCAACCAGGGCACTGGCGCTGGGCAGTAGCGCTGTGTAATCTCTGCTGAGAAGGATATGGCTGAACTTGGAAGACCTATTAATTTTAAGTCTCTGCTTGTCAGTCCCAGAACATTCCACAGACTAACACTTCTCTCCAAGCTCTCAAAAAGCTTCATAATATCCTTATTAGTACAATATGTGGGTCACCTTCATTTTAATTCTCAGCTGACCTTTGTGGAACAATATGTACAAGGACTAAAGGACTTGATCAGATGTTTTCAGCTCGATGTGTTTTTCTTTTTTAAGTGCTAACACCATGCATGTAAGAATCTCACAGCCTCCCTTCCTACCATCTTGAAAAAGTAAGCTATACCCTTGAGTGTGTCGTTTTGATAAATGGTCATGTTGCTATCAGCTCAAATGGCATGAACTGTCATCAGTCCCTGCTTTGCTTTAAAAACAAGGTCAACCTGTCACTTCGTATTGATTCTGACTCTGGCTTGACTTTGATAATGCACAACCCTAAGATGTCATGTTTCATGAAATGACACTAACATGGACTGAAGAAACACACCAGGTTAATGAGTTTTGAAAGGAGTAGTTGAGTATAGAATGTAGAAATCAAACTGCTGGTAAATGGCCCTCCAGGACCAAAGTGCACAGATCACTACTCTGAGATCAGCTTGAATCCAATGTTAGTAGTCCAATGTCAATATTTTTGCTCCAAGACGAGGCATGAAAAATACGGGTTATTCTGCTGACCAATTTGAAATGGATGTTACGGTTACATCACTGGCAGTTGCCTGTTCATTGTGGTGGCAGGAACAAGTGGCTGTCAGGACCAAAATGGTGAAGCATTCTGACCCTTGTCAAATACTTCCTTGAGACAAAACACAGATGTTAAGGGATTACAAACTAATAAGTGGTCAGTGTATTAGCTTTACAGTATTAAATTTTATATATATATATATATATCCAACTAGAAACATACATACACCATACAAGTATTAGTAGCAGCAGTACATCTAGTGATTTACATTGTTTTAACATGCATTATATACTGGAAACCCATCCTAACCCAGCCTTGCAGGTGCAGTTCACCATCAGTGTGTAGTTGTTTGACTTCCACATCTTCTAGAGCTGTGTTTTATGTCCCTGTTGCTGGCAAGTTCCTCGACATGACCACAAAGTACAAAATTGGAGCCATTGAAGATTTGTATGACCTAAGTATATCTTTTGTATACATATTGGCTTTTCGCACAAGGTATACAAAGATGTCCAGCTACTGTAACTGCTTACTCCTTAATCCACAGTGAGTGTGGGCCAGGAAACCTTACCCCTTTGCAAAGAGTTAGCTTGTTAGTGTAGGACAACCTGTCCTTTGCTGGCAAACTCTTAAAATAACTGGGGGAACCGTATTCCCTTCCCCTACATTTTTTTTCCCAATATACTGTGAATTTAAGCTCCACCCACAAAACGTCATCTCCAAACTTTGTAATGATTCATTCATTGCTTAATCAAAAAAAAACCCAGATTCTATTTTAATGCAGCAGAGCCTTCACTGACACAGAGTATGACATCCTTTTTACCTTCTATGTTCTTTCACAGAAAAAGAAACTCTATAGCTCTCAAACATTTCCACTCTTTCTCTGCTCCCTGTCCCTTCTGCTCCATTTAATCTGCTCTTCTTTGCGTGCATGCACATTAGCAAAAAGTTTGTGGCTCTTTTGTTCCATGTTAAGTGGCTGTACGTTTATCACAGTCATTCCCTAGCCTTTGAGCTCTGCTTAAATACTCATCATCATTTTTAACCTCTGCATTTTTATAGTCAGCTGGCCATTTAAGCGTTTATTCTGCTACAGGCAAGATCAGCTGTTCTGCCACTGTCTGCTTATGGTCTGCAGTCAAAATAACAGAGCTCTGATTGGTTAGTCTAACTATGCAGTATTGCAGTCGGTCTGTTTCAGACTCAGAGTGAAAGACAATATTATTATATGTGTGTTTGTTTTCAAAACTTGATGTGCGTTTTTTTGGGGGTTTTTTTTCCATCTGACTCTGCGTGAAAGGGCCTTACCTTCCAAAGATAATGAAATTGAGGACTGGGAACTGGATTCAAGGTCCAGTTTTCAAGCTGTTTGGACATTGCGGCCTATAGCAATAGGATAATTGAGTAATAAATGTAATTTGTAAATATAGGGCTGATTGAAAACAATTGTGCAAAAGACTATCCATCTAAAGAGCATATTGGTATGAATATATTTATACTTTATATGCATATAAAGCACAAAAAAATGGAACTTGTGCATAATGGTAGTGTTTCGATTTGTTCCACTTAGGATACATTAAACATTCAAAGCCTAAGCCCAACCGTCCCTAAAAAGACATAGTAGAGACAGAGACAGAGAGACACCAGTTAGGTTGAGCTAAGCTTAGCAAGCTATGTTGCCAACTAATGGCCTACAGCTTAGGTTTTCTGTGGAACTCCTGCTTGTGAAATTTGGGTACGCATCACATTCATTATCTTATTACACTGGCTATCATGTATTCTATGACTGGATGCACCAAGCCTCATCAATTTTGTGTGTTTCAAATGTTCAGAATCATTCACTGTACAGCTCAAAATATCATAATGTGGTTTAGATCTGGTTTATGATCTATTGCTACTGCTATGTATGCAAGCTGTGTGGTTGTTCATTTATGTAACTATTATTTATAAAAGTAATTTTAAATGGTGTTCTCAGCCCTCCTTTATTGATGCCCTGGTGGAAGATAGGAAGACCGTGTAAATGTGTGTGGTAATGCCTTGTCTCTTTAGATAACGCAGACGTGGCACCCCTTCCATAATTTATTAATAAAAGAACAGAACAGCAATGATGCAACTTTAGGATGCAGGTCAGCACTGTGAGAATGTGGTAGCTCTGACGCTCCAGAAGCATTTGTGTGACGGCCAGGCATCCATAAACAAACATAGTGTGTCACCCTCCGCCCTGGGGCTAAATTTAAAATTCCAAGCCTGTTCACAGCTCATTTGCTCTATATGAGCTGTGTTCAATGTATCGCATATATACAGCGCTGTCTAGCAAATCAATGTCTAGCAAGTGGGCATTTGTATGTCTGAAACCAGCAAAACAGCTTTTAGTGGTTGGACATGGGGTCCTACATTTCCAAGTCTAATTTAAGAATGTCTAATTACAATAACCTATATTGTATATTGTAGACCAAACACATACATTGTTGGAATGGTTTGTTTATTCCCTGTAAATTGATTTTTGCCTTGAGACAGGACAGAGTTTGACCGTGTAACACAAACAGCAAAATGAAATACGAAAACTAATAAAGGATAGAAGCTTCCATAGAGTTAAACGCATCCGAACAGTTAAAAGATCTTCACACTGTTTCAGAAACTCCACAAATGTCCTGTTGAAAATTCCTCAACTGCAATGCAGATCAAGATAATCACATAAAAGGACAATGAACTCCACACATGTTAAGGGCGTCCACAGTAGCACGTGGATAGTGTTTCTATTCCCTCTCCACCCCCCACACCGTGGAGCAGGATTCTCAATGCCTTGGTTATTAGCCATGCATCCTCAGAGCGCAGCAGCCACTATGCCTACCCTGGCACCACCCATGACAAATAAAAGTTAGCACTCACCCTCTACACCTTTGGCCGGACTGTAAAAGCAGACCAGGGACCCACCAAGAGAACACAAAAGACAGCACTGAACGGCAAAGATGCGGCCATGCGTCTGACAGCAGACTCAAAACACCGAACAGCCGATGTGATGCCTTGCTGTGTGGTTCTCCCCCTCCTCCCTCCTACTCTTTCCCTCTCCTCCCGCTCTCCTCCTCTCTCCAGCACTCCCCCCACCCCTCCCTTCTCTTGTCCTGGCTGGATGTTCGGACAAGCGTAAAAGCAGACTTGAGTGAAGACGCTGAGCTGAGCTTCTTCTCACTTCGGACCCCATTCAATGGAGCATGGCACTCTTCCCGTTGGTCTCCTTCTGTTCCGAAACAAAAGGGCGGGAAACTTGGTGGGGGGGCCATTGCACACAAGTGCAACTGTTCTGAACACAGATGGGATTTCCTGTGGAGAACTTTCCGTCACCCAGCACAATGGGGAAAAGCGAGAATAGTCCCATGCACTCTGAGAAGTCTGGTGCCACAGTTATCACAGCTGAGATGCCTATTATCTCAATATTGACCAACTTAATTGTCGTCCATTTAGAGTCCCCTAAAAGCTTGTTGGAATTTACAGACAAAAGCATCCATTCTGTGTGATTTGGGTTGAAGAGACAAAGCCAGGAAGTGCCTATAGATAATGATACCAGTAGTCTATCTGAGCTTCACTGCTTGCTTGGTTTTACAGAAGGAGCATGTTTGGTAAACATTACAGAAAGCACATAAGTTCTGTATTGCTTTATGTATTTATACACCAATAACCAATGAAAGCAGCCGGCTTTTTAATGTTTATCAATATTGAAAGATGGGATAATGTAACTAATCAGAAATATGGAAATGTCTTTGACCTTCTAGAGTGGATTAGGACCCTAGGCCAGTTTTGTGGGATGTTTTTTGTAGTTGTAGACAACTTTTGTCCTTGCTAAAAATCGAAGAATTTTTATGAGAAATGTAAAGATTAGATTGACCAAGATATTTATAATAAATGTCCTTCTTCAACATACTTAAGTTCTTCAAAATGCTTGGTAGTAGTCCAAATAAAAAAAGTTCAATATCCTTTATTATTATTATTTATTATATATATATATAATGAAAATCTGAAATTTGAACACTGTGAGCAAAAACAGAAAAAACAGGCCCTTCAACCCAATATCTTGGTCAGTGATGCTGTCAGCCTGGCCCACTCTTACTGATCAGTCAGAGTCTGCATGCAGGTTGAGCATGTACACGTGGACAGAGCAGTATACATGTATTGGAAGGCTCATTTGGCATTTAAACTGGGATTTAATTCAGGTGGAGATTAGTGAATTTTGGATGATGTTGGAGCTGGTTAAATGATTATTAATCACAATTCATCAATTTAATCATTAATCATCAATTTAGATAGTCTTGTAGGTTATGATATGTGTATCATGTCTGTAGGTTACTCTGATCTTGAGAATACCAGCATGTAACTGCCCCACAAAGTGCACTTCTCGAATTATAAAATAATAATTTGTATAATGTAATTAAATAAAATGACATTTTCTTATGAGTTATGGTTTTGGAGGAACCCTTCTTATTTAAACCTCTGACATTTTGCTTGGTTGTATAAATGAGGATTACCATGGTACTGAATTGTCAATAAAAGGATTGTGGGTTCTATACCTTGGTTCACCAAGCTGCCACTGTTGGGCCCTTGAGCAAGACCCTCAGCACCCTTTGCTCCCTGCACATTGTAGCAAATCTGCCCCATGCTCCAGGCATGTGTTCACTATAGTACTCTGTGAATGTACTCACTAGTGCGTATGTATGTGTTCACTGCATGGATGGAGGTCAAATTCCCTCTTTGTGCCAACATAAATGGTGAATGGTTGTCTTTGTCTTTTTCTTAAAGATCTCTCTGAGCATTTAAGCAAGAAGGTTGTGGATGCATGAATTTATTTATATTTACCTTTGGACCAGATTCCTAAAACTCACTCATCATGACAATGCAAAATATGTAAAACAAGATGATTAGCACACTGATCTTTCCTTATGACTGCAAAGCATGTGTCCTTACATGTGGTCAAATCTAATTAAAATTTGCATGCTAATGAGTGACATATGACTAACCAAATCAAACCAAATGGACATGTTACAGCTAAGAAACAAAAGAAAGCTCTAGCGAGTACTAGGTTAAAATCCAGCACTAGCTGAATGGTATTTGCCATCTTCTCTGTCCTGTATCCTCTTTCTCAAAAGCAAACTGTACTAGACATCAGAAGGGGAATGCTAAAGTACCATGTCAGGAAGTCAGAACTAAGGAGGGAGATTTTCATGTAGTCAAATACGTTACGCTATAAACCAGCAATAGCCACCAGGTGTCACACTCTTGTCTGCTTCCCTCACTTTCCTTGCCTGCCTTTGTTTGGTTTCCTATGTGCTTCTCGGGCTTTATTACATTAACCTTTGTGTCTCCGCCTTTGCATCATCTTGTCATCAGTGTTCCCTCCTCTGCCTCCTTTGTAGCCCAGCCCTCTCGTTATCTTCTCCAGCAGTGTCTAGTCTGTCTCTTTGTTCCAGTCTTCCTTTGTCTGTCGTGTGTGTTATGCACCTTAATGTTCAGAGAAGTTGGTTGGTTTGGTTTGGTTCCAGTCTGTTTATGCTTGTGTTTTGGTTGCTTTGTCCTTCTGCTTTGAATTTTAGTTTGTTTCATTATTAATTATGTCCACCATGAAGTATGTCCCACATCAACAGGACACTGAGAGAACAGAACTACAAAATTAATTACAGCATTTTTGTTGAGGTAAAACAATGGTATACTAATCTACAATATATAGCTTGTGTGAGCTAATAAAAGAACCAATGAACCAAAGCATATTTCAATCTCTTGAACAGTCTGAGCCTACTTTTGATGTTCATCTTATGTGAAAAATCATTTTAGAGTTCAGTTTAATTAAAAATCAGATCTGATATACACAAAACCCCATTTATTTATTTTATATTAGACTGATTTGGTACAAGGTTTGCATGTATTATTGGATGAAGTGTTTTGTAATCTTCATAATCTAACACTGTGTGGGCTGTACACCGCAAAAAGAGAACCTAAAAATACATGTACATATGGTAACAAGCAATTTAACTGCCCTTTATTCAGCTAATTATACTTTAAATCAAATAATTGTTCATTCTAAGTACTTATTTGAGTTGAATAAACCCAGTTGCTTGCTACTGCAAGTATTTTTGCTACTTTAGTTTACCTTATTGAATAATTGCACATTCAGTAGGCCACATTCAACTATTTATAAGAAATAAAAAACTGAAAATAATAATTATTATTATATCAATTACGATAGAAATTTACAAAAGAAGCTTTAAAACCATAACCCAAATATATAGTAATGAGAGTTTGAGGAAGAATTGCTGAAAGAAGTAAACATGGTGGCAGTGGGGATAGGGACGTTTTATTAAGATATTAGGCTTATGTGAGTTGGATTAAATAGAAGGAGTTGGACCTTGTGGAAGAAAGAGCTGTGAGATAAGCCAGTCTTAGCAGTTTGGCAACTCTACCAAGACTGCTGACTCTAGACTCATAGAATGCTAGACACCCAGATGATGGAGAGTTTGGTAGGTCATTTCAGCACTCACATCATCAATGAACACCAATGACCCAGTTCCTCTAGCAGCCGTACATGTCATAACAGTGTCATGGCCATTGTGATCTGCTTGAGATATCCTTTCCTTACCTTCTCAATACTGTAGTTAATCTTTGTTTTCTCTGTCCAAATTGTTCCAGAACTAGACAGGCTTTTATTTTTTTATTTTATTTTTTTATTTACATTTTTGTTTAATCTGACCTTTCTGTTGAGTGTTACCAGCAATGGACTGGCCATCAGCTATGGGTGTGGGTGGCTGAGAGGGTGAAAGGGCTGGTCGCCATTATCTTATTACGTCAAGGCATGTATGGTATGTATGGTATGGTAACTGTATGGTTTGACAATGGTATACCTACCTCCTCTTTACTAACCGTAACGTACCATGGACAGGGTTTTTTGTTCATCTAGAACATCTACATAATGGAACCTTCAGTAGAAATTACCATGAAAAAGCTTTGATAGCTTGATCCACAGTCCTAATGAACAGCAATTAGAGCATGAGGATGAGTCACTCAGAGAAACAAACCTGGTGATATTAGTTGGGGAAGTCATATTAAGATATTAGGCTTATGTGAGTTGGATTAAATTGAAGCAGGCAGACTTTGCCACAGCAAAAAGCTGTGAGATAAGCCAGTCTTAACAGTCTGGCAAGTCTGCAAGGATTGCTGATGATGCTACACAAATGATGGTAGAGTTTGATAGATTCTAGAGAACATGGAAGTTAGTCAACCCAGATTACTGGTTCAGCCCCCCTGGGGTGCTCAGGAAGGGTTATGGGATTTGGGAACATCAGGTGAGGTTATTGGAGGCTGGGAATCATTGCAACAGGAAGATAAGTGGGACATACGAAAAGCAATCAGGCATGTCGGTGTGTGACGGATCCCAGGGGATAATGCTACCATGGAATGATGCTGTGCTTGTGTTATATCAGACATCACTGCAGTGATGGTGCATTGGCAGGTTCAGACAGTGGCATGAGCAGTATTATAGTCTTAGAATAAATTACGGTAATCCAAGATGATGATAAAGACATGGAATAGTTTTCTTTACATGGAATAGTGTAAAGAAAGTGTATTTCTTAGCATCCATTGTCAGTTCTGGGGCTATAATAATTTAAACTGTATAAATACAGCGTCAAGTTCAGCACCCACAGTCACAATCATGGGGAGACTGTTGACCTGACAGTTGTCCTGCATTAAAGCATATTATGAAAAACTGTCTGGAAGCAGAAAATGTGGTTCACAAGTTGATTCAAGAACTCTATAAGGAGTGATCTGAGGCTGGTATCAGAATATTAAAGGCCTCCACATACAGACGACTCTAGGAAATAGAGCTACAACAGCAGTATTCCTAATATCAAGTACCTCCAGCGTCAGAGGCCTCTTACCTGGGCAAAGCAGAAAAAGAACTGGACTATGGCTCAGTGCTCCAAAGTCCAGGATGTCTGATGTTCAAAGTAAAGTTTCCACAGTCTGTGATGGTTTATCATTTTATCAAATCACTTAGGTAGTCACTTCTTTTACCTAATAAACCTGGACCAGGTCTTGAAACATCTGGGCCCTCTCAAGTCCTGCCAAGTATGGAAGGCTGCAAATTAAATCTTATTTTTGCTTTTTTTTGGACTAAAGGTGATAAGACCTGGTGTTTAGGGAACCAGCCTTGTGACTGGAGGTTTACCGGTTCAATGCCCAGAACTGGTAGGACATTACTGAAGTGTCCTTGAGTAAGGCACTTAACTCTGCAGCTGCTCTCCGGGCACTGTATATAGGGCTGCCCACTGCCCACTCACCGCCTGCTAGTGTGAATTTTACTAGTGTGGGTGTGTGTGTTTCACTGTATGGATGGGTTAAATGTGGAACACAAATTCTGTGTGCCATACAGTGGGTCTATATGCACATTTAATTCTTTTAATAACTGAAAGGATTTCTTTACAGGAATTTAAGGAATATTTACAGGATGATAAAGAAGCCAAATTAGCCCAGTCCTTGTTAACTGCATCATATAGTCTCATTTGATCTCTCTCTGTTCTACCACAAACAAGCTTCTCTTTAGCCATAGCAGGGGCAAGTACAGGCAGCCCACAGATCCTCCCCAGAGGGCTGAACTGTGGATGAAACAGACTTCCCCAGGCTCCAACCTACACAGATCTATAAAAGCAAGCAATGTAAACAAGCTTGGGCGCAAGCCTCGAATGATGAATTGCTACACAGCCTTTTTAGTTTAGTTTACGTGCTTCTAAAGCACACTAATAAATACACGTTTGCTTTCTTCACATACAGTTTACAAGGCAATCCAACCAAAAACATTCATCTTTCATGACATCCGAGTGTGAATCTCTTCTAAAAGTAGCAGCATTCTTTAAGCAATCTATAGATCCATAATTCATCACTGTCACACCTTACAGATCACAGGTCTCACAGCTGAGGTGAAGCTTTCTTACTTAGTCAGAGATTCTTCTGGAAAGATACAATATCCACAATTTGAAATCAGAACCAGGAAACAATTGGAAGACCGTTTGCAAAAATTGTTTGCAGTCGTTTTTTAAAACAAGTCTAGCATAGCTTGACGTGTTGAGTGTTAGGTCCAAAAGTGCAGACACACTGGTTTTCTGGATTTCATGTTGCCTCACGTGGCTGCGAGCGAGACCAAAAATCAACTTTGTTAACAGTCCTACATTTGGTTCAGGAGATTCGCATCTAAGCTAACACACCATCAAAACTACTAAAAAGCCTAGAGGAAAAGATAATTAGAGGCTATACAGAGAGTGTGGTAGGTCACACAGTGGTCAGGGACACAAATTCACTTGTCAAAGTTAACCAAAGTTGAACTCATTGAAACCTTTGTGTGCAGTTCATCAAATTTCACTGAATATATTGTGGAATTGTGCACGTTAATATTCATGGGGCACAAACCTACTGTGACCACGTCTTGGAAATGAAGGGACAGGATCTTTTGTGGCTGTGAACAGAGCCAGACATCAGCATTGCTAACAGTCCTCCATTTTGTTTCAGAAGTTTCACATCTAAGTTACCATGCATTCAAAACTACTAAAACACCTAGAAGGAAAGATAATAAATATAACCATGTAATTGTGACTGTGTACCGTGCCACCTCTTGCATGTGTTGTAATGTGTAATCTGCCCAAAAGGAGTATAATATCTCCTGTTTTGTAACTGCAATAATCAGTACCGCCTACATGTTGGCTCCAACAGAGGGCAGGGCATTGTAGGTCACACAGCCAGAGAAGCAATGCTATTGATCAGACTCAAATTCACATGTCAATGTTCACCAAAGTGCAAAGTTCGCCTGATGCAGCGAATCTCATTGAAATGCATTACGCAATTGAAAATTCACGCGCGCAAATCAGTGGGGCTGCACTTTAAAAATGAAGTGATGGGCTCTTAGTGGCTCAGTGGACTATTGATCCAAGGATTGCAGGTTCGAATCCCTGGTCATGATGCTCAACCGCTGGAATGTGGGAGAGCAACATTGGCCATGCTCTCTCTGGGTAGGTAGACGGTGTTCTCTCCCCACATCACATGTAACATCCTCTGTTAGCCGTTGAATCTATGTTTTCCTCTGAGAACGTTTACTGCTCAGCAGTGATGCAATTGCAACAGTTTGAAAAGAGACATGTGCTTATCTTCACCCTCCTAGTGTCGGGAGCATCTTATGTGATAGGGGAGATTTTGGGTAATTGTCACTTGCGGGGGAATATCAGTACAAAATAAAAACAAAGGGACAAATGAAGATCATAACAGAGTTATAAAAGTACATTTACTTAACTGGCTTAAAAATGGTTTATTTCTTATTGTGGACTTTTTTTTTTTTTTACAGTAGATAAAATATTTCTGCATCATTCACATATACATATTTAATGCTATGCGACATATTGAACCTATAATATACTTAAAGGTGCTTAGAGGAAAATTGGATGTGTAGTGTTTTGGACACAGTGAATAGAAAAACATCTAATTATGGTAGATGAAAGGCAAGAGAATTGGAGCAATTCTGACTACAGGAGTGAGTGCAGTTGTTTTAGCATAACTAATGAGAAATGGCCTTGTGTCAATGCTATGCACACATTCAATACCCAGTCCCTAATGAATATTCCAGGCCTTAAGTCACAAAGCTTCAACATGAATCAGTATGATTCAAAGGTCACACATCATATATGAGCTGCAAAGCAGCACGTTCACTCACGGTGACATACATTTGTAATGGGGTTTAAGTCACTTTGGTTTAGTAGTAGTGTTAGTGTTGCAGTGGTGCAATGTACTGTGCATCTGGGAAGTATTCACAGCACTTCACTTTTTGCTCATTTTGGTACGTTACAGCTGAAATGGATTCAATTAATGTTTCCGCAATGATATCCCAGGGACACACCTGTTTATATAAGGTCCCATAGTAGACTGTGCATGTCAGAGCACAGACCAAGCCATGAAGTCTAAGGAATTGTCTGTAGACCTCAGAGACAGGATTGTATTGAGGCATAGATCTGGCAAGGGGTACAAAAAATTCTGCTACATTGAATGTTCCAATGAGGACAGTGGCATCCATCATATATATATATATATATATATATATATATATATATATATATATATATATATATATATATATTATATGACTATACTTTGCAAATTCTTAATGTGCATTCAAATGGACAGGAGATATTGTTGTTGATGAAACTGGGAAAAAAAATCAAATTTATTTATTTAGTGATTTTAACTGATGTCACAAAGCAGCTTTACAGAAATCCAAAAATGAAATGATACCCCATGAGCAAAGAAATGGGAGACAGTGGCGAGGAAAAACTCCAGGCTCAGGAGGGGAGACCCATCCCCCTCTGGTCAAACTACACATACATTATTGATAAGTGGACACTGGACCACTACACGTCTGCTGTATTGCTCAGGTGTACAGAAGTAATGATGGTGGTTGTAATAGTAGCAGGAGCAGATAATTAATGACCATGTAAATTTCTACATACACGCCATTCCAAATTACTATGCTAACTGGATTTTAGTGTCAGTGTTTGTTTTTAATTAAACCCATGGATGGTATTGTGTCTCAGGGCTCTTTTGATTAATTAAATCAATCTCAGACACCTGTGATAATTAGTTTAGAAGGTGAGCCCAATTAAAGGAAAACTACTTAAAAAGGGTGTTCCACATTAATAAGCAGGCCACAGATTTCAAGACAAAAGGTCTTTCTGCTGCTGAAAAGCAGCAGATAGTACAATATCTTGGACTAGGAGTGAAACATTAGATATTTTGCAAAAACTTAAGCAAGATCATCAAACTGTGAAGAGTTTTGTGGTTGATTCAGAGCACAGACTGTTTCAAGGCATAATGAGTTCAAGTTTAGTTTGTCACATCACATTACACAGGTGTGAGGTTGAGTGAACTATTTAGGTGCAAATCCCTCACAGCAGTTAAATAGATGCTTAGAAAACTCAGAAGTAAGTAAAAAAATTAAGAAAATACCTATATGTGATATAAATATAGTATTTACACAAATTTAACTATACATACAATATTGCACTGAAACATCGTACCGTAGACGTTCTGTGTATATAGAAAGATTTTGTGTATATACTTTTGCACTGGGTATAGAATTAAATGTAGCTGTAGTGTGAGGAGGTAATGGGAGACAGTCTTTAGTGGGTGCAGTGGGAGAAGGTTTCTGAAAGACAAATTCAGATTAAGATGATTTTTGCAAAAATGATATTTGAAGCTGCTGATGCCTCTGTGTGAACCTCATGAACCTCAAGGTGTAAGACCCTCCAGAGGCTTTCTGTTTTGCATAAACCACCTATTCGGCCACACCTAACCAATGCTCACAAGCAGAAACGAAAGTCCAGATGGATGGAGCAGAAACTGTTCAGAAACTCACAAGTTCAATGGATGCACAAATTTTGAAGGTGACTTCAATGAAGGGATCCTATGTTAACATTAGGAATTGAAAGTAATTTGAAATATTAAAAAAATGAAATAGTTTTGATCTGTCATTTGCATTGACCATTTAGGAAAATCAGAGAAAAATATAATTTGCATAATATTTTGGAGCACTTGTCGGGAATGGGAATCTAATGCAAGTCCCATAAATGGAAGATGGTCAGTCAGTGTGAACGGGTGGCAGGGGAGCTAAGCTCTGCCTCTAAAGAGGTGTCAGAGGAGCCCGAAGTCTGTCTCAAATGAGTTGGCAGGAGAATACAAGGCTATCCTTCCATCAGCCTTTGCCAGTGGACCTTTCTTTCAAAAGAAGTGATTGCATTTGGGTGTGCCAAAGGCCATAGTTTGATGGAAGTAACTGAATTTGCAGGTGTATCAAAGCGTACACTTATATGGGTCTACCAGCAAAAAATGTCAGTCTACAGGAAATTCTCATCAGAATTGTGGCCATAAGGGAAAGGGAACAAAGCTCTTGTGTTGTGTCCCACTCTGCTCCATATGTTCATGGTATGCAGTTCAATGTGGAACACTCTTTCAGAAATTGATTGCAAAGGACCTGCGTTAACTAAAACTAAATTCTTGCCTAGTGATTTTCCCTGTCCCTGTCCATCCGCATCATCTTTTGATCACAATTCTGATGGAAATTTTTAGAAACTTTCTGTAGATTTTTTGCCATTGCTGGTACACCATTATGAGTCTTTGCTTCAATACACTTGATTCATTCTGTGGCCTTTGTCATGTCCAATCACGTTTTTTGCCCATCAATAACATCTGCTTTTTGGAACCAGACTTTCACTTCACTGGCCCACCACTTCACAATCTATGAGTCCTGTCACACGTCCTGTATTTGTTCATAGCCTGATCATCCTCATCTAATGTGCAGACTGAAGTGATTACCCTGATAAACTCGCAAGGTGATTTTGATATACATTTTTGATGACAGCAATAAAATAAAAAAAAAAAAATGCTTTTCTTTGTACAGGTGCACTTACAATGTCAGGTCATGGTATTAAAACCTCTGAAGTGAATTAAATAACATTGATTTTCTTATTACAATGAATTTTCATCCTTGAAATATTTTTTAATGTATTTGGACAAACAGAACAGCAAAATACAAAAATCTCATCACAATTGCTAACTTTTTTTGAAAGTTATTTTCATTTTGATGTACTTTTATTCACCAAAACAATTGAAAATATTTATAGGAGACAGTCACGAATGGCAGATACTAGGCTCCTAGGAGATCCTAGGCTACTATTGTAGTCTTCATTTGAGGTTTTTATTTTCATTTGAGGTATTTCCTTATAAGGAATATCAATTTATATCTCAAAAATCCTGTTGGACATTTATCATCTAGGATGTTTTTGAGCTGAAAATGCCAGAATTTTAATGAGCTATTTGTAATGATTAGATTGACAAGGATTCTTACAGTAATATGTTTTTCAAAATACTTGACAGTGGTCCAAATAGTTATTTTTGTTATTTATGTATTTATCAGTATTATACCTTCTCAGGATTTTATTCTGAAATATGCAGGTCAGGGACATCAACAGCCCTGCCTCCTCTTGCTGATCAGTCAGAGTCTGCATACAGGTCAAGCATGTACACATGGACAGAGCAGTAAACATGCACTTGAAGAATTTAAACTGGGATGTAACTCTGTGGAAATGGGTGAATTGTAGCTGTTTATTTTCTGATAATTCATCATACAATGATGAGACCATGGAAGGACATGGTAAGCCTTGCTGTTGGCTATGATAAATGTATCATGTCTGTACTCTAATCCTGAGATATAAAGTGTAGAAATGACATTTCTCTGCCTGAAATGTGCAGATCTTGGGATCTAAGTTAACGACAGAATTAACCGAGAATGTGGAGCTCACAGTAGATTGTTTGGTTGCCCTGCCATTGAGGTAACATGACAGCTGATCATAGTTCAAGTTTGACTTGAGTCCAGTCATTCCAGTCAAATCAGTCCAGTCACTAAGGTTAAAAAATAATGAAAAATAAGCTGTTCAATTATTTCACAGATTATCTGCATATCTCACTCCTGAAAAATCTAACTCCAGCTTTGATGAGGTCATTTTGAGTTTATCCCTCAGAGGTGACTGCTCATGCTTAGGGCTTCTCCAGAGTATCAGCAGAAGCTCCAAGAATCTGCTACCCCCACTGCACATGGACCACCTGCAGTCATCCCCCAAGTGCGGACATGGGCAGAAGGTTCCACAGAGAGTATGCCATTGCTGCCCTGCCTGCCTCTGACTATGCCAGCTGATGATGACCTCATTTTATCTGACCTCCAGACTGCTTCGTAATTAGCTGTGAATAATAATAAAAAAAAACTTGTGCTAACAGTGGGCTAGGTCAGCTGCAAAGAGGCTAGGATGAGCAATGACCTGGAAAGAGAAAACATTCTTTTGCTTGAGGGGCCTGGAGAGCAGTGGGGGCAGATAGGGCTTATGGCATGATAGGACCACACTGCATTACAGCACATTCTGAACATCAGTAGTTAAACACAGGCATTGGGAAGAATCTAATGTCAGTTCAATTTTATTTTTTAACACTACAGGCTCCAGTATAGTTTTTTTTAGTTTGTATTTTGTAAAATTCTCAAAATTGTTGTGAAACAATTCCTTTTTTTGCAAAAACAAATATGTTGGCACTTGAGCATTATTGAAAGAATTGCTTACTATATTATGAAAATGACATTTCTAAAACAATTGTTCATAACTGGAATATTAAGGAATATCTGGAATATTTAGAATAATTAAAAATATTTTCCATTAAATTTTTGTAAAAAAACCCCAAAAAAACTATACGTATAAAATGATCTCAAATCCTAAAAAAATAAGATGTTGAACTATTTCACAGATTATCTTCATACTTCATTCTTCTCGAGAATTTGTGATTCTGGATTTAAGCTATATTGATTCATATATTTGACTCTGAGTGTAACTAGTGAGTGCAGATCTGCAGTGTTACTGTTATGTGATGTTACTAAGGTGTTGCTAGGTGGTTTCTAAGGCGCTGCGATGGTATAGATGGAAAGTGTTGCTAGGTGGTTACAAAGGTGTTGCAGTGTTATAGGAATTGATTGCTAAGGTGTTGCTAAGCGGTTGCTATGATGCTTGATATATTTGACTTTAAGGGTAATGAACATATTATATATAACAATTTAACTTTTGGAATTAAACCATGAAGAAATGTAGAAAAATGATATTTTAATTTTGAGATGCACTAGTATTAGTCAGTTCTTTAAGTTGATGTGTTGGAAAAATGGTCATAAGAATCTAAGACACTTTGTCAGAGCATCTTTAGAACAGCAGGTCTTGGTGTTCCTAGTATGCAGTGGTGAAGCGGCAAGAGCGCCATGGGCATTAAAAGCTCATTGATGTGAATGGGGAGTGAAGTCTGGCCCATCTGGACCAATTCCACAAAAGAGCTACTGTAACTAAAACTACTGAGGAAGTTTAGTGACAGTAAGCCTTTCAATTCTGTATTGCACAGCAGAATTTTCAGCATATTAAGACCCAAAGGTTTGACTTTAACCAAATAATGTGGGAACTTCATAGGGATTTTTAAAATGTTTTTGTAAATAAATAAAAATAGTTGCATGATTACAATCCATTATATAGACAGAATTCCATAGACTATGTACTGAACAGATAAATAAGCATGGAAACGTGGAGAAAAGTGCCAAACTGTGGCTTGTTAACACACTAGCTTGCAAGTAATAGCAGGGATTAAGGGGGAATGCAATCCCATTGTTGTTTTATCACTGCTACCATCATATGGTCATAATTGGCAGAGCTGTTGCAGGATTTTGCAGTCATCCTTCAGAAGGAAGCCTGAATGCCAAGACAGGCTGCAGATTGGAGCAGAGGAAAAATGAGCACTGGCTCAATATAAAGCTGGGTTAAGGCCTTTTTTGCTGAGACATGAAACTAATTTAATTCAAGGCATCACAGTGCATGCTTTCACACCAGTTACTGGAGAATAATACCAGTGTAGAGACGAGATAATGAGTCTACGACTTCCCCTTGCACTCCTTTTCATCCTATCCAACACTGGAGCTTAGGGAGTGATTAATCCAAAAATGGAATTCATTTCACACCAACTTATTTTGGAAGCTCCTATCTGTGGTGATGCCCTCACAGAAGAGCCCTATTTAGATTTTCAGTACTGCTTGTCAGAGTATTCCCTCTGCTTCTGCTTGCAGTTTTATTGTGTTGAACAGGCTAATTTGATTAAATGTACAGGCTGCTCCAGAAGATTCACTAAAAACCAACACAGTGATAAAGTCATTCCTGGTTTCTTTGTTCCTCTCTGTCTTTGCTGGCTCAGCAAAAACATTGAGGTCTGCAGAGCTCAGTTTACAAAAGGAAGTGCCAGTCTTCTGTCCTCACATTGATGAGCTGCCATGCTTGGTACAATGGTGCATCAGACACAACCACTCAGTGTTCATGGGCATGTAATGGCGATGCTTTTGTTCAGGATCTGGCAATAGAGTAGAAAACAGTTTGTTACTGTTAAGGACTATCAGTAGCAAGCAAAATAGAGTATAAAACTGGTGTTACCTCTTTCTAGCATCATTACAGTATATATACTATATATACTTAATCTCATTTAAAAAAAATAAAAAGTTCATTCATGATCACAGTTTCACAAATGTAACCTGTCATTTTATATTGATTTTTTGTAAAGTGACAAAATTTTGAATTTGAAAAAATTACTAATTACAGTATCAACATTTTAAACAAAAAAAAGCTTGAAATATAGCAAGTTTAATTAGAATTTAATTGTAAACAGTTTAATTACAAAAAGTAAATTATCCAAAACTTATTTTACAGTATTCTATTTTTAGATGCGCTATTAGAGTTATAATATAAAGTTTGGCTAAACAATAAATTATAAACACATCTTGACTTTATATTGAACGTAATAAACATTCCAACAGAACATTTTTCATGAATTGTCCACCGTTATTTCATATACATCATGGACAGTAATGTAAATGTATGTGTATGAGACGTATGACTGGTATTGTACATACATAATGCAGTGGCATGTTGTTCATCAAGAGACTTAGTGTCACTGTACAGTCAGTGTCACTGTAGTGTTGAGAATGACTCACCACTGCATAATATATGTACACTACTGATAAAAAGTTTCAGAACCCATTGTTCCGACCGGCAGTGTGTATATCTTTCCCACTATTTGGAGACAAAAAAATTATGCATGGAATTTTTCACTTATAACTGGTTAACTTTCTAATATTATTTATAATAACAGTATTCTTCATTGATGGCTATACATCTATATTCTTTTTTTTTTAATTTATATAATATTTACCCAATTTTCTCCTTCTTCTGCACATTTTAGATGTGCCCACTCCCCAATCCCATTATAATACACCTCCTTATCACATGTGATGCTCCCAACATTAGGGGGCAGAAAATTAGCACATATTTCCCACTATACATATGACACCAGCCTACCACCTCTTTTCAAAATGCCATCATTTGCATCCTCACTGGACAGCCAACACACTTGGAGGAAAGTGCCTGGTCCCCAGTGCAGATATAGTGGGTGACAGATACATGTGCTGATCAGCATCACATTGAGAGAGCGCCATCTACCTACCCACTTGCCAATGGCAAGCAGCTTGACCAGGGAGTTGAACTTGAATGCTTTAGACCACTGAGCCACTCAGACCTACATTATAGAAGCATCTCACCATTTAATTTAATTCAAAAGTGTTGTATATTTTATATCCATTACACAGCTTAAAGCTCATGAAAATCAGAAATCCATTTTCTCTAATTATTAGAATATATTGTGAGATAAATATGATGTTGGCATTGTGGGCAGGTGCAAAGTACTGCTGGATAACAAGCTCTGTAGAAATGTCACACTGGGCTTCAGACACCTTGGATTATGTACCTCTCCACTCTTCCTCCAGACTCCAGGAACTTGAGTTGAGAACTGGGACTCTTTCCCAAAGGAAATGCAAAATTTACTTTCATCTGAAAAAAAAGACTGTAAGACAGTTTTGATGCTGTCTCTTCAGAAAGGAGCCCCTTTCCTGGGGATGTCTGTGTGTGGTTGCTCTTGATGTACTGACAGTCCACTCGGTCTACTCCTTGTGAAGCTCTCCCAATCTCCCAGTCTATGCCTTGTGAATCAAGATTTTTGAGACAATCCTCTCAAGACTGTGGTCTTCTCTGCATCTTGTCCTCCCACATTTTTTACTTCCAGTCATTTCTCCATTAATATTCTTTGATACAGCACTATGAGAACAGACAGCCTTTTCAACTGTGAGCTTCTGTGGACAACAGTCCTTGTGGCGGGTGCTGATGGTTTCCTGGACAACGGTCAGGCAAGCAGTCTTGTAACTGAAAATCAGGTATCAGGAATCTCACTTTATTTAAATTCATATTTAACTAAATTACAAATAGGATTTAAAAACTAAACTTTGAATTGCTTGAAATATATCCCTTTAAATGTGATGAATATAAAATATACATTTGAGTTAATTTATGAACAAAAAAAACAACATTTTGTTTTCACAATATTTGAATATTTAATATTCAAAAGAGGCAATAGTATAAAACAGTTAAAGTATGTAATTAGATGATGTTCTGCTTCACTTCTATTTAAGTCCAAAGGCATTGTTTACATTTCTAAGCTTGATTTACATGATATTAGCACTTATTTAAATGATCACAAAGGCCAACAATAGCAGTTATCAACCCATGGCTGTCCACTGTCTATTGTCTCATGCAGAATGTTGTGAAAAGCCAATGAACTGAAGTCAACACTGTGATCAATCTACTGTTGTAAACCTAATTAAATGCAATCAATTTTTGAGCTTTATCAGCTGCTGCTGATCAATGTGTTTCAAAAAACTCAGAGGACAATTATTGGACTCCCCTTTGATTTTGTGGATTGATTGAAAGTACACTAAAAGGCCAAAAAGTAATGGGAGACCTGCTAATTCTGTTGTTGTTTTTTGCCAAAATTAAATGAATCCTCCTTTTGTTGGAGCATTTTTCTCTAATGTCCAGGAGAACTTTCCTGCTGTGAGGATGTGATTGCAATCACCAACAAGATCATTAGCAAGGTCTGAGTATTGGATGATCACCATCTCATGTCATCCCCAACTCCCCAACTCATCATAAAAGTATTTGATGGATGAATAGTTTGGATAATTCCAGTGAGCGCAGTTCCACTGCTCAGGAGATTAATGCTGGGGGGCTTTATACCCCTCTGATACACACTTGACATTAGGCATGGGGTCAATAGGTTCATGTGTAACTGTATCTATTCTATTAGCAGTACTTCTCTACAGGGACTAGACAACTATGTGTGGGCCTTTGCACAGCTATTAAAGTAGCTTAATGCATTCATTAGAAGGGGTGTCCACAAACATTGGACATACAGAGTTGGTGCAGTATTCCTATAGTAAAGTCACAGTGACCTGGGCATCGTGAGTCATGTTTAAAAAGAACCCCCTTTACATTGTATAAATGTTTTCCATTGGATTGCACAGTTATATAATGTCTAATAGGATGGCAATGACAGTGTATAGTGTTTCCTAGTATAATTACTGCCCTTATGACTGGTTTGGAAAGTGCATAGGAATAGAATCTGACACAGACGTACACGTGCAGTACCTCTATTCATTTAACAGATGCCCTTCTGCACAGTGGTGGATAAAACATGCACACAGAAGAAGCCATTGTTATTCAAAGCACACACCACAAAGATCTGTAATCTAAAATAGCCTTTCTGGGCTCGACCAAGGAGGTTGCTACATATAACATTTGTTCCAGGTTGACAAGCAGCAACTACATTAGTAATAGGGAAATTCATTAACTGACTCATAAACCAAAAAATACACTCATCATCAATAAATAAATAAACAAACAAATAAATTAATTAATAAATAAATAAACAGCTGGATCCAGAAGAAATTAACCAATTGAAATTCAGGACTGCAATGGTGTCATGCCAGAATGTCATGGAGTCACTCAGAATGGCAGTAGGTTATCTTCACTGTCAAGGCCCTGCTTTTGTCTCGGTGGAGATGATTAACAAACTTCACAATGTGTGAAGGTACTGTCTAGATGATTTGCTAGATCAATGGTTTGTTATTATGCATCACAGATCCAGCAGGCCTGGTGTCATGTTATGTGGAACAATTTCGTACAATGCCAGACCTTTTCTTTCTTATTACGGCACTTTGACAGCCCAACTTTACGTTACAGACCTATCCCTAATTGAATGTGTGGGATGCTATTGGACATGCTATTAATAGACTAGAGAGTGAGGCTATCCAGTCTGTCCTGGATGGATTATCACAGGACACCATAACAAATCTCCAACTCCATGCTGAGGCATCTGGCATGTTGCATTATACTCAACGCCATACTGAGACACACTTCTTCTGCATGTTTATCTCAATAAATATTGCCCATATCAGGCTAAGTTTTGAGTGCAGCTCATTTTTTGATAGTAAATGTATGCTTTATGGTACAATTAAATGCTTGAAGGACAGTGTAAAGACCTAGGAGTCTTATGAATTACTATGCACATGCACTTACTCCCAGTGTACAGCACTGGAAAAGACTGCAAAATCATTATTCTAGAGTCAATATCCTAGTAAGCCTGAATAAATGAAGCACAGTGGACTCAGATGATCCTGTTGCAGTTTTGTTTTATTAGTTTTCACTTCTGTTTGTCCCATTGTAAACAAATTGACATCTTTCCAGTCCACAAAGAAGGCCCTTCTGTCTTTACTGTCCTCCATGTATTCGACTGCAGCACCAGCCCCCAGATGCCTTGCTTGCTTGCCAGGCCTCAAGCAGAGAGGTCATTATCATCTCATCGACCCTTGGCAATCCAGCATGCCGGTTTATCCTATTCAAACAGAACTTTGCTCTCCCAGGGTTACTTTCCCACTGGAGTGGCAAAGGGCTGTTCCACAAAACCATCTGAGCATCTCCATGAACCTTGGGCGACATGCCTGCCAAATGTGAGCCTGCTAGCATTGAGTTTTCTCTCTCTCTCTCTCTCTCTCTCTCTCTCTCTCTCTCTCTCTCTCTCTCTCTCTCCTCTCCCTCTCCCTCTCTCTTCAGCCTGACTGCATCATATGAGAGTATTCTTTTGTTCAGCATGGTGGTGCAGATGGGTGTAAGGTCGGTGCAAGGAAAGTGGGCCAAAACAGGAAATTAAAGCAATGTTCAGAGTGAAATGACGAGCGCCATGATGGCAGTGGTGGCTTTGTGAGGAGATGATGAGCATGTGAATGGACGAGGCTCACTTTGTCATTGGTGTTCATGCAAAGGGTTATGGTCAGATGGGGTCTTGTGACTGCACCTGCATTAATTAAACTAAAAATGTGTGCTGTAGGACTAGATGTTCTGCATCCCTTGCCAAGCTTGTCTGTTTTCCTGTTCTGCATGGACCACATAGATCAAAAGCCTTCAGACCAAAACTTTGTGCTGTATGACAATGGATAAGCTCATGGCTCGACTTGAATATCAGTATAACTTTGCCTGACCTCAACTTTATTATTGTGTTAATTTTGAGACTCTCAAAAAGGACAGATTCATTACACTTTCAACTTGATAGCAATGTAGGCTACATTGACTGGAGGGACAAGGTTACAGTGATGAAAGAAGCACCAAAGAACACAACATATTTTCCCAAATCAAAGCAAATAGCGCAAATGACCAGCCCTGTGGGACAAAGTTACAAGGAAGTTTAGGGTCAAGAGCCGGTTTCTGGAGAGATCAAGTTTCCTCTTTCTTGGTTCATTCATTCATTCATTCATTCATTCATTCATTCATTTATTTATTTATTTATTTAAACAGATGCTACTACATATATTATCAGCCATAATGGTGATTTTCTCTCTTACTGGATGGATGTATGAGCAGACAGAAAAATAGCAGTTAATTTAAGGGGCATAAATGGTATCAAGCATTGCACAGTATTCACGTGCACAATATAGTTGTCAATTTTTTTAGAAATAATGATAATTATGGGTGTAATGATACACAAATTCAAAAAAATGCAATATGATGGTGTCTTAATGCAACTCATTTTCCATGCCTGAAAAGTAATAGGACAATCTAACAACTGAACTTTGTATTTAGTTACTTCTTTTTTTTGTGAGTTCCTGCCTCAGTTTTGTCTACAGTGAGTGAAATACATGCATAATTGTGTTGAGAACAGGTGAGAAGATATTTGCTTGCTTTGATGGAGGATTTGGGCTTTTTATCAGTCTGTACCTCTTAACAGGCTTCAAAGATGTTTTTTTCTGTCTAGTCTTTCTGTTTTTGAGCATCTTGACATAGTATATTAGTTTCTTCTTCACTTGACTTCATGTTGTGAAGCATCTTTTTTTCCACTAAGGAAAGAATTGTGATCACCCACTTCAGTTGTGGTATGTGGTCTTCCAGGCCTTTTGGTGTTGTTGAGCTTACTAGTGCATCCCTTCTTTTTGAAGGCATTAGAAAAGTCTTTAAATCTAACCATGAAGATCCCGTTTCAACAATCAAGAGCAAACCAAAATAATGTCTGAGGTTTCAATAAGTACTCTCAAACAACCGTCTCATCATTATTAGTGATGTGGTCCCTGTTTTTTACATTGATTTTCAGTTTCATTTGCTTAGTTTGTTCTTTAGTTTGTTCATTTGTCCTTTAGTTTTATTTGTGTACATCTATCCATCAATTTTGTTAAAATGAAACTCACATGTCCATGTTTAAATATGTTACAAAACAAAGGTAATGTTCTAATGACTTTATCACGAATCCACTGAGATGGCAGACAAAGGCAAAATGACAAAAAATGTAATAAATAAAAAAGTCAGTGTCCAGACACTTGACTCTTCGTGACATTCTCATTTTCATCATACATTTTTTTGTCTTTTGAGTCGTTTCATACCACACATCTTCAGCACAACAGGAGTGCAAGACTGCATGGTCAAAGGAAGTAATGTGTAAAGAAGCCTAACGCTTCCAGAATCCTTGGAATTCTGCATGATCCCTTGTCTCTTTTTATTGGAGCCATGTGTGCCCTATATATGACCAGGTGTTTGGCCTTAAGAGTACTGCTGCTAGCCTGACATGTTCTAGTCAATAGACTGTAAAACATGGTAATGTAATACGCTGAACTGGAAGACCTAAAGGTTCACATTTACTTGTCTGCTGTTGTATCACAGAGTACTAAAAGCAAAGGTGAGTAGTAAATGGTTCCATTTATTAGATTTTTTTTTTTACGTTCAGTACAGTGTTTGAGTGAGGAAATACCTGAGGTTGTAGTGTGTAGAAATGTGTTTATATGAATCAAACAGAAACACTTCAAAAATAAAAATTCAAAAAATTTTTTTATAATATTGAAGACAAAATGATCAGAGAACAACTACAGAATAAGCAGTGAAAAGGCTAAAAAGGTGCAAAGTAGAATTACTTGTATCCAAAGATAATTATTTAGTAAACATGTGCAGAAAAGTAATATAAGAATCGTGAATGCATGTCTGGAACCATTGGTATAATAAGTAAAATAGGGATAATAGGCTACGTAGCTTGAAAGCCACAGTTGAACAGATATATGTTTCCAGTGTGATATTTGCCAATGGGGGGGTTTATATGTTGACATTTACTTGGTTGTCCAAACCTTTGCACATGCCAAAATTTTTCTTTTCTTTAACAAAAATAATGGAAATGTAATGAAGCATCAGCATTTGCAGGGATCGCAGCTGCGTTTTCTTAGTTTCTCCGCAGAAATCAACGAACAGGTTATTTGGTATAAGTACAGGGAATATACAGGGAATGCAATAATTATTCATTAAAATCTCAATATCTCTTACTGTAGTGGAGATTATGAAACCTAGCTTGCTATCTGCCACCTAGAACCAGTTTATTTATTAGTACCTGCTAACTTGTGGTCAAAGCTGGACTGGCATTTTTGGCTTAGAACAGCACCTCATAAAGAGCGGTGCACAACCGACTAGTAATTCATGTATGTGTTCCCTAAAGGAATGTATTTTACTGTTATCCCAAACCCAGCTCTAATTATTGTGCTGAGGTGTATATATGTTAATATGTGTGCATATGTATGTGTACACCAGAAGAGGAACAGTTTATCCAGAACAGGCAGAGCATCTGGCTTTGTGTGATGATTTAAAGATACCTGCATTCTAGCAGGCTCAGGATGGGAAAAGTAGTTTAGTCTCTCTTCTCTCTCTTGAACTGCTACCTCTGCATGCTTATATTGCAAATTAATAATAACAGCATCAATTAAAAACCTTTTTGCCTTTTAACTTTTAAGAATTATACAGTTAATCATTACTTTAGGAGCCTTTAATATAACAATTGTAGAAAGCAAATAAGTAGATTTACTCAACACATAGTTCTTCCTTCTAAGGTGTAATGTATCATCAACATCCTAAATATCAGAAGATTAGGATCTGTTCCTAGCTCCATCACTTTTGTCTGCTCTGTGTAATTAAATTGATTAATTTATCCTTTTTATTGAAGTAATTACTGATATGTATTTTCTG
The DNA here is from genome assembly GCA_034509495.1 of Acestrorhynchus altus. Classification (NCBI taxonomy): domain Eukaryota; kingdom Metazoa; phylum Chordata; class Actinopteri; order Characiformes; family Acestrorhynchidae; genus Acestrorhynchus; species Acestrorhynchus altus. The sequence goes on from CM067502.1 coordinate 38,737,654, forward strand.
AATTCCCCTGATGTAGCAGCTCAAATCGAATTCTTCAGGTAAAAAGCTGCTTCCTCCTTTAAACAGCTATAACATGCATTTGTATCAGGCCATAAACAGGGCTGCTTTATGAACTCGTGCATAGCAACTTCATCTTAAAAACATTTGACATTTTTAATTTTTGCTAATAATACTTTTATATTTTACTTTTATACGTTTTACACTTACTTTAGTAATGCTTAAATCGCAAAGCTTTTACTTATTACAAATTAAAACTATTATGCAGCCTTTCAGCACCTAAATATCTAAAATGCTCTGATTGAGCCCAAAATGGACACTTGCTGCTCACCCAACACTTCTCAGCCTTGACTCATCACTCTCTAACAGAGCTAACATTCCTTCCATCACATAAAGGTCCCTGTATGATCCTAACATTTCTACCTGCTGACCGGTTGTCCTATTCTTTCCTGCTCACTCTGTCAAAAGCCTGCATCTCTACCTGCCCACTGTTACTGTCTTCACCTTTAACCTGCTCTTGCCGGAGCACTGCTGTCACAGAGGACGTGGGGGCTACCGAAGACCCTCCAGCAAACATGCCTGTGATTTTAGCCCATTTTGCAGCATCTTCAGTGATATTCTTCCATCTTGTTGCACAGGATCCACCCTGTAAAACTAGTGGGAGTTACGGGAACAGCACTGGGAAAGGATTTCGTACTATATCCTGATTGATTCAGTCCACTGTCTATGTTGAAGAAGGACAAATGGGTTGCCCCTCTAAATTGTGGGCCAGTCTCTTAGATCAAATAGAAAATAGCAAATCGAACCTGTCGCCCGACAAGAAAATGCCTGGTGTGCCAGATTACCAGTCCAGCTGTGCTTGTGGTTCGAAGTGAGCTGAAGTGAGTAAGGACTAAACCGTGACATATAAACCTTGCAGAGCACTGATCATCCCAAGAGAACTAGCCATTTGTAAGCTCTAAGGTACATTTTTGTCTGACTCACAATGACAGCTTGTAACATTACTCCATCTTTTGAAGAGTTACAAATGTTTGTAATCTTATACACAGGAGTCAGACACTTGTGGTACAATGTATAAGAATAGGCTTTAATATTAATCTATTTTGTGGGATTTTTTACATTTTATCTTTATTATTTTCTAATTTTATTTTGATATTAGAAATGTATTTATAGGAGAAATTTAGAATTAGAAATGTTATTTATAGGAGAGGGTTACAGATGCCAGATGTGTGTGCAGAATTTAGATATTTGTATGAATTTTGAAATTGTATGCCTTTCTCAGTGATCAGTCGGAGTCTGCATGCAGGTTGAGCATGTACACATAGACAGAGCAGTAAACATGCACTGGAAGCTCCTTTGGCATTTAAACTGGGATTTAATTCAGTTGGAAAAGAGTGAATAATAGCTGTTTTTAGAGCTGGATTACTTGATAATTCATCACACAATGAATATTCTTGGGTTCTAAGAGTTAAGGACAAGTCCAAAAAACACAGTCAATATACAAGGTCAAAGAGAAATGTTTCCAAACATGAAACCTAGAACAACACAAAAGCAAATGTTCCTCAATGTGAATTGTAGTAATAATGTTTGATTGAGTCCGAGGTAAAGTTTATTACTGTCTTCATTGAACGAAAGAGTAACCCTATAGGATTTGTGCAGCAAGAGAGAGAGTGAGAGAGAGAGAGAGAGAGAGAGAGAGAGAGAGAGAGAGAGAGCGTTTAATCCCCACAGATCCATGCAGGCCATGGTTAATTTCCCCATAAAAGAAAAGTTCTCCTCTAAATAATTCACCAAAGCCAGATAATGCTCAGCTAATTTTAGACAACAGAGGGAACACTACTGCATCCACTTTCCTCCATGTATTTTTAATAGGCCTTGATTTTCCATATATGTATAAAAATATATATTTATGCGCTTCCAAGGCTCTGACTTGTCCCAGAACAATGGAGGGCTGGCTCTTAGGAGGCATTAGGGCATTCGTTCCTCATAAGAGCCTGAACAATCTCACTCAGTCAAGATGGACTGCCTTTCAGCACCACATGAAATCTTAAACACGTTCTTAGCACTTTTTTGTTGTTCATTGGAAAAGCACCTAAACTGGGAAATGGAGAAAAAGATTTTTTTTTTCTTCTTCTTCTTCTTTATATAATCGTCCACAGAGGCATGAGACCCTTATATGGTCTTGGACTGTAAACACCAGGCTTGTTTATTTCTGAAACAGGGAAGGCCGTGAGCCTGGAGCACTGCGTGTGCTTGGTTAGTTCTAAAGCAAGCAATAATAATGACAAAAAGAAATGTGTGGAAAATGGGTCACAAAGCAGATGGTAATGATTGGTAAAATGTTGTGCCAAAGGCATGCAAATGAAGTTGAATTTGCAGCAATACCGAAGCATAGTTATACAGTTATACCAACAGTGGCAAAATCCCAGTCTAATGGAAATTATCATCAGAATTGTGGCCACAGCACAAAGTGGGAAAATGCCTCTCGAATGCTGTTCTCTGTATGTTCCATATGTTCATGGTATTTGTAGAAGCAAATCTTGCCTGTCAATGGAGAGATTTTCATTCACAAGCAGATGGTCCATGTTTATCAGTTTCAACTTTTGGCCTGAAGTTACTGTAAATGTTTTGTCTTACATCTCCCAAATATTGAGGAGGTCGTGTCACCACAATAGATCCTTGGAGGCATGCACTCTGAAGGTGTCCTGTCTGCCAATTGTAAGTTGGGGCCATTACATTAATGTTTGTTAGGTGTCCATGATACTTTTTGTGAGGACCCCACAAGTCCTGCCTGATACTTTGGCAATGTTTTGACCAAGTTGTTTGTCCATCACAGTTTCATTCTTGTCTCAGGGCTCAGATCCTTAGACTTGCCCATGTTTATTTAATATTAATTTAATGACCTGTATTATACAACAGTTACTTCTGGCCACGTTGATTGGTTGAGAATTGTCTGAACTGTGCTGTTATTTTGCCACTACAGCATGTTTATTTATTTATTTTTTTCACAAACACTGCAGAACACTGCTGCAAAGTAAATAATGGCAGCAACTCCTTAAGTAATATAAATGCTTTGAGATAAAAAAAAAAAATGTGGCAGATCCATATATGAGCAGCCAGTTTTTTGTCCGCTCAGCCCTCGGCACACAGACACAGAGATAGAGATTCATTGAACCTTGGAAAACTGTGAATCTGGTCTGGTCTTGTAGGGATTTTTTCCTTTGTGCTTATGGTTTGGGTATTATCTGCCTGTGCACTGTGTGAATAAATACATGTTTGGTGGCACCAAGCCATTGTCTATGTATGTGTCTATGAAACTTGTGAGGTTGGTCAGTCATGTGACTCAGCCCTCTGCCCTAGGGCTGAGATCATGACAAGAATTCACAATGACTAAAATAAAACCAAAAGAAGAAATACAGTGACTGGGAAACTTTAATGTTTAGGTCTGAGTGGAGCTGGAGAAGGAGCTGCCAACTGTGCAGTGAGTGAGTCGAGTAGCAACAAGCTGCTAGATAAAGAACCATAATTCAGAAATGCTAACATTAAAACAGGTTAAATGCATCATTCATGGCTGAATTAATTCTTTTCTTACTTTCCTTATTTTCCAAACTGTTGTATTAAAGCAATAGAACACTCAAGGTTGAGTGTTATCAGAAATAAAAGCACAACTGTGATGAAGTGCTGCTTGTTTGCTTGTTTGACGGTAACACACTCCCTCTTGTGTTCTTTTGCTTTAATTGTACAGTGTCCAGTGACCTCAGATAGCACAAATGTTAGAAGTAAACTAGCAAAACTCATAAGTACACTGTAAATTGTATATTGTTATATTGTAAATTGTGTAATGGGAACAAGTCATTAGTTAACAACTTGCAGCTGGATTCTAGCAATGGAAGTAAATTAAGAAAATTGCTGCAAACCATTCAGATGTCCAAACTCCTGCTGATTACTTACAAACCTTGTATCGGTATGAAAGCATTGCTGGAACAGACTGTGTTACTGCATGCTCTACCGCAAAACTTTCACAAGAATGCATGTTCAGATTGCTGTCACACAGCATTATAACTTTTAAAATGATGCTTTTTCCTCTAGAGAAATTCCAAATACAGACAGAATGTGGTGAATACAGCAACCTATACCATCAAACCACTCTGTAAAACTGAAGAGGTATGTTACAGAAAGAGGACTGCCACTCAAATGGAGTTTGTCAGAGTCAGAAGCTTGTGTTGTCACGTGGGCCATGCAATCACGGGCCATAGCTCAGCTTAACACTGGACCAAGTCCCGCTTTCAGCTGTGAAGAGAAGACTTGAAGCTGCAGGTCTGACAGGTTGAGTGGCAGTAAGAAGGTCCGTGCAAAGATGGAGAACATTAAGAAAACCAGACTTGCCTGAGCCATGCAGCACTACTGAAAAAAATGAGAGGTGTTCTCAAATTTTTGAATGGAAGGGTACAGTTTGGTAGGAGGTATTTTCCTCTGCTTTGCTGTTTCCTGCCCCAGTGGCTGCCCCCTGAGATTTGCATTATGTAATCAGTGCTTTGTGAGTTTGACTAGCGTGCCTTTTTCTCCCCATGAGACACCCTTCCTCACTTGTGAGCTTTATTCAGCATTACAGCAGTTTGTCAGACAGTTACAAATAGTACATGGTGTGTGTGTGTTGTGTGTGTGGGGAATACCACTAAACGACATCTGGAAAATGTTAACATAATTATAGCATGTTCATAGGTTGCAAGATGAGACATCATAACAAGCTGTTTCATAAAAACAGCAGGTCAAACTAACCATGAGAGGAAGCGTGAAAATACTTATACTTTTAGAAAACCTCACTGAATCTAAACATAAATCGCATTGACATTGAAATAAAACAAAGGTATTTTAATTAAAAAAAAAAAAATAAAAAAAACGTTCCTAAGTCATCAAACACTGACCTTTACCATCAATGCTTTGACCGAGAAGATTGCAGGTTCAACTACACCACATCCATCCTTGGCTAGACGTCCTAGAATTATAGCCTTGGATTCTTTGGAAAATTGGGAAAAATCCACCCCAAAAATAGATTTTTGATGTACTCATGAAAATTATTTCAAATATAATTTAAAAGGCATTTTGGCACAGGGGACAGGTGCCACGCCCTGCTGGAAAAATGTTTGTTTTCTCCCCACTCACCGTATTTCTTGTCCGTTTGTCTTTTACTATTATGTGTTCTTTTCGTGATCTTAGCCCCAGGAAGAGGGCTGAGTCATGTGACTGGCCAACCGCATGGGTTTCAGAGACACACAGTCAAACAGCTTATACATAGTACCACACCAACAATCCACGAATATGAAGGGAACACTGTCCTGAGCTACAACGTGCCCTGACCAGATTGTCTGATTCTGTCAGTGAGTAATTGTTTATATTTTAATGCAAGTTATTGTTAGTTGCATGGTGCTAGAGGTGTTCAACTGCCTCCCACAGACTACAGTCATTGCCACAGTCCTGCAACATGTCAGGTGCCCATGTGTCCTGATTGTCCACTTTGTTGAAGATCATAAATATGATGATCAGTTTTTGAAAATGAAAAAAAAAAATTAATTCAGAAACATTGAAAATGAAGGATTCATTAGTGGGGGGTTGACTATGTTAACAGCACAATAACAGCATACATTTCTGAGCATTGAGGCTTGACAGTGTGGTGAAGGCCTCAGCTGTTGTTGCACTCTGACTGGCTTTTCTCCAGGGCTGGATCATTTTAACTGACATCTTGCTCTCTCTTTCTCGCTCTCGCTCTCTCCTGAGTGCAATATGTTATACTTGAACATCTGCACATCACATCTCACATCTCTGCATGCATGGATGGAGTCTGTAAAATATAGGAGCTCAGTAAGGTATGTGATGTAGGATGTACTGTACTTTTTTTCTTTTTTTTTTCTTTTTTTTCGAAAAACACATAAGTGGGCACTCATCCCTCATTTATTCTTTTCCTCATCTCCACACATTTTGTCCTGTTAGTTTTCAGTGCGCGCCATTCTGATTATTCGTGACACTCCACTCAAACTGTAGTAAAAGCAGTCAGTTCTTGTATCATATTAAATGAGTCATTTTCATATGAATAATAAACTCTGTATTCGCCTATGAATGTGGACACTATTTCTGGCGACAGCCTACATCGTGATGAATTGTGTTATCCTTAACCATAACCCTAAAATTCACTTTTCATAAAATGGGACAAGACTTGCATAGTTTTTGCATTAGACCAAAGTCAAGTAGATTGTCTTGAATGTCAAGCACTGTTTGCTGCATCACATATTTGTAAGCCAATTGTACCAGATGCTGACTTCAGGTTGCGTGTAGGGTATCAACCAAACGCTGTATAATCATTCATATGCTTTCAAAAATACATGCAAAAAAATATATTCAAATAAATTGGACAAATCTGTACAGCAGCACAGGAACAATAAAAGAACCCTAGGCCACTAGGATGTTTTTGTAGTGTGACATACTTTTATTCAACATATTTGAAAAGTATTTATAAGAGACAGTCACACATGCTAGATATTGTAATTTTCAGGAACATACTAGACTACTCCAATTTGTCTTCGTTTGTATGAATTTGCCTATGTTTTGAGAAATGGAATGCCCCATCCATCTGGCACCCACAATCATGCTTCACTCGCACTCCGAAGAGCATTTTGGCCTATGTTCAATCTCACTCATAGATAATACCTCAGAACATACAGGTCTATCTGTTCCCAGGCTGTCCCCTGAGGTAATGCTGCTTCAGTAATCAATTTCGATACTGCTATCACATGACTTTTGGCATAAAAGTGCATTGGCAAAGAAATAAGGTTAGAAGTTAATAATTCTGAACACAGTAGCAAAACTGAAGGAAAAACCTAGAGATCAGAGGCCAAGACCAGGTCTATAGATATCGACAGTGAAGGAAATAATTATTTGATATTTGATCCCTTGCTGTTGCAGCTATTTGAGTTATTTGGGATAATTTTAACAGTGAGAGATAGAATATCACAAATAAAATCTAGAAAATCACATTGTATTTGACCCCTCTGGCAAACAAAACTTAATACCTGGTGGCAAAACCCTTGTTGGCAAGCACAGCACTTTTTGTAGTTGATGATTGATGACTTGTGCACATGTCGGGAGGAATTATGGCACACTCCTTTTTGAGATGTTGTGGTCCCAGCTGCTTTGAGATCATTAATAAGTTCTCCCTGTGTAGTTTGAGGCTGACCTCTCACCTTCTTCATGATTAAGGATACCCCACATGTTCAGATTTTGCATGGAGCCCCAGATCGATGTCGATTGAGTCATTTTGTATTTCTTCCATTTTCTTACTATTACACCAACAGTTGTCTCCTTCTCATCCAGCGTCTTACTTAGGTTTTTGTAGCCCATTCCAGCATTGTTCAGGTCTATGATCTTGTCCCTGACATCCTTAGCAATCTCCTTGGTCTTGCCCATGTTGTAGAGGTTAGAGTCTGACAGATTAATGGAGTCTGTGGACAGGAGTCTTTTATACAGGTGACAATTTAAGATAGCTGTCTTTAATGCAGGTAACAAGTTGACAAGGAGTGTCTAACTGGTTTGTAGGAGCCAGAACTCTTAATGGTTGGTAGGGGATCAAATACTTATTTCTCTCTGTAAAATGTATATGAATTTATATAATTTATACAATGTGATTTTCTGGATTTTATTTTTGATATTCTATGTCTCACTGTTAAAATGAACCTACCCTAAAATTATAGACCGTTCATGATTTGTCAGTTGGCAAACTTACAAAATCAGCAAGGGATCAAATAATTATTTCCTTCAGAGCTTTAAGCATGCACTGTAAGGCACCTTTGGTATCTAAATTGGAATTTAATTCCATTGGAAACAAGGGAAATTTACCTGTTTCCAAGTTGGATTATCCACTGCCAATTAATCAGACACTGATGCACTTAGATATGTGCATAATGTTTGTGCTTTACTGTAATCCTGAGATGTGAAGCCTAGAAAATGGCATGTAACTGCCTGCAAAGTGCAAATCTTGAGCTCTAAGAGTCAAAGTATCAGTATTTATTTGTAACACCAAAAGCACAGAATGATATATATTAAAATAGTAAATATTGAAGCAATATATTGTTTAAATAATGAATGTAATACAGTTACTCTCCAGATACTTCACTGACTCAGTGACACACTGGATCATGTTGTTTTTGACGTCACAGTGTAGTTGTCATGCTGCTCCTTTAATTGCATTGTTCACATCACAGCTCACTCATATTGTTTTATTATTAAATCACACACAAATGGTAACCTTTTGTCCAATGAAAACCATGCATCTCAGTTTTTGTCTTTTTTAGTTTTCTTCACAAGTCAAACCCTGTAGCTGTTACGTACACTGTGCTAATAATATTTTTATTCTTTATATTATGATATGATATTGTCAAATGTGACAATTTAAAAAAAAAATCACCTTTCATCACAACAGACTAAAACATTAACACGACTTAAATAAGGTCACTTTCTGCTTCTGCATTAATCTGTGAACAGCTCACTTGAGTGTTGTCAAGTGCAGGGTGGAGATAAACTGAGCTGCGCCAGAAAAACGAAAGCATTTCAAGTGTAGACTTGAACCACACCCTTTCCCTCTGAAATCCAAAGAAAATCCACACTTATTAACAAACTATATCTTTTGTTTTTGGCTTGAGCTAGAAGGAGACGCACACATAGTGAAGGAGAAACACCCAGTTATGGGTGACCCTCTAAACCTTCGCCCACCCCACCCCACCCCACCTCAGTTTGCACAGTCTAGCAATCCTCTGAGATGTCGGAGCTTGCCTTTGATGAACTGTTAGCAGTGAAGTGGATTGCACAAAACCCCTGAGATGAGTCAACATTTGATGTTGGCCTAGAAAACCTGAGTCACATCTACCCACAGGTCTTATAATTCTTTGAGACGCAACATAAATGTTTTATTTAACATTTTCTGATGCAAAGGACAAAATACCAATACATGGTACCAAGCATGTACACATGTAGCCTGTATATCACTGGGCTGCAAGGAATGAAGTAATATGGCTTATAGCACTTCAGTGACATATCATTTACTAAAATGCCCCCAATGTCCCAGTTAGTGTGATAAAGTTTTAAAGTGGACAGATTCACTGTTAATAAAACTTTCAAAAGGTTTGAGTAACAAATACTTGAAGTAAGAAAAGTTCCCAGAAAAGTACATACATTCCCAGAAAAGTAATGACAACTTTGCAAAACACAATTAAACAACGTTCTAAGTGGATTTTAATCTGAGGACTGTGTTGTCTGGTTCAGGAAACGCAGTCTCTATATCACAGATGTCTTATCTAAGACAGCACCCTTTGAGGACACTGTCTGAAATGAAGCTTTAAACACATAGAAGGATACATCCTAACGCATGAGGAACTTTTTCTCTCAAGGTTACTTAGTTTTTCTTATAAACTTAATGACAGCTAAAGTCAAGGTACCAAGGACAAGTTAAAACATGAATATGGCAAACAGAATGTTTTACTGCCTTATTGATCAGAGTGGGTGGAACCACCTTAGACCTTGAGCAGATTGTTTACTGACAAACGTTAACTTGGTAACCCCCATCCATGACCATGAATGTAATGTGTATTTTGACATACACCGACTTCCAGAAAGTGAGGTTGAATGGTGGCCAGTGTGTAAAGCATGGTGAAGCATGAGCACAGAGTTTGAGTGAGGCATGATAGTGGGTGCCAGATGGAGGGAACATTCAATTTCCAAATTTGTGCGGGCATCTAACATTTAGTGATCCAAAGTGCCATGTGTTTACCAGGAATACATCATGGAACCAGTTCTGGACCACTTGTATAGCATAATGCAATATCCTACTGGAATATCCCTTCATTGTGATGGTACATGAAGACCATGTAGGGCAGCAGATAATAACCAGTGTTTACGTGTTTAGGTGGACCAATTGACTCAACTCATGCCATAAGAATACACTCCAGTATAGAACCACTACCAGCCAGCACAGTGTCTTGTTGATAGCTGGGATCCATGGCTTCAAGAACCGTGAGCCCTAGCATCAGCCCTAAACGATTTTTACCATGACTCATTGGATGACACCACATGTTGTTAGTCCTTTAGGGTCCGGTTAGCAAGCTCACAAGCCCAGGTGATCCACTGTTACTGAATGTTGTTAGTCTCTGATCTGACATTTATTTTACAACAGCTTCTAAGCTTGAGAAATCTCTGGATTCTAGCCTCTTGTGCTAGCTAAGGGTATCCGAGTGAAGAGCAAAGCACTTTTGTAAGTCGTTCTGGATAAAGGCATCTGCTGTCTGCTGTAAATGTAAATGTTGTGATATTACAAATGAATGTTGATGCAATTTCTTTCAGAGTCACTTCTAGCCAGACAGTGCCTGTAACAATCATTAAGCACCAGTGGGTGGCCACTGCATGTCCACTGTGGGCGGTAATGCCTTCTAATGTGTATTTCCAGTACACACACGACACTGTGCATGGAGGAACCTTAATTGCCAGTACAAATCCAGACATGGGATGTCCCATCCATCTGGCACTCTCTGTCATGTCTTGCTCTAATTCACGCCACATTGGCTAGTGGTCAACTCAAGCTGTCCCCTCAGGTAAGGCCACTTCATACTGCTATGCCATGAATTGTGGCTTAGAGAAGAAATGCCTTTTGTGAGAGTGCTCTACATGTGGATTTTAGCATAACATTTTATTACTTATATAAACACAATTTCAATTTTTAGAATGAGCAGCTGTGCTAACATTTTCAATCTTACTAAGAAGTTGCGTGTGTTACCTACCTCACGTTAAAGTGTAAACGTGCTGATGAACCAGCTCTAATTACAACATAGTGAATGCGGTCTAGCCAGCATGAACTGTAACCTTTGCAGCTTCACTGACAATGTCCATGGCCTCAAGCTTGGAATGAGTCTAACCAGTGATGTTTATCATAGACTCAAAGCGTTGCCATAAGCATGGTGGTTCTTGTTGACTGACATCCAAGGCTGTGCTGCTTATGCAGAGCATAGGGGAACGCCCAGCACCAGATGACTGTCTACTGACTCACATTTTCCAGTGCAGACCTTGGCTTTGAGTCACCTTGCTCCAGACCAAACTCAGCTACAGTGGTCTATCTCCTGGCACTTAGGATGCGTAGGATGAAACAATTCATGCTTGCTAGACATTCAGTATTTCAGCTGCATCAAATTGGATTACTGTGCTGTGGTGAATGAAAAAAGTTCTCCGGAAATGAGACAAAAGCGAAAAAATATCATGTCAAAAATATGCAGGCGTTCACAATTGTAACAGACATTTTGCACCAATAAAAATGATATGATGTTATGAAACGATGAAATCAAGTGAAATCTTTTAAAGTCTAGGCTCAATATTCAATAATTGTTTATAATTTTACATGATATTTTAATATTTTTTTACGTTTAATGTAAAATACTGAAAACGTCTTTCAGATTACAAAGAAAGATTTTTATATTACACTTTAATAAAGGGCACCAAGACTACCTAACACATATATACACTGATGTGCCAAAAGTCGTGGGATAGCAGTGTATAAATAATTATGAAATGGCCATACCTGAGGTGACAACTTGGGAATGCCCAGACCTGTATAATCCCAGAACGTATATTAAATGTCTGCATCCACTAGCATGCCTTGCTCGAATTCATGTCACCTTGCCATGTTTGTGATAACCAGTGTTCAAAAGATAGTACCTTGTCGTTCTCAAGCTGGAAGATAATTTCATAACCAGTTAACATACTACTATCCCATGACTTTTTGTACTTCAGTGTACATATATAAGCCTTTCATGATAATGAAAATAAACCTACATAAACACTTATACAGGCATAGACCAAAAACACTTGTCAGCTGTCATGTCAACTTGACATTTCAGTCATGTCATTCGACACATTTATGTTGGTATGTGCTGCTGTGTTTACTTTTTGGAGGTGAAATGGCATGTTACGGCATATGACATTTTTGTGAACAAGCTTTTGGATATAGTTGCCTGAACACAGTCAGTAGATGTGTTATGTAAGCATATACATAACAGTGGCAAAGTGAAAAAAATATATAATTGTAATGACAATTTTTGTGCATAATCTTAATGAGTTTGAAATAAGACATTTAAGATGTGATTGAAGTGTAGACCTTCGGTTTTAATCCACCAAACATGGATTAAACTACTAAATATGCCACTTATATCTTGTCTTGCAGTGAAGACATTATAAAGTGCCACACAAGTCATAGCTGATATGTCAAACAGATCATTCTGATGCCAGAACATCCACTGACAATTGACTGTATGAACTGCTGAATTTATGTAATGACCATTCTCATAGACAATCCAGTTAGAGTTCTCAAAGCTTTGTGACAAGTTGACCCAGCAGCCTTTATGACAACTGAGGCTTTTCAGCTTAAACAATTCTAAAAGTTTATGTGAAGTGTCATAAAAGGCTTAAAATAGTTTTTTTATGAATAATGCGCTACAATAAAATTGATTTTTAAAGAAATAAAAGAATTTGCTAATATAGTCTGCTAATAGAATAAGATAAATATTTTATTTAAGATAAATAAATAAATTAATGTATATATGTTGACCAATTAAGATGACCAATCACATAAGACTAGACTTCATTTGCATTTTTGGCAGAGAAATCGTGCTCTCCATACATTGCAGCGCCCTCTGGTTTCACCCACAAAGCATTTCCAATTTGGCTATTTTAACTAATAGAACCCAAGATCTGTACTTTGTGGGCAGTTACATCCTGTTTTCTAGGCTTCATACCTCAGGATCAGAGTAACCTTCATGACATGATACACATATCATAACAAACTACAAGACCTACCCTATCTCCTCATTGTTTGATGAATTATCAGTGAGTAATCCAGTTTGGAAAATAGCTCAAAGTTATTATTTTGTAACAGAATTAAATGCCAAAGGAGCTTCCAATGCATATTTACTGCTCTGTCCACATGTACATTCTCAACCTGCACGCAGACCTCAACTAATCAGCAAGACTGATTACTCACACCTCAAATTTCTGTATAAAAGCCACAAGAAGGGATAATACAGATACATAGCAAAACTAATAAAGGACTTATGTTGTCTTTTATTTAATTTGGAATGGTGTCAAGTATTTCGAAGAGCTTATTACAAGTATCCTTGTCAATCTAATCATTACAAATAGTCTCAATTATAGCATTTATGTCATGCTCCTGTCAAGTTCCTTGTCTTTCCTTGCCTGTCTCTGTTCTGTCTTGTTTTTGTATGCCATGTGCTGAGAAGGTTCTGTTGTGTTTGAGGGCTTGTCTCTGCCCTAGCTCTGCCCTGTCATCATTGTTCCCACCTGTGTCTCCTTTTAGCCCTGCCCTCTCGTTATCTTCTCCAGGTGTGTCTAGTCTGTGTCTGTGTATAAGTAACCCTTTGTTTCAGCGTGTCTTTTGCTGTTGTTGTGCGTGTGCGCATGTATGTGTGCACTTCTCTCATGTGTTACTTAGAACCCTGTTTGGTTTTATACCCTGTTGTGTATTTGGTTTTTCAATCTATTTTCTTGTTTTAGTTCATGTTACATTTATTCTGCATTTTGTGGGGGCTGGAAATAAATCACTACCTGCTTTTACGTTTGCCTGCTGCTCTCCTCACTTATGACAATTTACAGCTTAAAAACACTCTGGATGATCAATTCCCAACAGAATTTCTGAGTCATAAAGTTTTTATTCTTTATGAGAAAAAATGTACACAAGTACATTTTTTTATCAAAATTTTATCAAATTTTCTTTGTCAACTTCATGCAAATATGTCAATTCTGTTCATTTTTACATCTCAAATGAAGACAGAAGACAGAATCAGGAGCCTAGGATCTCCTGATGATAATAATATGTGGCATGTGTGACTGTTTCCTATAAATACTATCTAATTTGTTGGTAAATGAAGGTACATCAAAGTGCAAAAACATGGGTTCTCACGTTCAGGTTTTAATCCTATTGCATTGAATGTCGCCATTTCTCATGTACCAAGTTGTGAATTATTTCATATTTCTTATCCAGATTTAATTTTATCTTAATTTGATTTGTATAGATATATATATATATATATATATATATTTTACTGTATTTTTCTGGTACAATTTGGTACAAGTAATTATAAAGCACAGTAAGAACATTATAAAGTTATATTTATTCTTTTGTCCTGTCATTCACTGCAAGGAAATCAAATGTTCCCTTTGACGTAATGAATGCACAGATACAAGTGGAGAAAGCAGAGCCCTGTAATGGTAAACAGGTTGTCAACCACAATCAGTCATTCAGTCCACATTTGCTGGCTTGTCCTAAGGCTAAATATTGCTGTGGCTTTATGGAATGAGAAGGGTATTTCAGAGTATTTTTTTTCTCATGCCTCTGAATTCAGTTTGAAGGTAAATTTATGCCTGAGGGGGCAAACAAATCCATATTACTTGGCAAAACATTTCTTGAACTAGGTACTTTATTAAGACATCACTATAGGCCCTGAGGATAGCTTCGTAGATTAAGTTATTCATAACAAGATTATTTATGACTGTGCTGGACATGTCTTAGTCAAGCAAGATTCTTGGCTATAACATTAGTTTTTCACTTGATAGCTTTGCTGTTTGCCTTTGAGTTGTTTCCACAGCCAAACATGCATGATATTATTCTGGAAAGAAGCATGGTTTACTCCTGATACACAATTAACAATCACAGTTTGCCAGTTTCAGGTACTCTTTAAGCACATTTCGCATGTTCAGAATTCAGTAAAGCATTGTAACAACTGAAAAGTAATTGAGTGGCAGCTATAAAAACAGCGCATTTCTGTGAAGCTCTGTGATAGAAAAAAAAGGCCTATTCGTACTACTGAATATTTTAATGTTTCAACCATAGTGCTAAGGAAACCACAAGGGGAGCTGTGGAGGAATATAAAGCCCTGACATTCTTTTCATCCCAGGGCAGGTCGAAATTACATACACCGTGAGCGCTGATGGTAGCATTCCAAGCATAAGTAATTTAAAGTGACCTTGAAGCTAAGAGCAATAAAACCGGTCAGAATGCAGGTTGATCTTGTTCCCCCAACCCAAACTGTAATGTTAACCACATCACACACACTGCAGTGTCTGAGGGGATAGACAACATCCACTGAGACCTCTGTGAGAGCGTGGTCTCTGAGTACAGAGGGCAGAAGGAAAGTCGGAAGAGCAAGGATTTAAAACATTAATGGGGAGAGCAGATAGCAATGCCTTTCACATTCTTTAAAAAGAAACTCATTTCAAATGCCAGAGAAACGTCCCAGCTTTATGTCGAGAAGAATCAAAAGGACTATGACTAGTACATTTTTGGGATCTAAGATTTTAGGTAATTTTGATACCTAAAGGTTCACCAACTATCCTTTTAAACTGTTATCCTTATAAATCTTCAGTTTTGTAAAAAGCTGAAAAAATAAACAAAGAATACGAGAATGCGCCAACTGCTCTCCATTTAACTGCCCTTTGTTTATTAAAAAACTACAACAACAACAACAACATGGAAGACCATCTAATATCTGTATGAACTTGTTTCCTTTTTGTTTTTTTTAACAAACACAATGAAACAAACAAAAACATCAGAAAAACAGCTGTCCTTATAAACCCATAGTTTATGGAACACAAAATTATCCTTTAGTTTCTTATAAAAAAAATAATAAAATATCTTAAACTGAATGAAACAAACAAACAAAAACACCAGAAGAAAAGCTACTATCTTAATAAACCTTTAGTTTATGGAAGTCGAATTATCATTATAACCTTAAGTTTCTTCTGAGCAACACTGGAAGGCCAATTAATATCATAACATTTGAAATATTTTGTTTAAAAAATGAAAGAAAAACACTGGAACACTATCCCTATAAACCTGTAGAAGAATAAAAACATGAGAAGGACAACTACTATCTTAATATACTTTTAGTTTATGGAAAATCAATTATTATAACTTTTAGTTTCTTCTCAAAACACTGGACCTTTTACTATTCTTGTAAATATTTCATCTCTTGAAAACAAACAAACAAATAACATTAATTAATAACCTAATAAATGTTTAGTTTCTTCTGAACAACACTAAAATACCCATTATTATTATTATTATTAATAATAATAATAATAATAATAATAATAATAATAATAATAATAATAATAATGTACAATTATTGTATGTACTTTTTCCATTTCTTACAAACAACAGCAACTTGAAGACTAACTACTATCCTTATAAACCTTTAGATTTATTCAACATGTACCAGCAGCATCATGCTAGATCAGACATGATGTGATAGCAGGCAGTGGCTATCTGCCCCTGAAATGTCATGTGCTAGCTCACTGACATCCTCATTGGCCTGGGACCAGATTGGAAGTCATGCTTTTATGAGAGTTGGTGAAGCCCCCAGAGGAAATTCTGCTCATCCAGACCAGAGCTATCACTTTAGCTCACCACATTCATCTTAACCTCCACTCCCAGCTCTAGCAGAAGGGAAATAAGATTGCAATGAGAAATGCCATTTGTCTGGAGGTAAGATACCAAAGTTTTGAATGTACTTTGTAAAGTTTCTTTCCTCCAAGTCAGCGGATGTAGGCCAAGTGATAAGTTGGCTGTTGGTGGATGCACCGTCTATTTGCTTATCTATCAAAAAGCTGTTTTTTCTCCTGCAGTGAAAACCAGCAAGTACTACAAATGTGCAGTAGCTGAGAACACCCTTACATAATAAGATGTCTAATCTTTTTCAAATGACATAATGAATCTTAATTCCCGTAGTAGATGTACAGAGCAATATTATAATCTGTGCTTAATTCTTAGAAATTATAAACATAAATATAATTATGTGACATGTTTCCATTTTTCATACAGTGGTCAGTATGATGGAACTCTTTACATGATTGACTTGGATGTCCTTAGTTATTTAACCAAAGTACCAAATACGTTCATATATATATACAGTGGGGAAAATAAGTATTTAGTCAGTCACCAATTGTGCAAGTTCTCCCACTTAAAAAGATGAGAGAGGCCGTTAATTGACATCATAGGTAGACCTCAACTATGAGAGACAAAATGTGAAAAAAAAGAAAATCATTTTGTCTGACTTTTAAAGTATTTGCAAATAATAATTGGAAAGATATTTGGTCAATAACAAAAGTTCATCTCAATACTTTGTTGTATATCCTCTGTTGTGGCAATGACAGAGGATCCAAACGTTTTCTGTAAGTCTTCACAAGGTTGGCACACACTGTTGCTGGTATGTTGGCCCATTCACTCCATGCAGATCTCCTCTAGAGCAGTGATGTTTTTGGGGCTATTCGTGGGCAACACAGACTGCTCTCCCTCCAAAGGTTTTCGATGGGGTTGAGATCGGGGAGACTGGCTGGAGCCACTCCAGGACTTTGAAATGTTTCTTCTGAAGCCACTCCTTTGTTGCCCTGGCAGTGTGCTTGGGATCATTGTCATGCTGAGGGCCAACCACATTTCATCTTCATTGCCCTTTGCTGATGGAAGGAGGTTTGCACCCAAAATCTCACAATACATGGCCCCATTCATTCTTTCATGTACCACGGACCAGTCGTCCTGAGATCCCTTTGCAAAACAGCCCCCAAAAACATGATGTTGCCCACCCCCATGCTTCACAGTTGGTATGGTGTTCTTTGGATGCAACTCCGTTCACTGTCACCTCCAAACACGACGAGTTGTGTTTTTTACCAAATAGTTCTACTTTGGTTTCATCTGACCATATGACATTCTCCCCAATACTCTTCTGGAACATCAAATGCTCTCTAGCAAACAGGCGTGCCTGGATATGGACTGTGGCTTAAGCAGGGGGACCGTCTGGCACTGCAGATCTAGGTCCTAGGCGTGGTAGTGTGTTGCTGATGGTATGCTTCTATGCGGTTGGTCCCAGCTTTCTGCAGGTCATTCACTAGATCCCCCCCTTGTGGTTCTGGGATTTTTCCTCACCGTTCTTGTGATCATTTTGACCCCACAGGCTGAGATCTTGCGTGGAGCCCCAGATCGGGGAGATTAGTAGTGGTCTTGGGTCTTCCATTTTCTAATTATTGCTCCACAGTAGATTTCTTCACACCAAGCTGCTTGCATGCAGATTCAGTCTTCCCAGCCTGGTGCAGGTCTACAATTCGGTTTCTGGTGTCATCGACAGCTCTTCGTCTTCACCATAGTGGAGTTTGGAGTGTATGTTTGAGGTTGTGGGCAGGTGTCTTTTATACTGTTAACGACTTCAAACAGGTGCCATTAATACCGAGTATGAGTGGGGGAAAAAGAGGCCTCTTAAAAAAAATTTACAGGTCTGTGACAGCCAGAAATCTTGCTTGTTTGTAGGTGACCGTACTTATTTTCCACCATTATTTGCAAATAAATTCTTTAATAAGTCAGACAAATTATTTTTTTTTTTTCACATTTTGTCTCTCATAGTTGAGGTCTACCTATGATGTCAATTACAGGCCTCTCTCATCTTTTTAAGTGGGAGAACTTGCACAATTGGTGACTGACTAAATACTTATTTTCCCCTCTGTATATATTATAAACAAAGCTGTTTCGTTTAAAATCTAAGGGCCTATGTTCCCTTTAAAGATAATCTTCTCTACACTGCGAGGCAGGTAGGAGACCAACAAAGGAGACCATATTTTTTCAAAGCAAGTAACATTTCCCTTCAGCATCACTGATAATCTCTCCAGGGGTAAAACTGAAAATATCCCTGTACCACTGTGTTACTGTTGGTGGTTTGTCTCTCATCCACTCCAATACACTTTCTAGCCAAAAGCAATAGCTTCCCACATAACTCGTACCGTATACCACTCATTGACATATCTCTGGATGGCAGGTTCAGTATGAAAAACTTGGGAAGACTGGTCTAGAATTTTACCCTCAATTCTTGTGCAATTCTGTCCCAAAACTTTACAATTACAGAACAATCCCAGAAACAGTGTATATAAGTGCCTCTCTCCTTCATTTGTTGCAGAGAGGGGATAACTTAATACATTTTAGAAGTGAAAGATGTGTTATAGACCTAATTGCATCCTGCCAGTCATTTTGCAATATATTGATTATTGAAATCCTTATGAACACTGTGAGTATGAACCAAGTGGATGTGGAGAAAGGTGACATACATCACAAGGGGAGACACACCACTCACCTACACTGGGTTCTAAGCATAAACAGCACTGTAACCAATTACATTTGCTAAAGCATTAAGCAATGCTCCATTTGCCACTATCTTAAGATAAGAAGATAAGATAGTCCTTTATTAGTCCCGCAGTAGGGAAATTCACATTGTCCCATGTCAAGGGATAATAAGGCACTCAGTAAAAAAATAGATCATAGATAAATGGTGCAGAAGTGCAGAATATACAATATAAACATAAATGTAAATATTAAAAGTCACTCTAGAAAACATTATTTACAGATGTGCAGATTTTTATTGCACATTGCAGAGATAATTGCACACTGTTGTTATGTTATATAGAAAAAGAGAGTCCAATACTGTGTGGAGTTAAGTGTGTGTCCATGGTCTGCTGAGAGCAGTGCTGGTTGTAAAGTCAGCAGCAGGAAGGAAGGACCTGCGACACCACTCCTTCACACATTTAGGGTGAAGCAGCCTGTCACTGTAGGAGCTGCCCAGTGCAGCCAGAGTCTGATGCATGGGGGAGTCGTTCTCCAGCATGGATGTCAGCTTGGCTAACATCCTTCTGCCTCCCACCACCTGCACTGGGGCTGAGGAGCTTCCCAGGACAGAAACAGCCATCCTAATGAGTTTGTTCAGTCTCTTCCTGTTTGCTGCTGAAATACTGTTGCCCTAGCAGACCACTTCATAAAAGATGGCAGATGCCACCACTGCGTCAAAGAAGGTCCTCAGGAGTACTCCCTGCACTCCAAATGACCTCGGTTTCCTCAGTAAGTAGAGTCTGCTCTGGCCTTTTCTGTAAAGTGCAGTGACTGACCAGTCTAGTTTGTTGTTTAAGTGAACACACAGTCCACTATCTTAATGTCCATTCCCTGGATGTTCACTGGTGGAGGGGTGTGTCAGCACCTGTTGAAGTCCACCATCAGTTATTTGGTCTTTCTCACTTTTAACTGGAGGTGCTCTCCAGATAGTCCACAAAGTCCTGAATCAGTCCTCTGTACTCACTGTCCTCCTCATTGGTTATGAGGCCAACAATGACCACCTTGTCTGAGAGAGAGTCCCTTTGCCTCACCAATTGTGGTCGGTTGGTAAAGTAGCTCAGTATCCAGTTTGACAGGAGACCGTCCACACCATGTTCCCGATTGTCCTTCAGCAGCCCAGTTAGGGTCACAGTTAGAGTCACTGGAGAAGCCAAAGAAGGTGATTCTCACAGTTTTGGCTGTGCTTTTGGACAGTCTTTAACTTGATTTTTTTTTTAAAACTGTAGCAGACATAACATTGAACTTCACTGTCATGAAGTGCATTATGTCATCAAGATAAAGCAAATCACAGCACTTTATTCTTGTAACCTTACAAGGCACTCTGTCCATCTCCATTCTACCCTTTTCCACTTTCGCTTGTACATACTGCATATTTCATAGCCAAGTCGTGAAAGGTTATTTTCGGTATTACTGGTGAAAGTGGATGTCTTGTATCCTCATATGGAATTGCACAGATTTAATGGACAATGAAGCGAAGGCTCAGGCACTTTAAGAAAATTATAAATTAACTATAGATGGGGTTCCCTCTTTTCTTCAACAAAAAAGATCATTGGATTCTTTTATGCATTGCTACAGTTATGCTAACAACCTTTCATGTTATTCACCTTCCTCTCTAGCCTCTCTGTGAAGGAACATTTAACGAGATATGACCTGACTCATCGGTTTCTAGCTTGATGGACAAGTATGCGTCCAGCTTAATAATTCATACAGTCATGCATATTTGATGTTCCTTAATACGATCTTCTAGCTAGCAGTGTCACTTTCTGGATATGCTAATCAAATATTCAGCCTGATATCATTTCTAAATTAAACAACTTTTGATTACTTTGTAAGGAAGAATGTCCTGAAAAAATGATGCCTTATGGGATTATTTATTCAATTCCAGAAATCATGACTCTTTGGTCTACTTGGCACAGTTTACAATAGTGCAAAGCAAAAATGGCACTAGATTCTAGGTTTTGTTCTGTGTTTCAGTGCTAAAAATATGGATCCATGCTCTTGGTCAAGGCTGTTGTACATAGGTGAGTGTAGCTGAAGCACACTTGGACTGCTATGTGCTTAAGTATTGAGATAAAGACCAAAATACCTGAATGTAAATTGATTTTTACACTGTTGTAGGCCTGCATCTAAAAATGTTACGTACCTTGCAGATTGTCGGCATTTACTGGTATGTGACTGGACAGGAAAGCTGTCTCCATGTAATTTACATTTTATATTAACAGTCATTGTTTCTTTTGAAATCAACGGTATTATAAAAGGGTTTCTCCTGCTTTTATTGGAGCAATTATGTCTACTGTCCAGGAAAGACATTGTACTAGACTTTGGTGCAATACTGTAAGGATTTGATTGCATTCAGCAACAAAAGCATGAGGTCAGGATGTTGAATTATCACCACCCCACTTCATCCCCAACTCATCCCAAAAGTTCTGGATGGAGCACCATCATCCCAACAACAGTTCCACTGTTCCACACCTGGCATTACACATGGTGCCAATAGTTTCATGTTTATCTGCTCCAAAGAGTCCTATTCCATCAGCAGCACATCTCTATAGGCACTGGTCAAGTTGTACATGCATTTGTGTCAGCATTGGGTGCAATTTAAAGTAGCCGAATGCATTCCTTAGACGGCATGTCCACAGATATTTGGACATATAGTGTACATTAGCTAAGAATGTCGACTGAAAGCCTGTAAGAAACCAGTCAGGAGTTCTCTTCACTCTCTGACCACTTCGTGTTATAATAGTACCCCGCAACAGACGCTATGAATGAAAGGCCGAGAACGTTCTGTTAAAATACTTACAGCGTTTTTGCACTTCTCTACGTGTCACTTGACTTTAATGACCCAACGACCATTCTTATGACTCACACCCACCTCTCCACCCACTCACCAGATCCTCAGATACTTTATCCAGCCACAACTGTGTTAACAACCCAACCCATAAAAGTGGTTGTCAAGATGCCAAAGCTAAGAATTGAACACATAGTGGGGTTGGAATTGTTTCTAAAGTGGCTTCCAGCAGTATTCCCATACTGCGCTGCAAGATCCAGAAACAAAAACATGTCAAATATGCTCCCACCAAAGGGTGTTGTAGACTTTTACTGACTCCCTATGTAGAAGTGAAAATCATTACCCTATTTTAATTCTTTTTCCGCTTGTTTTATGGTATAAGAATGGAAAACAGAGACCTGGTGCTGCAGAAAACATCTAATTGGATTAATTTGGATGGTAGATCATTGAGATGGTGGTCCAGAACCATAAGAAATGGACTTGGTTTGAAGTTAGAAATATCCTTGGCCCATCTAGAGGTTTTTTATATTAGAAGGACCCCATAAAGAAACAGGGGCTACTGAAGCAGTTCATGGAAAAATCTTCCCTGAAAGTGGTTTGGCTGAATGTTCATATCCAAGGAAAAAGAGAGGCAGAGAGAGAAGGAGCTCAAAGCTCAAATACCTCTCAAAGCTTGAAGAACTCAGTTGAGGAGGCGTAAGACAAAGGAATGCCACAGTATGTGCCAAAGGATCTGCTTTCCACGTTTAAGCAGTTCAGTCTCTCTCTCTCTCTCTCTCTCTCTCTCTCTCTCTCTCTCTCTCTCTCTCTCTCTCTCACACAGACACAAACACTTGTACATGCACACACTTTCACTCTCTGCTCTTGCACCACCACAGTGGTTGAGGTGATTCCATACTTCTCCTGCCTCAACATGTTCCTCTCTCAACAGTGGTTAGGCAGTAGGAAGTATAAGAGTGAAGAACATCAGAATTAAGCCTAAGTGAGAACAGACACAGATGACATGGTAACTTGAGGTTCTCGAAAAGGATGTAGAGGGATTTTCCAATGTACATGTCAGGAAACCCATTAGCATCCATACTTACTCCACGAAATGCAACCATATGTAGACTGGAGTTATACGAGGAAAATTCACTTTCAGAGGTTTTCATTATTTTCCATGACATCATTAATCAGCTTTGACTGCGAGCTGGTCACATGTAGACTATATGGACAAAAGTATTGGGACACCTGCTCATTTATCATTTCTTCTGAAATCAAGGGTGTTAAAAAGCGTTTATCCTGCTTTTGTTAGAATCACTGACTCTACTGTCCAGGGAACGATTTGGATACTTTGCTGTAAGGATTTGATTGCATTCAGCAACAAACGTGTTAGTGAGATCAGGATGCTGAATAATCCACACCCGCTCCTTATTCACAACTCCTTAGCTCATCCCAAACAAACCAAATGTAGCACCATCATTCCAGAGAACACAGTTCCACTGCTCCAAAGCTCCACACTGGCAGGCTGCCCCTCTATCCCTTGCCTATTATCAGTCATGGTGCCAATAGGTTCATGTTTGTCTGCTCCAGAGAGTCCTGTTCCATTGGCATTCAATTGACATTAGATAAGCTGTGTGTGCATTTGCACATTCCTGTCAGCAATGGGTGTAAATTCACTGAAATAGTTGAATACATTCATTAGTGTCCACAAGAATTTGGACAGATACTGTGTTGGCATCCTATGTAGGTTTACATGAGCTCTGTGTGGTTTTCCATACCAAAGAATCTGGGATCTATATTCCTATATTAGGTGAATAAAGTGGGAGTTTTTACAATTTTAAATTATATAAATACTGTGTATCCATGAAATTCCAGAGTTTGGTGGACAGGCAGAATATTACACCAAACAGCTACACCATTTTCCACCCTTGTATTTGAGACAATGGAGAGAAATGTCTCACCACTAATACTAGAAGAAATCTCCAAAGCAGATCCTCATTAAACATCATTGCCTGTCGTGCTCACTGTTGCATAGCTGAAATATGACATCGGCAGTGGGTGAACCCACAAAAATTCTCCAGAGTCAAACCTATAAAGTGTGTGTGTGTGTGTGTGTGTGTGTGTGTGTGTGTGTGTGTGTGTGTGTGTGTGTGTTCATACATGTGTGCATGTTTGTGTGTGTGTAACGCGGTATTTTTTGTCTATTAAGTGTCCAGGGGAAACATTCTCGAATTCTGTTTCCATCAGTCTGCAGTGACAGGACTTCTCACTCCTGTAAACATGGATGAAACCCAAAAAAATGTTGTGTACCTTGCAGATTTATTTTCCACTCCCCATAAAATGGCTTAAAAGTCATTAGCTGGAATCTGCCAGAACTGTAAGCTGTTGGATGAATAGCTTGAAAAGTAATCAGTGGTGCTCAACAAATATTTACCATAGCCATAACTAAAAAATCTCCCAAGTAATGCCTTAGTCATAAGCACTGAAGCATGATTCTGCCAGTATCTCTGCAGTATTCTCCTCCTCTGCACTGTGCACACTTAAAAATGAGGGTTCTCGAAATGGTTCTATATAGAACCTTGGACACTAAAGTGTTCCTTAAAGTGTTCTTCAGATTGAGGGATAATGCACTGTAAATGGTTCTTCTTATGTTACAGCCTTGTTCCAAAATGGATTAATTTTTTATTTTCTCCTCAAAATTCTATACACAATACACCACCATGACAAAGTGAGAAGTTTTTTGAAATCTTTGAAAAATTCATTAAAAATAAAACACAAAAATATAACACATACTCTAACTATTCACAGCCTTTGCTCAGTACTTTGTTGAAGCACCTTTGGCAGCAATTATAGCCTCAAGTCTTCCTGAGTATGATGATACAAGCTGGACACACCTGTTTTTGGGAGGTTTCTCACATTCTTCTTTGCAGAACCTCTCAAGCAAGTTAAATCGGGTTCACGTCTGGGCTCTGGCTGGGCCACCCAGTTTTCCCGAAGCCACTCCTTTGTTAGCTTGGCTGAGTGCTTAGGGTCGTTGTCCAGTTGGAAGATAAACCTTCATCCCAGTCTGAGGTCCAGAGCACTCTGGAACAGGTTATCATCAAGGATGTCTCTGTAAATCACTGCAGTCATCGTTCTCTTGACTCTGACTAGCCTCCCAGTTCCTGCTGCAGAAAAACATCACCACAGCATGATGCTGACACCACCATGCTTCACTGTAGGAATGGTATTGGTGATGAGCAGTGCCAGATTTCTTCCCGACATGATGCTTGGCATTGAGGATAAAGACCAAATCATTTTGTTTCTCATGGGCTAAGAGTCCTTTAGGTACCTTTGGGCAAATCCCAAATGGGCTGTCATGTGCCTTCTGTCTGTCCACTCTACCATACAGGCCTGATTGGTGGAGTGCTGCAGAAATGGTTGTTCCTCTGTGAAGTTCTCCTCTCTCCACAGAGCAAAGTTCAAGCTCTGTGAGAGTGACTATTGGATTCTTGCTCACCTCCCTGACTAAGGCACTTCCACCATGATCACTCAGTGGTTGAATTGGCTGGGTGGACAGCTCTAGGAAGAGTCCTGGTGGTTCCAAACTGGCAACTGTGTTCATTTGGACCTTTAATGTAGCAGAATTTTTTCTGTACCTTTCTCTACTTTTGGTTTGTGCTCTGATATGCACCGTCTATAATCTTATATAAACAGGTGCGTGCCTTTCCAAATCATGTCCAATCAACTGAATTTACCACACAGGTGTCCAATCAAGCTGTAGAAACATCTGAAGGATGATCACTGGAAACAAGATGCACCTGAGCTCATTTTATAGAGTCACAGCAAAGGCTGTGAATATATTTTTGTGTTTTATTTTTTAATAAATTTAAAAAATAAAAATATTTCAAACATTGTCATTAGGGTGTTGTGTGTAGAATATTTGGAGGACAAAATGAATGTAATCCATTTTGGAATAAGGCTGCAACATAACAAAATGTGCAAAAAGTGAAATGCTGTGAATATTTTCCAGATACACTGTACATGAATAAACGTGATGTGTCTTTATGCTTGTACTTGTTTTACTTCTCATTTATCACCGTGCAGGAACAACCACACAACAGCACCCCTGGAGTCTCTGTGTTAAGGGCTATGTTCAAGGGCCAACAGCAATAACTAAAGCAGACCTGGGTAATGAACCCACAACAATGTGCTCAATAACCCGGGACACTAACCATTGAGCCACCGCTACACTTTTCCTACACAAGCTCGGAAACTATCTGCTGCAATATTAGTGGCTTGCACTTTGAAGATCATGTGGTGCTTGGGTCATGGGATTGTGGACACATCTTTTTTGGACCTCCATGTTCAAACCAACAATACTGAGAAAACCCCAGACATCTGCTTTCACTTTAAACCACAGACACCATCAAAAAGGCATCAAAATGATATGGATGGACAAAATGTTACCAGGTGAACACAGGTCACTTTTTGGTATTTCCTGTCATGTATGCTTTTTTATTTGCTCTTAGATTCAGTCGATTCAGTGACATTACATGATTTTGTTTTTTTGCAAATCTTGCTGCTTAAAAATATAACCAGTTTTCTCCTTTTTTTTGTCCTTTGTTATTATTTAGTTATTAATATTAGTTATTATTATTATAGTCAAAGTCTTCCAAGAGGAAATGAGAGTGAGCAAGAGTGAGATCTGGGCTACAGATGGGATTCCATTGGTGTTGCAAAACTCATAAGGATCAGCTTCAACATGTGTTTGATGGAAGAGCTACGTAATTTGGGCTTTGAGATCCTGTCATGTAGCATGCTGTTTTTAAGGTAATAAATCATCGGCAGCTATCTGATATTGGCATTACAAGTCTGTGGAAAATATTATATATGAATGTCTTCCCAGCGTATGATCCCCCAAGGTCATGCATTAAGCATAGAATTGGGGTAAATTATGTTATTGTTGGGGAATACCCTTTTGGTCAAGGACTACACTGTGTTTAGGAAACAGGCCAAAGTATAAGTAATGTGGAATATACACACACGTCACTTGTTACAAGAGTGATAAAAGTAGCCCGTGGAATGGAATTGCAGTTACGTGTTTTTCTCCAATAATTGCTGAGCTATTGTTGGATTTCTTTAGATGTACCATACAACTGTCAATACTACTTTTGGATTTGAATCCTTGGAGGATTGTTCATCTTTTATATTAGTAAATTAATTAAAACAGTTTTGTAGAAGGTATTCATCTTTATTGCCTTCATTATTCCTTAGCAAATGAGTAAAACAATCTCAAGTGAAATGTAAAAGCTGACAGCTATTTAAGGGTTAGTTGGCTATTGGGTAATTGGCCATTAATTGGATACCTTATCTGAGAAATATTCATTTTCAAATAGTCGTTTGTTGCAGCCCTGATGACTGTGACCATACAATTGAAAGGGAAGATGAAAGCATGCTATTTGAATGGACCAGAAAAGACCTGGTTGAATTCTTCAAGCTTCAAGATGTTTACAGGCAAATTGTGGAACCTGTTAGCTTTCATCACAGCAGGGAGATATTAGTGTCCTCTTCCAAGTGTGTTGAAGTGCTTACTGATGCTCCACAGACACTTTGCTTGGACTGCTTTGGGATCTGGCTTCAGCTGAAACCAAAATGAAATGGTAACTATTCCAAAAAACGTTCACTAAAGGGAAGTGATATCTGACTCAAACAGCATCACAGATCAGGGTCCGTTTCACCATGAAGTGGCCCTGATGTGTCCTGGGCAACTGTGCGGCTGCTGACAGAGTTTAATTTCCTGTTTTGTTTTGCATGGAAAACATGGGCTGGGAAATGCCTCTAGCAATGAGGCAGCATGCAGATGTCAGACTCAGCAAAGCATGTTTTTGTTGGCGCGTAGCATGAGTTGATCTGCCCTTTTCAAACTAGAACCATACCGCGGCTATACTCCTGTGCTTTTACACCGACCTCAGACCTTTCTCCACATCTTCATCTTGATTACTAAGACTCTAACTGAATTCTCAGCAGGTTAATGGTGGATCATCTGCCAAAGCTTTGGTGTTTAGCATGGAACGTTTTACTTGGAAGTGGGGTTCTCTTGCACAGGAAGTCACAAAGTACCCAGAGGGGCACAAGAGCCCCTTTCAACAATGCCTTTACGTTGGTTACCTTCTTTTGATGAGAGGAGCAATCAAAAAATGTAAACATCAGGAGTCAAGAATGTGGACGAAACAAAGCAGGGCTTTATTTTTGCAGGAAGGGCTTTATGCGGTGTTGCAGATGTTGTGCAGATAGCTCTCTCATCCCTCCAAACACAGTACAGTCAGCAGATTGTTATGAATTAGAGAACACTTTTTGGGGCTTCTGGCGAGGAACCAAAGTAAGACAGCATGGTCTGTAAGGGAGGCGCACTGGACCAAGCCAAAACAATGAGGCCATCCTGCTCTGTTGACCAGAGACCAGCAATGATCCGGGGATTGCAGAAAGGCTAACTCAACAAAGCCAAGGACTGCTTGAAAGATTCAGTAGTGCTAGACTTCTACTTTTTTACTTACTGAAAAGACACAGTAGAGGCTGGTTCAAAGAGTGTAAGTCATATAACTTTTGTGAGATGGTTCGCGCCTCAATCTCCCACCGCTAAGGTTATATAATACCTTACCTCCACCACACCACTGCCTCGAACAGTTCCGCACCCTCCACCTAGCCGTCACCTCCCCTTTTCTTAGCTTCATTAACCCCTGCCCCCATTACAGCAGGCATACTTCTGTGCATTTGATTGTTTTGGTTGTTTGTTTGTTTGTTTGTTTGTTTTTGCTTTGCCATTTTATATCCCCCCCCTCAGGCTCAAACTCAAAAGCAGTACAGCAGTACCAAGGCTGAAGGCAAACAATAAATAAATAAATAGATAAATAAATAAATGAATAAAATAAAGTAAAAAAAAACAACTGTCTGTACTGCTCTTGCTCATCAATGTAACCCACAATGACTCTCCCCCTACCTCGCCTCATCCATAAGCGTGGTGCAGCGGTGCTAGCAGGGTAGCACATCCGCCACATTGTGTTTACAAAATATGCCAGCGCCCTGATTTGTTCCTGATTCATGACCATCTTGGGGGGAAGAATGAGCACTCGCTGGAGGCTGGAGCTGTCTGCCTCAGCTCGTGTGGAAGCAGTTAGCGGGTTTCTGTGACGAATCAGTAACAGAATGAGGCATCTAAAAGGAGGGCACCCCGGATGCTTCATAGCAACTGCCACATTTTTTGTTGAGAAATGGAATGCTGTGGTAGAAACTTATTATTATGTTCTCTGCACAAACCTTGCTGCTGGTCTGAGCTCAGCTTTGTGCTGCTATTAAGTTGCCATGTGAAATATGGAATCATTGTCATATTAATTATTATTACTTTCCATACACACTTAAAAATCAGGGCACATCAAGGGTCCTTTAGTAAAGAAAACAAAACAAAAAAAAACAAAAAAAAAAAAACGGATAGTTTGTCTTCTGAATGATGGACTGTAGAGGGTTCTACATGGCACTACAACAATGTCAACCATTTTTGGCCTTTTTCAAAAAGATTCTATATAGAAACATCAACAGCACATTCTCCATCAATCAGAAGAACCCTTTCACAATGCAAAGAACCCTTTATTCATGTAAAGGTTTTTTTTTAAAGTGTTCATGCATCCATATAGAACCATTTCCTTTACTGAAGAACCCTTGAGAAACCCTAGTTTTTAAGTGTGTATGACTGTTGGTACCTAATGAAATATAGATACATTTTACGTTTGACCAATACATCTAGCTTTGGACAGATTCTGATGATCAGTACACAAGGAGGAGGATATATTGGGTGAATTTTAAAGTTTATATGTAAGTTTATCTTTAGGAATTTCTGCAAAAGAACAAATATTTATGGTACATAAAACACTGAAATTATAGAATTTAATAGTTGAACACAATACACAACTGAAAAGCTTCCAGAAAAACCTTCAAAGAAAATAAATAACTTCTGCAAAACTGCAAAAAAGAAAAAAAGATAATATATATATATATAAAAATAAGATCATTATTATTATTATTATTATTATTATTATTATTATTATTATTATTATTATTGTTGTTGTTGTTGTTGTTTTTGTTGTTATTTAAGTATTTTTTTTTTTTTTTTTCATCCATGCAGAGTCAGAAACACTTGCATGTGTATGATTCCCCTGTAGAGTGTGATAGTATCTCATGAAGAGAGACATAAAAACACTGCGATTTACATTTATTTCTAGGTCAAAGTCTGAAATCTACTGCTATCTAGGTATAGATGATGTAGTGTTATGTCTTATGTAGTTCACTATAAAGGGAGTAAGTGAGTGTATGTAGTGTTCCAGCAACATCTATATATCTAGATACTTTCCGGTTATAAAACAGGTTACGTGTGAACTGCCTCACTGAGTCCAAAAATTCAAATAGTGCCCTTTTAAATGATAGCATATAATAATTCAGTCTTTTATTGCTCTGGCAGAAAGCTGATTACAGATATGTAGAGATGGGCTAATTCCTACCCACGGGCAAAAACATCCTCTGCTGTACATAATCTGGTATCTGCTTGTACTTGTGCGCTCTCAGGCTCACTCTCTGCTGCAAACATGCAACAATCTTCATTTAGAATCAGAACAAGCTGACATACCTTGAAAATATACTCGCAGGTAGCTGTGCTCGCATGTGAGGCCCAGGTATTGAAACTGAACCAAACAAAGCTTTTTGTTGCATCAGCTTTATTGTTGACTGGGATTATTTTGGAAATTTGCAAACTCGTTGATTTTTTAGGCCTGATCTGATTCTTGCCTGATTCTTCTTAAGCAACATTAAGAAGAAGACATGTGAAACGTGAAGAATGCAACGTGTGTGTGTGTGTGTGTGTGTGTGTGTGTGTGTGTGTGTTACTATAATGATGTATGTAAGTGGTGGGGAAAACTGTACGATTCAAAGTGAGGCTTTAGGAGGCTTTAGGCCTGGAAACAAGGTGAGATACTGTTGGTCATGGAGGCACACAGGTTCTCTATGGCATCATGCAGCTGACAGATGTTGTGTTTAGGCCTGTAGATGCTACACACAAGTAGGCTACTGAAGTTTTGTCCCAGCTGTTCCTGTAAATGCTTGACTAGTGATAAATCTTGTGACCAGGCTAAAGAAGTATTGCAATCTGGCATTGACATTCCTGGGAAACTCTTGTGTGTGGGAGCATTAAGCTGCTGAAAAATGCCAGTTGAAAAACCTGCCCTGAAAGGCAACACGTGGCCGCAGAATGTCCTGCACATTGCACGGAGCTGTTAGTGTCCCTCATATTATATCTGGCAGTGACCAACTGTACGCACTGGCTCCCCAGAACATCGCACCAGTGGTTGGGGCAGTGTGTCAGGACTGAGACCTCCATACTTGAACGTGACCATCATCAGTTACAGTTCTGTTCATCATGTTTGCATGCTCTCACTGATCCCAACTCCTCATAACAACTTGGTCACAATAGTCTAGATGGCGGGAAGGTCAGCAAAACGAATATCTTGCTTCTCTCACTCTAATGATTCGCCCTCTGCTTTGTAAAGCCATGTCTAGCAGTCAACGAGCTTTCCAAAATGTACACTACCCAAAAGCAGCCTAAGAGCCTTTTAATAGGGCAGTGGGGGAAGCACTTTTAAAGCTATCTCTTGCCAAGTCCCAGTGTCTAATCATACCACACCTGTAATAATTAATATGTCTGTGTGAGACAGAACTGCTTGCTCTTAGAGAATTAGATTTCAAAAGGTCACTCACACGATAGTCAGATGGACATTAAGTACTGTGGAGATTTTAAACAGTCCTTTTAACATCTACATGGACTTCAGCTGTTCCGTTTACGTCCTCGTAGGATGTCTTTAAAAGTGCACCCGGTCTGTTTAAAGCAACACGATGAGAAGGCCATCTGTTTTGTGTAGGCAGCTGGAATTGTTGTCCATGCAACAATGCAGCTTTGTATTAAAAGAAAAGAGAAAAGCAGGGGTTCTTGAGAGAAACCAGGCCCACTATGACGTGCTGGTCTCTCCTGGGAAGTAGCCATCGGCATTCGGTTTAGTTCAGCCACAGTCCAAATCCGCACCCTAGATGTGTGGAGCCAGTTCTTCAATTTTGATTTCATCTGCTTGCTCTTACAGTCACTGGTTGATCTTATCAGCAGGGTTTGGGTTTTGTCCCATCAGAAGAAGAATATGTGCAAAATGCTGGAACATCTGATGTCAAGCCTTAGAGAAGGACAAATTATCTGCTGATATTAGTGACCATATGCTGACTAATGGCTGCCCTGCCCTTCACGGTTAGTCTCATCAATCTTTGTTCACTTGATTGGCATCTATAACGTCTGCTGTGTGCAGTTGTTTATGAATCTGTGGAAGGAAGTGTATGAGGGTTTAATTTAATCAGTGGTGCGGTCAGTTACAGTGTCTTGGAGCTGTTGGATGTAATTAAAGTGGGAATTTGTGATCAGTTCCTGATGAGTTCCTGCCACACAGAAATCAGTGTCAGCTTTAATCCACGTTCTCCTCTGGAGACGCATGAAGCCAAGGGCTCAGGGCTCAGACATTTCTGCCACAGCAGAAACTTCAAGCCGATCGCTGGCTCTGGTGTCAGAGCAGAAAAGGGAGGAATGAACTGTGGTCGTTCAGGGCATCCAGTTGTAACGGGAATTTCAGGCAAACTCAACCACTGCGTTCCAGCAACCGACTATAATCACATGGTTAAGCTTCCGTGGGATACTGTTGGAGGGGAAATTCCAAGCAGGAGGAAGAAAAACAGCTTTTTTAGAGGTATGAGCAGGTCAAGTGCCTGTGTTCACTTAATGGACTACTTCAATGTGCATCAGGGTGTTTTCTTGCATGGCTTGTTCGCTATGCAGACCACCAGACACTGTTTCTGGAAAGAAGGGTGATGTGCTATTTTGAAATGAACACCTAAACTAAGAAAGCATCCAATCAAAAAATGAGCCACATATTAAAACCCCTGCCAGATGTTGGTCAAATAATACATTTTCAGTGGCACGACCTCATAACTGAGGCATGTCAAAAAACACCTCATAAAGTTATGCCAGGTCATACCTGTATAGATCCAACATTCATTTAGTTTTTCTTAAAGCTTCCTTTAAAAATAGATCAAATAGAGCCAGTTTCAAGGAGATTCATCTTCATGAATGCACCCTTAGAATCACCTTTGCAGTATCTGCCGCCACCTAGTGGATGTAATGTGAAGTACAAGTGCAACTTATGTCATTCTTTTGCAGGTCAGTCAGCTGTTCAGTTTTTAAGCCATGCTGCAGCAAAGCATCTGCAAAATGTGACATTCCCACCCCGTGCTTTCACAGTTGGTATGAGGTTCTTGTGCTCGAATGCTGCATTTGGTTTGCACCAAACTTGTCTCCTGTTACTGTGCCGGAATAATTTAAGTTTAGGTTCATCTAAT
Organism: Acestrorhynchus altus; assembly: GCA_034509495.1. Classification (NCBI taxonomy): domain Eukaryota; kingdom Metazoa; phylum Chordata; class Actinopteri; order Characiformes; family Acestrorhynchidae; genus Acestrorhynchus; species Acestrorhynchus altus. The sequence continues at coordinate 38,771,115 of CM067502.1, forward strand.
AAAGCATATCATTGCAGTAGTCCTGAACTTTGTCTGGGTGTCTTTTTACAGTAAGGGTTTCCTCCTTGCACACATTCCGTGAAACTCAAATTTGTTGGGTCTCTTTCTGGTGGTAGATGCTGCACTTTGTCATCACCTGTGGCGAGAACTACCGGTTGGTCACGTAAGGACATTTTAGGATTGTTGGAGACTTCTTTAGGCATCTTGCTGTCTGCTCCTGGTCTGGACTTGCTGGGACAGCCTGACCTGCCCATGTTGGCACCCGTCTCACTTACCTTTGATTTAGTGGACAGTGGAAGGACTGATTTCTAATTGTTTTGGGATCTTTCCCCGACTCATCTGCATCTACAACCTTCTTTCTGAAGGTTTCAGAGAGCACTTTGCGCCTCTCCATGGTGATGCCACTCACTTCATCAGTCAAGAGCAAACCAAACAAATGTGTGAGGGTTACATAACACTCTCCAAGCCCTCTCTAACGATTGTCTAATTGTTTAGACATTTTAAGTAGTGGTATATGTCAAGGTGTCCTAATTTTTTCCTCACAAGAAAATAGAATTTCTATTAATAATATTGTAAAAACCACAGGTTGTTATGGGGTCTCCTGATTTTTTCACATGACTTTATAGGTTTATAGGATTGGTGTAGTTGTAACACTGTTGAAACTAACCCTACAGTGTGGAGGCTGTACTGTAGACTACCTAGCAAAAGCAATATTACAGCCAGCAAGAGGGTGATTACAATAGTACACAAATAAATCCTGTGATACAACAATGTAGTAATTTAAAAGTATTTAAAGGAACATTTAAGCTGAATGTAATTTAAGTATGATGATGATTATAGAGCAATTGTAGTCAACAAAGTCTCTGCTCTATTCCACACAGACTCCATTTTCTTCATTTTCTAAAATTATATAGATATATTTATATACACTGGGTATAGAATTAGATGTAGCTGTAGTGTGAGAAGGCAGTGGAGACCGTCTTTGGTGGGTGCAGTGTAACAGCAGCTAGTTGTGAGCAGTAGTACTCAATACTACTCAGTACTAGAAGTGTGTAAAGTGCAGGTGCATTAAGAGTTTATGTGGTGTGAAGGTGTGATGGTGTGATGACGCAGGTGAGATGAGTTGCTGTGGACTGGAACACTGGGCCACTGACTGTTTAGCAGCCTGGTGGCCTGCGGGAAGAAGCTGTCTCGGAACCGGCTGGTTCTAATCCTCATGCTTCTGTACCTCCTAACAATAGGCAGCTTTTAGAACAGGTAGCAGCTTTGGTACGTGGAGTCCTTTATAGTCGTCCTGAAGATTTGGGAGCGGAATCCCGGTAATGTGCTGGGTGGTGTGCACCACCCTCTGCAGATTTTTCTTCTTGAGAGAAGTGCAGTTCCCGAACCAGGTGGTGATGCAGCCTGTCAGGATGTTCTCCAGTGTGCAGGTGTAGAACTTCCTTTAGGATGCAGGGACTCAGAACAAATCTCTTCTGCCTCCGGTGGTGCCGTAAACCAGCCAATAAAAGCAGAGCTTAAGCATGTTAAACAGTATCTGGGCATTTTTTACACCAACTAAAATTGAATCTGACTCTTTGAGTTAAGATGGTTCTAAGTATTTTGAGAATCCAGCCACAGAAATGTGTAACAAAGTACATTTGTAAAATCTACACTCAATGTAGGTATAAAAGTGCTTCCCCCACTACCATATAAAAAGGCTCTCAGAGCCTACTTTTGGGTAGTGTACTTCTTGGTTAGAGATCGTTGATTGCTAGACATGCTTCTATGACACTCTCAAAGACATTTTGCCCAGTTGACAGACTTTGAGGGTGGGCCCACCATTGGACTGAGTAAAGCATGATGGTCATCTTGACAAAATCCGGGTCACCTTTGTTTGCAGTGGTATTGTAAACATGAAACCTGGACTACTAAGGACTTGAATCATATCATCGTTAGCGATGAATGCAGGTTCTGATTGGGATTCAATGACGTTAAGGTCACCCCTAGTAGTGACATCAAGGACACTAACAGCTCAGTGATATATACAGGACATCCTGTAGCCATATGGTGCCCTCCTGCTGACATTTTTCAGCAACTTAATGCTTACCCACACAGGGTTTTCCAGGAATGTGTCAGCCAATTTCTTGGCTTGCCTGATTTATTGACAGTCAAGTGTTTATAAGACCAACTGGGACACCAGCTTTGAAAATCTGAGTGTGCAGGATCTACAGTGCAGGCTCATCTGCACCATCTGTGGGAAAATGTGCTGCAGGATGCCATACGGAACCTGTATGCCTCAATGCTCCAGTGTATCTCATCTTGTAGAGGCCCAACAGGATCCTTTCATTTGTACAGTTTTTGCCAATAAACGTATCCTTTCACTCTGATATTGTAATCTCTTACATATATCATCAACACATTCATATAAAGTTTCATTGCATTCCAACTCCTTTTAGTGTGTTATTGTTTTGTCAATGAGTGTACAGAAATGAGATATTTTTTCATTTATTTTATTGACACCTGCTTAAAGCCAACAAAAACAAACAAAACACAATGTTTTAAAAAAATAATAATAATAATAATAAAAATACCAAAGCAACCTTCACGGCAAATGTCGGACCATACAAAAAAAGCAATAACTGTTCCTTAGTACAATACTGACTAATATTGAAGTAATAACATCTTTTATACCTTATATTTGGGCTTACAAAATCATTAACATAATTACACAACATATTAACTCTGTAAGTAATATTGCTGAGAAAACATTTGGCACAGGACACAGCCAGGATCAAGGAGAAACCACAGGAAAAGCTTTGCGAATTCTGGAATGTTCTCCCAAAATGGCAACACTGTTAGTACATCTCGAAAACAGGCTGATGTTATAGCCAGCCTGAAGGATGCCCATGCCAATGGAGCATGATTTGCAAGCAAGCTATGTAACAATGAACTGTAAACAACTGTTGCCACCAAATGAATTTAAAAACCATAATCCAGAATGCAAATATGTACACCACAGTGAATATAGCGGAGTCACATTTCTTCAAATTAATATTAAGAAAGACGTGGGGGGGGGGTGACAAGTCATCGAACCTGGCAGTTGTGAATGATGTTAATACTATCATCAAAATAAAAGATGTTTATCTGAAGGATAAATGAGCTAAACGTTGTAAGTGAGCTGGAAAATGTGTGTGCTTTCAGCTGCTTTTGAGAACAATAGCATGTTAACCATTCATTCCAATCTGGGTCTCTGTGTTATTTGGCTGATCATCTGTTTACCACAGTGGTCTTTTACTCTCCTCCTGGAGAGCTACCTTCCTGCAGGTTCCATTTCCAATCCAAATACAATACCCAATTCAGCCCATGAAGTCTGTAGGCAGTATTTAGTTGCATCAGGTAGGGGTGGATTATGGTTGGATCCAAAGCCTGTCGGAATGTACAGCAGTTCTCCAGATGGTGGAAACCATTGGTTTAGCACAAAGAAAGTCTTCAAAGATGACAGAGACACTACACAGTTCAGTATGCAAAAAGCTTTTAAAAAATGATCTTTTCAGATTACAACTAAAATGTAGCGATGCTTAAGGAAGTAGGTAATATTCCCAAGGCAGCACATCCACCAATCTGTAAGGAGGTTTGAATCTCCTAGTCCATCCCAGAAAAACCCAAGAATTCTTGATTGGGTTTCCCAAAAGCAACCAAATACAAATATAATTAACTCTTGAGAAAGCATCACACTGACCTCTCTCTCTACCAATTAACACCAAGATATTTTTGAGAAGCTCTCCTCCATGACCATTTCAGAGTTGGTTTAAAACGTACAATAATACTTCCTGTTTTATTTACCAATTTTGCTCATGCTAACTTTAAAATAATTCAATTTCTGCGATGAAGAAATGTCTGAAGATGCCGTAGAAAGGAAAACTCTATTTTCCTCGGCTTGTTCAATAATAACATTTTGAAACATGGAAATAACATACTGTGATCCTCCAATACTGTTGTCTCGTCGTTCAAATGCACATCCAGAACCAAAACAGGGCTGTAAAGCTGTCAATTCCAAAACCACAAAAGTGTTCCGTAACAGTCATTTTCTTTACCCCACCAGAGTTTTCATACACACTAACGAAAGCCTTTCATAAAGCCAAATGTAACAGCCACTTCAAGAGAATGAGGTTTATGTTTTTTAAATGGCACTTTTTAGAATGGCACTTCACCAACAGACTCTAGATATAGTAAAACAGGACGCTTCTGGAACCTGACCCTCCCAGATACTGCACCCAGTGAACTGCAAACAGTTGCAAGATGCACATGCACAAGACTAGAGCCATGTGACATTATTTTTTATGTGGGCCACTTCTAGCTCACATGTAGTTTTTCCATAAATGTCGTATCTGTGCTGGAAGAACATCAGAAATGCTGTGGTGCATGTAGGCCAAATGTGCATTTTTAATATGTGGGCGAGCGTGGCCAGCAGTGCCATGTCTTAACCGCGTATGGTCCACATCTGCATGCTAACTGGGTTGTGACGTCATGGCTGGGGAATTATGCATGCTAGACTAAAAGCTAACACTAGTTAACTGGCTTTACCATCTGTTCAGCTAGATAACCACAGCTATGCCATGTGGCTTCTGTGGGAACTCCTGAGGCAACGTAACCAGCCAATCAGAGCAGAGCTCATCAAATAATTCCCAAACCCCCTATAAAAGGAAAATCATAGGGTTTCATTCTGAGGCAAAATAACAGAGTGATGTATAGACTTATTACGCTGCATTTGGACATTTCCCCTTCCACAACAAAAGTCATATACTTATTATTATTACATCAAAGAACATCTGTCCTAGAAATACTGAACAAATTCTTCCTATGGCATCTTCAGACATAGTGGGACACTGTGTTTAGAAAAGGTATCGGAAGTGAATCTGGAACTCTATAGTTAAAATCAACCCATAAAAATATACCTACACTCTACAAATGTTACAAACAGCTCTTTGAGCAAAGCCACAGGAGAACCACTTCTAGTTCCATAAAACAAACATGTCTGTATTACAGGTGTTGAGTGTGAAGAATCCTTTAATTGGTGAGGAACCTTTAGACAGAACCTTACAAAAAACACCTCTCTATTACAAACAAGGTAGTTTATGGAACCAACAATGGTTCTTCTATGTCAGTGTTTCTCAACCCTAGCAGGGGTGCCTCCAGGACCAAGATTGAGAACCACTGCTCTTAAATATGCAGGACAGGGGTACCTCCAAGATCAGGGTTGAAAACACTGTTCTATGGTACCACTCAAAGAAGCATGTTTATTTTGAAGAGTGTAGATTAGCCCAATCCCAATCTACTGAATAGGATCAGCGCGTCCTTACATCTGAGGAGGCAACATTGGGAAAGTGCTTTTGACAAGCTGCTCCAGATACAACTACAATGTTCTTCAGTGGCTCTGACCAGTTCGGCTGTTCTGTTAGTAGCTCTTAATGCATACTGAACATTAAATGTTGGAACCAGAACTCATATTCTATTCACTGTGGAGTCTGAAAAATGTTTGATGATCATGATTAACATCATGCATTGAAACATGTGCTTATGACTGTACATTTCATCAGCTGCTTATGTAACCTTTTGGAACCGTTCTCAACCTGAAAGGAATGCGGTGAGAGGGTTGAGTGTGCTCCCAGCAGGTAAATTAGTAAACCACAGAATGCGACCAGAACCAGTGTATTAAAATCGATCAATGCTGGTTAAACAAAGTAATCCTATGTCCTGTATCCTTAAATCCTCTAAATGCTCTTAGACAAGGCTATAAGATCAAAGGCACAATTCATTCCAAAGAGGCGGAGAGTCATCTGGAGTCAACTTAGCCAAGAACCCAATCAGTCAGGGGGTGTGTACCTTTTTTTTAAGTGCTAAAGGCATAAACTCACAGCCTAAGTGTTCGCAGTCTCTTTGCAGCCCCTCTGTAAATATTACAGACACTCAAAGGCATGTTCTTAATGAAACGGCATCCCACTGTCCTTGTATCATTACTGAAATGAAGGAGGTAAGATGAGAATTCATATACATTAAGCTTTAGTCGTCTCGTATACATGTCATTTAGCAGCTTCTCGGCAGTATTCTCGTGGTGTATATACAAAGGGAGATATTTAAAAAGACCATTCTTTATCATAAACTCTTAGAAATAAAGGTGCTTCAAAGGGTTCGAGTGACATCACAAAACCAACGTTTATTTCCTAAAGAACCATTTCTGTAATAGAGATGTGTGAGTGTGAAGGATCGTCAAAGGTTCTTTACCTATTTGAAGGTTATCCACTTTCACATATGTCACATTGCAGAAACGGCTCTTTAGGAAAGTGTTCCTCAATCCTGGTCTTAGAGACACCCCTACCCTACACATTTTTAGTTGACTCCCTGCTTTAACACGCCCCCTGCAACTTTGAGAGGGGGTGTTAATGAGCCAATTAGTCAAATCAGGTGTGGTGGGAGCAGGGAAAGAACATTATGCAGGTTAGGGGTGCCTCCAGCATCAGGGTTGAGAAGCACAGCTTTAAGAAAACAAAAGTGGCTCTTCTATGGCTTTGCTTGAAGAACCCATTCAAGCACCTTTCTGTTGATGAATGTACAGCTAAGATTTACCTCACATCGTATTACTTCAGTGCATGAATCGTATACAAAAGGAAAGAACATGCGGACGTACACAGATAAACAATAGGAATATACGGGATCTCTGTTTTGTCTGATTTGACAGTTGACATCAGCTGTGAGTGGGTGCTGGCGAGACTAATCTGAGGTACCTGGTTTGGTTCTTTTCTCAGCATTCCATTCACAAGCAGAAGTGGATGTGCAAAGATTTAGAGCATGTAACACCATGTCAATGGCCCAGTTCCAGTCCAATGTGTTTAAACCTCAGAAAAAAAAGAAACGTTGCATACTGCATATTGTGAAAATGTCTTAGTGTTGTGGTGTTACATTTTCCCGTTCCTCCCTCAGTATTCAATGATATGCAAATGCAAACATGTTTGGTTGATTTTGTAAGGTTTTTTTTTCACACCTGCACTTTTTAGTCTGGTTACTGACTTTTTTCACCCTTGGAGCAATTTGTTTAGGCATATGTAAAAATAAAAATAGTAATCATACATACAGTGGGGAAAATAAGTATTTAGTCAGTCACCAATTGTGCAAGTTCTCCCACTTAAAAAGATGAGAGAGGCCTGTAATTGACATCATAGGTAGACCTCAACTATGAGAGACAAAATGTGAAAAAAAAATTGAGAAAATAATTTTGTCTGACTTTTAAAGAATTTATTTGCAAATAATGGTGGAAAATAAGTATTTGGTCACCTACAAACAAGCAAGATTTCTGGCTGTCACAGACCTGTAACTTCTTTTTTAAGAGGCTCCTCTTTCCCCCACTCATTACCTGTATTAATGGCACCTGTTTGAAGTCGTTAACAGTATAAAAGACACCTGCCCACAACCTCAAACAGTCACACTCCAAACTCCACTATGGTGAAGACGAAAGAGCTGTCGGAGGACACCAGAAACCGAATTGTAGACCTGCACCAGGCTGGGAAGACTGAATCTGCAATAGGCAAGCAGCTTGGTGTGAAGAAATCTACTGTGGGAGCAATAATTAGAAAATGGAAGACCTACAAGACCACTACTAATCTCCCTCGATCTGGGGCTCCACGCAAGATCTCAGCCCGTGGGGTCAAAATGATCACAAGAACGGTGAGGAAAAATCCCAGAACCACAAGGGGGGATCTAGTGAATGACCTGCAGAAAGCTGGGACCAACGTTACAAAGGCAACCATCAGCAACACACTACGACGCCAGGGACTCAGATCTTGCAGTGCCAGACGTGTCCCCCTGCTTAAGCCAGTCCATATCCAGGCACGTCTGAAGTTTGCTAGAGAGCATTTGGATGTTCCAGAAGAGTATTGGGAGAATGTCATATGGTCAGATGAAACCAAAGTAGAACTATTTGGTAAAAACACAACTCGTCGTGTTTGGAGGACAGTGAATGCGGAGTTGCATCCAAAGAACACCATACCAACTGTGAAGCATGGGGGTGGCAACATCATGCTTTGGGGCTGTTTCTCTGCAAAGGGACCAGGACGACTGGTCCGTGTACATGAAAGAATGAATGGGGCCATGTATTGTGAGATTTTGGGTGCAAACCTCCTTCCATCAGCAAGGGCAATGAAGATGAAACGTGGCTGGGTCTTTCAGCATGACAATGATCCCAAGCACACTGCCAGGGCAACAAAGGAGTGGCTTCGTAAGAAACATTTCAAAGTCCTGGAGTGGCCTAGCCAGTCTCCCGATCTCAACCCCATCGAAAACCTTTGGAGGGAGTTAAAAGTCCGTGTTGCCCGCCGACAGCCCCAAAACATCACTGCTCTAGAGGAGATCTGCATGGAGGAATGGGCCAACATACCAGCAACAGTGTGTGCCAACCTTGTGAAGACTTACAGAAAACGTTTGACCTCTGTCATTGCCAACAGAGGATATACAACAAAGTATTGAGATGAACTTTTGTTATTGACCAAATACTTATTTTCCACCATTATTTGCAAATAAATTCTTTAAAAGTCAGACAAAATGATTTTCTCAATTTTTTTTTCACATTTTGTCTCTCATAGTTGAGGTCTACCTATGATGTCAATTAATGGCCTCTCTCATCTTTTTAAGTGGGAGAACTTGCACAATTGGTGACTGACTAAATACTTATTTTCCCCACTGTAGATGCAGCCCAAAATAACCATACTGAGACACTAGTGATCAGGTGTCTCAGTATGGATCTCTGTCCAGTCCCAAACAACGTCTGCAGTGGTTCATATGTGATCCGATCTTGATCCGAGTCAAGCATCAAGAGTAATCCGCATGTTTGAGCTAAATGGCTCTGTGTCGTGTAGGCTGATATAACCATAGCAGCTATGAAGGATTGCCGTCCCCATCACTGACTCATGTTCAACTGCGCAGACGTCTGCACCGGTCCACAACATGTCACCTTATTCCTGTACTGACTTTCGTGCTTTTGCTTCAGGACAGGTCTGATCAAAAAGTGGGTCGTTGTGACGCATTTTGGTGCACTTAGACTCATAAAAGCTTACAAGTCCAAGCTTACAAATTAACTGATTAACATTAACTGATTGGACCAAAGCAAATAAACGACAAGTGTGAAAACAACCTAAAGCAATGTTCACATAGCGGGTAAAGTGGCCCACATCTGAATTTCTTACCAATTCTGATCTTTTGCATAATTCTTGCATAAAATGTGCAAGAATTCACATCTGGCTGTTCAGACTGAGTTACATTGCCTGATATTTATCAGATTTCAACACCATATTTGAAAATGACCCAGATTGAGATTCTGATTCTGTGTTCACACTGCCAAACAGATACAATCTGGATTACATATGATGAAAAGGGATTTGGGCCACTTTTACCTGCTGTGTGAATGTAGCCTATTAAACATATATATAAAAAATAACATCCCTTGTATAGATTATTTTTTTGTTATTTGTTAAATTCTGCATTAAAGAGCAGATGTTTGTTCAACGTAGAGGATTTGTAATTATTTGCACTTAGAAAATGAACAAAACATTTTTCATGGCTGCCAAGACTTTTGCATACAATTGTATGTACGATCATAAAGCTTTTGTGACTGTAACGTGGGTTGTCTGAGTTCATCAGCAAGTAGAAGGTATTGTTTTTCCTTTTTTTCCAGAATGGAATGGGCTCTACTCTGATGGTGTGGGTTTCAGTTGTTTTTTTTTTTTCTGCTGCCTGGAATATTCCTACATGGGACCAGCTGGGTGTCTGCGTCTGTTTTGTTTTCACAGTCTGACAAAACCATGCAACTGCCAGAACATCTATGCAGTACGGCAATGACCTCTGCCACAAACTGTGCCATCCACGGGCAAATAAACAGTGGCCTTCTTGAATGAATGCACTGCTCTATTCGATCTCAAGTGCCTCTGAGGTACCTCTGGACCAACAAGAGTTCTCCTCAGACCAACGTCTCAGGCAGTGTGTCCGCATTGTCTGAAGACAAGAGCTGCCAGATTTGCCACCTGTCTCTTTGCCAGTCCTGCCACTCTGGGCTCAGGGGAGTCAGAGGGCCCCCTTGTGATGACGAAGAGTTTTGAGCAACAGCTTTTCCGGTCTGTTGGGGGCACTGCTGAGCTGAGGCCACAGGAGTGATTGACGTGGGGGACATGGATGAAACCATTGAGACAGCTGACCTCAAGTGTCCGTAAGGGGGCGGAGGGGGACGTGAATCATTCCTATTGGCTGGTTTAGGGAAAACAGTGGGGCTAGGTGTGCTGTGGTTGCTCCCAACAGGAATGTCCTCTGAACTGCTAGACGCCGACTGGCCATCAGGGTTGAGATTTAGGCGGAGATGTCGTTGACCCGACTGAGGGCTGCTGCTCACACGAGTTGCCACGGCATGCTGCCGACAGTCTGTCACACTGAGTGAGGGCTGTGCCCGCACATGCTGCTTGGGGTCACTTTGGTGACTGTCGATCCCCTCCTGTGAACTGCGGGAGCTTCCTTCAGACATGTTGCCATAGGAACCTGTAACAACAAACAAACATCCTTTCTTAACACATATTAATGATGAGGTTGAGTGATTTTAGGGTGGAACGGAAGAACAGGATAGCATGCAGTGCTATCTGTGAGTAACACATTTTGTGGTTTTGGCTTTGCAAATCTGGCTTTAAAATGAATGACTAAGGCTTTTGGGCCGGCACAGTGGCGCCACAGGTAGTGTGTGTCTCACACAGCTTCAGAGGCCTGGGGTTGTGCTTTCAATCCTCACTCCAGTAATTGACTGTAAGATGTTTGTTGTGTTTTTATTTAGGGTCTGCAAGCGTCCACCAGGTTCTCCAGGTACTCCCAAAACACACGCTAAATAATAATGATAATCTGCAGTGGACAAATGCCCTCCAGACTGTATTTTTTCCTTGTGCTCAAATATTCCTGGAAGGCCTTTGACCCACCGTGACATCAGGCCTTATTCAACAACCATTCTTAGGCACTTGTCATGATTTGCTCTTTCTTATTTGGGATTTGCTCAGTTTACAAGGACACTGCGATCCATAATTGAAAGTGCAGAGCTGTGAACAGAAATTTAATAACACATTACATTGTTAATAGCAAATCTAACATAGACATTTTGTTAAGACTTGAAGAAAGACAAGAAAGTCAGTGGTGCACTTCGATATATGACATTTAGAAACTTTTACAGTGACTGCTTTAGTAATGATGTGAAATGTACCTGAATATTAACAATTAGCTGAGCATTTTAGGCAACAACTTGTCCTCCTGGAGTACAGACTTTAGATTTAACCCTTATTTAACCCTAAGCATCTGATCCAACTAATTATAGCCTTCAGAAGTTCCTGATTGGCCGATTGGGGTGTGTTAGATTTGAGTTGGAGCAGCAGGGTTGGTGACCCCTGATTTAAGGTGTTAATCAAAAAGGTAAGTGATGCAATTCTAGTGGCAGCCACACATGCCCATACTAGTATTTCTCACAGATAAGGTTTTATGCTAAAGATAAGTAGTTTCTTCCATTTCTTCAGTTTCCTCATTCCTTCACTGCACAGTAGGTTAATCTTTGTCTTATCTGTCCATACTTCAGAACCACAAGCTTTTTATATACCTTTTATCAAACTGTAATCTGACCCTTCTGTTCGTGTGGCTTACCACTGATTCATGTCATGGCGAGCACTCAAAGATCAAGCAGATATTTTATTCTGTTTATGGAAGCTTTAAGCACAAGTGTGCGTACATCCTAAGGTTTTTATTTGTTCGGCACTACTTGTCTACTTCTATCTTTTTGTCATCTGCATCTTTGACACATCAAATGTTTTGGTCTCATGGTGGCCTGCTGAGGTACTTGTTTGGTCTTCCTGAGAAAACAGAGGTAGTTTCCAGATGCAAGTCCCACTTTAGACCTAGTTAGTTATCTTATGCCTGAACTAATGCGGAAACAGCTGAGTGGCTTAAAGAACAACTGCTCAGCCAATTGTACTGTACAATCACAATGACATGGTTTACTGTTCTAGAGCTTATCCTTTAGAACCCTAGGCCAATTTTGTGGGATGTTTTTGTAGTTTGATGTATTGTATTAGGCAAATAATTTTATACTAATTTATAGGAGACAGTCACACATGCCAGATACTGTTTTCAGGAGATCCTAGGTTCCTCAAATATTCCTTTTTTTGAGATGTAAAAATAACTGTATGAATTTAACCAAGTTTTAATAAAAAACATACAAATTATTTTGCACCTACATTTTTTGTGAGGTTTTATTTGGTTTGGAAGGACTACAAAGAGCAAACATCCCCTCCGTTAACATTTTCCTCTATAACCATCTGTAATATTTGGGACAGTGACATCATTAGCCCCATCCCCTCTCATAGTGTTCCTTTGGCATTTAAAATAGGATTTAATTCAGTTTGAATGAGTGAATTTTAGATCTGTTCCAAACTCGGTTACCTGCTGATAATTCACTAATAATTTGTCACAGAATGATCTGGTGATATGGTCAAATTACAGATGTGGCATCTACCTGTATAGGTTTGTTCTTTCAATCCTGGCTTCAATGTTGAGTGCCATGCACCCCAGATGTTGGCATGTTCCTCTGAAGTATCTGCAAGAAATAAATCCATGTTTACATCTACTCCTAACCAAGTCAACATCTAACAGTTCAAGTAATTCAAAGCTACATGGTGTTACCCTTTGTTGGGGACCAGGGGTTTGAGACAGTGTCCTTGGTTCGGCCTGTGACCTGGCCAACCAGGGCGTACTGTTCGGGGACCCGAAAGAGACGCTCGGTGCTGATTGCTCCTCCGGGAATGGTGCCACTGCTGCCTCCATCTCCACCCCTCCTTTCAGACATTACAGGGGAGTTATTGTCATACGGAGACACTTCACCACTTGACACCTTGTTTGAATCACTGGATGACCTCCGTTCAACCAGAGAGAAAGTGTTCTCTGAATTCAACAAATCTGGACTCCTGGAGAAGAAAAAAGGAGGAGCATAGAATTAGATACTTATCATTTTTTTGCAGGAATTAATTAGTTGTGCAATAATTTAAGAGCAGTTACTAAATAACCGATTATGCAGTTTACAGGGTTAACATAGATCATAGTATTATTTTATTGCAGGCACTATATTATTTGTGTTGTAACATTCACCAATGCCCATTAGAGGGCAGTACATATCCATGCATTTGAAATTACCCCTCTGTACGGGTGCAATATGTCCATTCTAGACTAAAATATAGCTTAAGAGACAATTTTTGCAGTCGTGCTATGCATATGTGTGTGCGTGGTTGTGTATGCAACTTTATTTTTAAGGCATTCCACTCACTGCGATGCCTTCCGCCGTAGCAGATAGTCCACCACATCGGGATCAGTTTCAAGCAGGCTCATTAGCACCTCATTTTGCAAGTCAGGAGACACCTGTGAATAACACCATGATGAGTGACATCATGCATCTAACATCAGAACATACAATACACAAAAACATAGACCCTACTGTACATACTTACATATACAGCATATAGCAAAGCATGACTTCCCACCCCCATGCCACGTCAACTTTGGATTCATCTGTCCCAGCACATTATTCCCGAAGTCGGATGTAAGTAAGTAGCAATAAATGTGTCTCCTAACTGTCTCACAAAATAACTGAATGTCTATTAATTACATTTATGAATATTGATTGATTTATATTATATATTATTTTAAGTAATTTCTTTGTGTTGCTATATTACCTCTATATTATATTTAATTAAATGAACACACACACACACACACACACACACACACACACACACACACAAATGCAGCACTGTTTCCCTTCTACAAGACATATCTGAATTGTCTGACAGAGTATTTAACTAAAGCAGCCTCATCCACCAGGATTTCAAAAGACAGATGGAGCTCTGGCTGGGAAGAGTAAAACATGGAAAAAGGTGACTAACAAACACATGATTCAAATCTAAAACACTAAATTCTGGATGAGTGTGGCAAATCTGGGTCAAGGGATATAGCCAGGTATGTGAGACGAACGTTAAGATGAATGTCTAGAAGCAAAATCATCCCTTCCGTCCTTTCACAAGCAGTTCTTTTAGTCTGATTGGAATGTATCCACGTTTGTATGGCAGTAACTACAGACCTAACCCCCCTTTCAAAACTTATCCTGTCTATAAATCCCAGTTACTACTGAGACCCTAGCACCCTTCCAACTACCACTAATCATGAACTGCTCTCCACTTTCCACCGTACCATGAAGAGATCCTCAAATGTGGCGATCATCCTCTGCACCACAGCAATGACGGCAGTGGATTCCTCTGCACGAGCGGAGCTTTGCACGCTGAATTCTTTATCTGAGCTCTTCTGTTTGTGCAGCAGGTTTGGCCCGAAGATAGTGGCCAGATTTATTGAAGTCATCTTGTTGCCCGTCACCTGCAGACAGATTCATATAAAACACATGAAACAGAGCTGTTTGGAATCAGAGTTTTCAATCATTTAAACAATCTGGTTGTGGAAAAGTTTAAAAAGTAGACTAGTCCTGTGTCTATGACATTATTAAGCTGTAAAACCAAGAAAATAAAAGTGTCCAGAGTAATAAACCAGAGTTACACATGTTGTAAAATGAAAGGTGTACAGCACCATAAATGAAGTTCTAATACATTCTAAGATGTTATATATTTTAAAGTATATTTTAAAGTTGATTCATGTTATACAGGCCAGAGGGCTCTTATTGGACTAGTGTGGTGTGCTTGACCAGGTTGGGAATAAAACCCCAGTCTGCCACAGAAAAGGTGGGGCCTAGATTATATCCACATCACATCAATCTATCACAACTGGCAAAATGTAATAAACAAGTAAACATACAGTAAACAATCAAATCCAAATAATAAAACCTGTGTTCTGAAGAGTCTATCACTGACACACTTAATACTACCTAACATTGGCAATTTTATATTTAAATTACTGTGAGTGGTAAAAGTATGTGAACCTTCAGTTAATTTGTAAGTGAAAGTAAAGTCAGGTGTTAACAACCAATGGGAGACAATGAGGTGTTTAGAATTTATTTAAAGAGCAGGGATCTACCAAAGACACACACACATGTTTGTGGAAGTGTATTATGGCACAAACAAAGTAGATTTCTGTGGAGCTCAGAAGAAGTGTTACTGATGCTCATCAGGCTGGAAACCATCTCTAGAGTTTGGTGGTCACACATGAACTCAATGAGTCCACCATCAGGAGATCATTCAACATAAATGAGCAAGTGTACTGTTTTTGTCTCATTTATTTGATTTGGATCTCTTTATCTACATTTAGGACTTCAGATAAGGATCCCTAAAGGGTTCACAAACTTTCACACACCGCTGTACATTACACTTGCTGCTCCTGTTGATCTTGTGATATGTGCCTTGGGTGAGGGTCTTATACTTATCCAAGTGAAGAAGGATCATTGGGATCAGTGTTACTATAGTGTCCTGCATTCACTGCAGGACACAGATCCATTTAACTCACAGCAGGAATCTTTAAAGACCTGCCCATGTATGGGATTTACTTTGTGTGTGCTTGTGTTTATGGAAATGTGTCTTTCTTATCTTCACACACCAATCAGCAGCGGCATTACAAACCAACCGCTTAATGTTGAGTTGGTCCCCAGTGTGCCACCAAAACAGCTCTGAGGTATCCGGCACCAAGACTTTAGCAGCAGTGCTTTTGAAAGCCTTTACTCCCTACATGCATCAATAAGCTTTGGATGGTCATGGCCCTGATGTGGGATTCCCAGTTGTCCTTTACTGGAACACTTTTGGTAAGTACTGCATACCAGCAACACCCCACAAGACCATAGCTCTTTTGTGGGATCGTATCAGTCATGTACCTCAATGATCATGTCATCGTTGTAGTGGAAATTTGGTAGGTACTGACCACTGAATATTGGGGAACACCCCATATGACCTGCTGTTTTGGAGAAGCTCTGATGTCTAGCCATCAGTTTGGCTTTTGTCAAATTCATTCAGATTCTAATGCTTAGCCACTGTCAGTGGTTTTAATATTATGGCTGATTATTGTTTATATGTACATTAAGCACTTATAACAAAGTATTCCTTAACAGTTTTACAATTCTTCTGTGGACATTGCTAGTCAATGCTAGTGAACTCTATGTTCCCAACCAAAAATATCTTCTTTTGCTTTACTCCCAGGAACCTCCCTAACTTGCGTTGCTGCCTCAGATTTGCTTCCTTTCACCAAATATCCCATCACCCCCCTGCCCTGTAGCAGTGGGAACGCGAGTGTGATGAAAGTGCTGATCGGTCTTCCCCTCCCGAGCGTGAAATGAGGCCAGCTTCCTGTGGCCGATGGCAGATAGGGCCTGAAAGACGTGTGGGAAAGTATACTGGGCCAAGCCCAGCACGCTGCTTTTGTCAGTAAGTGTGCCACGAGGACAAACCCGGCCCATGAAGCCCTCAGTCAAGAACGGACCCAAATTTCTTTACAAGGTCAAACTAGGCCTGAAATATATAGAATAGAAAGAATCTGATATTGTGATTATATTGCTACAACCGTTGGTGTGACACTGAATACATTAAACATGGGAAATGTATTAAAACAGCTGACAGGTGCAACACTTGTCAAGGAGTGGAAAACATACAGACATTGTGTAGTTGATGTGTTGGAAGCATAAGAGTCTGAGCCACTTTGATGTAGGACACACTGTGATAAATAGATGACTTGGTCAGACCATCTCTAAAACATCAGGCAGGTCTTTTTGGGGTGTTCCAGGTACGCATTGGTTGGTACCTAACAAAAGTGCTGTTAAACCGAGGACAAGATCTACTAGCCCGTCTGGTCCAATTCCACAAAGGAGCTACTGTAACACACAGGTTATGACAGAAATGGCATATTCCCCACTTTCAGCAAGATAATGCACCCTGCCATATGCAAAAATTGTTCAGGAATAGTTTCAGAAACGTGACAAAGAGCTGAAGGTGTTGGCCTACAAATTCCCCAGATTTCAATCTGATCAAGTGTCAATATGATGTGCAGGACAAACAAGTCATGCAGGCACTACCATGCAGGCACTACCTCACAACTCCAAAAAATCTTCTACTATCGGCTTGGCGCCATATACCACACCTATACCACATCAGAGATTCTGATAGGTCCATGCTTTGAAAGATCAGAGCTGTTTTGATGTTTTAATGATAACACCCCCTAAAATGCTCCAAAGAATCTCTCCCATAAAACACCTGCATTAAACACATCTGATTTCGTCATTTAAGCTGTCAGGAGCATCTGAATGGGTGAAACATGCAGATATGATTAGATAATGTGTTGTACATGACGTACAGTATGTTTATATTCAAAAAATATATACATTTGTTTTGTTTCCCACTGATTTTACAACAGTATGTTTGTGAAAATGTGACTTCTCAGGTTTATTTTATCACACTGACGACAGTGGTATGAACTTATCTGCTGTGGGTAGCAGATAGTGCTTAATGATTCTAATCTAATGCCTGACAATGATTCATGAAGGTTAATGATCAGTACATGAATGCAGAGGATTGTAATATCGACCTACTGGCCTCAGAGGAGAAACATCTGCCGTTCCTTAGAAAAAGCACTTTGTGGGCAGTCTAACAGCTTTCAATGAACAGCCACCCCTGCTAAATTAGTCTACTGTCTACATTACTGTGCAGTGAGATCATACTAAGAAAAAACCCTTTTGAATACATTCATTTTCCACATGTAGGACAACGCAAACTAAACTAATCCTTGTTAGTCTATGAAGTGCGAAACAAGCCAAATCTAGATGCTAATGCTGGATCATCAGATCTTGCTAAGCTACTTATTAGTGCTTAGCAACTGACCTCGAAATAGTAAAGTATTGGGACCGGTCAAGCATTACTGAGATGCTTACACATATTAGATGATTAACAAGCTTGAAATCTCGCTTCTCAGCATTATTATAATTAGTTTGGTTTTCTGGCAAAACTGCTAACTGATTAGTGCTTGCAGCTGAAATTACATTACATTAATTTTTCACAAGACCTTCTTTGACACAGTGGTGGCATCTGCCATCTTTTATGGAGTGGTCTGCTGGGGCAGCAGTGTCTGAACAGCAGACAGAAAGAGACAGAACAAACTATTTAAGAGGGCCAGTTCTGTCCTGGGAAGCTCCTCAGACCCAGTGCAGGTGGTGGGAGGTGTTAGCCAAGCATGCATGAGACTCTGGCAGCACTGGGCAGCTCCTTCAGTTACAGGCTGCTTCACCCAGAAGTGTGAAGGAGTGGTGTCGCAGGTCCTTCCTTCCTGCTGCTGTTAAGACTCTACAACCAGCTCTGCTCTCAGCAGACCATGGACACACACTTAACTCCACACACTTACTGGAAATGTTAAGAGGTAACATGCAATTATTTGTAAATAATATTCTTTAGAGCTTTGACTTTTATTATTAATAATTTATATATTGTAAATATGATACTGTTTATCTATGTTTGTACTAAGTGCCTTGCCATAGAAATAATTTATTCAAACTCAAAATGGAACGTTCTAATAATATTTCTGATTCTGACTTTCATAAGCAGAACAAAAAAAGGCTTTAAATATTTCACTGTACATGTAAAGAATATGTCATAAGCATGAACTTATCACAATCTGTATCACACCTCCTGTCCATCTTTGTCATATCCGTCATGGGCATGCTGAGCCACCATGTGCAGGAACTCTAGCAGTCGGTGAAGGGTGTCACTGTTACAGGGCGGTAGCAGGTACACTAGTAGCTGGGTGGCAATCTGCTGGTCATCAGGTTCCATCACTGTCAATGATAACAAAGGTCTTCTTAGCGACATAAAACTGGCCAATGTTTTCTTCTAGACAGTTTGTTCTAACATATAGCAGTCTCACACTTCTCCCAGCCTGACTACTTAACCTTCCATTAGAGCAAAGGAAGATTTGCTCTACAAGTAGAATCCAATTTAAACTGTAGTAATTGTCTTTACTGTCCAGGAAAGGCTTTATACACAGTTCCCTGCTCTACAGCTCAGTGCTGGAGGCTTTGTACCCCTCT
Source organism: Acestrorhynchus altus (assembly GCA_034509495.1). Taxonomy (NCBI): domain Eukaryota; kingdom Metazoa; phylum Chordata; class Actinopteri; order Characiformes; family Acestrorhynchidae; genus Acestrorhynchus; species Acestrorhynchus altus. The sequence goes on from CM067502.1 coordinate 38,790,205, forward strand.
GACCCATGCCTGGCGTTATGCATGGTGCCAACAGGTTTGTGTTTATCTGCTCCATTCCTTTGAAGAGTCATATTCTACTGGCAATACTCTACAGGGTCTAAGCAAGTTGTGTGTCAACAATGGGTGCAAGTGGCTAAATGCTTTCATTAGAAGGGATGTCAGGAAACATCTGGAACGTAGTGTATCCACATTAGTAAATAACTGTTTAACATCAATTGATATTTGATGGAATATTTACTAAAGTCTAAAATGCTGGACTACTGTGCTAAATGTTTGTAACCTTCAGTAAAATATAACCTTATAGAACATAACATAACCTAATATAATTAGGCTACATGTCGTCATATAACACAGTGTTTCTCAACCTTGGTCTGTAGACACCCTTGCCCTTTGCATTTTTGCTTTATCACCCTCTGTACAACTCTGAAAGGCTTGTTAATGAGCTGCTTATTGGAATCAGGTGTGTTATGGAGAGTAGGGGTGCCTCCAGGACCAGAGTTCTCATTTGCACATTTTATTTAATGTTTTTCTTTAAAATGTCTGATTTATGCATATTTTTATCTCTTGATCTATCAGTCTTTAATGAGTGATCAGGCCTTTGATGTGTGTAAGTTGTCTAAAGGTTGTGGTAAGGTTTCCTCACACATGGTGTTGATGAAGGCAGTGTAGAGCTCCCTGGTGAGGAGTGGGTCAGGCATGTCCCTCAGGAATTCCTTCAGTAATGCAGCCACGTCATGGACGCTGTGCTCCTCATCCAACTGCACGTCCACACCCCTGTCAAACTCCTCGCGCAGCTGCAGGCAAAGAGATGTGCATATTAATACAATTACACTCGGATGGAAAGATCTAAGCAGTGAACATGACTTAAGGCATGTAGCCTCCACGTGTACGGCACAAATAAATATACATCAGTACCGCCACAGAGGATGGAAAATGCATTTTTAGATGCTCAAAAACACACATGCTGTACACACGTGAAGTAATGTTTTTTCCCTTCATCTGGTTCTTTCCTCTCTCAAACATGGTCTTTGAATGCCAGTTTCTTGACCACACCCCCTCTGCACTAACATTTTAACAGGCCTAAGTCTAAGTGGAAAAAAGCTTGAATATAAAAAAAAAAAAACAGTGGAGAAGAAAGCAAAGTGCTTTCAACTGGACTGTGACTGCACATCTGAAATGCATGGAATTCTCCTTTAAGAGCTGAGAAGCTCACTAGAGGCTAGAATTCATGCTTTGATAATCTAAGAATGTGTGTGGTTGTTGCTTCATCTACTGGAGTTCTGGACATGGAACACCTTGAAAAGGCTTACTGGAGCAGGCTTAGTAGTTAACTGCTAAGGAAGTTGACCAGAACGTTCTTCTTTATCATTTCATAGTAACTCAATCATGACAAAAACCAGTCAAAATAATGGGTCTCTAAGCAACTAATCCATCCTCCATGTACCACAGCACTTCTGGAATAGCTCCACATGGAGAAACGTCATTCAGATGTGAAGCTTCTGCTGCTCATTTAGCGAGACTTGTTTTATTTAAACAGAAAGACAAATATCCTCCAACCCTTAAAAACTGGTTAAACAACTTAATGTAGTATATCAGTGATTCTCAATCCTGGTCCTGGAGGAGCAATGCCCTGCAGGTTTAATTCCTGCAAACCTCATCCAATCCTAATTAACTAAGTGTTGAGCCCTTGTTGAGCTGAACTGGGTGTGTTAAAAGTAAGGCAGTGGTACTCCAAACCCAGGATTGAGAACTGCTGTATTCCAGTACATGATACAGGATAAAACGTCTTTATTTTTTCCAGTATCATATTTTTAGCTGAATGTGCTCATTTGACATCTATAGACAACAAGGACTTTGTTGCTGATTGCCATGAAAAATGACTCCATCAAAAATTAATTTAAATTAAATTAAAAAGTTCATTAGATTATTTGAAATATTTAATCATATTTTCTCTCTCACAGCATATCTATATATAGCCACACACACACACACACACACACACACACACACACACACACACACACACTACCGGTCAAATGACAAAGACAAAATGACATAGAGACTGTCGAAATGCAGAACTACAACGTGCTCCTGTGGTAAATGAAGCTGATAAAAATGAACAGTGAGTGCAGAAACAAGGTGATAATTTTGTTGTTGATTGTAAACCAGTAAAAAAAAAATTCAATTTCAGACCATCATCACGCTGCGATGTGATCTCTTGATTAACAGCATGCCGCTACACCACCAGTCCAAACTTTCAGATCCCATACTGAGTGTTCTAAAACTGTTATATTGTGATGGTTATATTGTGTATGTATATGTGTCTGTTGTTTACTCAGTAAAACACTGATGCTAGAATACATTTAAATAACATCCATACAAAAAGTACTGTACTCATTAAAACATCTCCAAAGCTCATCTGATGGGGAATTATTTATAGATGTCATCCCATATCTGGTTAAATTTGGATTTTTGGAATCAAATATTGTTCTTCAAACTAGTTCAAAAGATAACAGCTACTTTCTTTTGTTACATTTTACTGCTTTCATGTTTATTTGCATCTTTTTTTAATGGGCTCTGTTGGTTTTTACAAGCAATAACATCTTTATTGCAGAGACAAAAGCTTTTATGTATTGTTACTTTACTTTTTTGTATAGTTTAAATACCAATAAAACATCTGTTTTTGTAAATTACCACCTTTAATACAAACAAGATCAGCTGAGAACATGATACGGCATATTATGCAAATGAATATAACACTGAACAGTGCTGTGACGCATGCTTGTATCATATTTTGCTTTTACAGTAACTCTGTTTCTTGTTCTTGTGGCAGCTCTAACAGCACATACTGTGCAGTCTTTTCACAGGCATTTCTCCCACCACTTGACCTCATCCAACAGGTTCTCCTCATAGCGCTCCTCCTTTGCAATCTGATTCTGATGCACACTGGGCAGGACTGGGTGATTGTTTACTTAGTGTGGAATAAACCTGCTGTTTGCACCAAGATGGTGTTTTTCCACAGTAATGAATGTGCGTCAAGCTGAGGACGACTAGTTTTCCAAAGCAAAGGGACACATTTGGCCAGTGTGAACTTCTGAAATGCAGGCCCTTCATTGGGAAACAGACTTGTTGACATAAATGGTGCCATTCACTGACGAGACAAGCTGGCAGCACTGTGAATGAAAGATAAAATCGCCCATTGTTGTGTTGCGGAATTGCAAAATGAGAGAGGCGAGAGGAAGGCCGTCACCAGTTTGTGTTTACTCAGAAAAAAAAAAATGATGTGGCTCTCTCACCTCTTTCATTCCTCCACTCTGTCTTGAATAAAATCCCTAGTTTTTAGTTAAAGCAGCTGCATTACTAGACTTTTTGACATGTTTACATACAGTGAAAAAATTGTATGTATTTGTTTGTGTGACGCTCATCATTTAGCCATGCTGCCATAATGCAAGTTTCAATTTGAAATGTAATGCATTTTATAAACATTTATAGCCTTAAATAATAAACAATAAATAAATAAATAAAACTTTGGGTGAAGCCTATGAGACTAAAAAGGGAGGGTTTATGCAAAGACCCTTCCCATGCTCAAAGTGCTTATAAATGTGGAGGTTGGGATTTTATTTGATTTTAGTTTATTTTGTACAGCACAGCAACTCTCTAGAATGATTTCTAACATACAAAATGCTGAAATGTTGAATTGAGTGTTGATTTCAGAAATAAAATGGATTTGTAAATCCATTGCAAATACTACAGTGAACACAAAGTTGGCTGCTACAGGTAATTCAATTCAGTGGCTTACTTTTTCTAGCCTGCACTTTGGATATTTATTTACTGTGTTCAATAAAATACACCATAAACATCAAGACAGCAAGAGCCCCAATGCCAATCAAGGCAAAACACTTCAGAAAATATCTAAAAAACAAAGACTTATAAAAATCCAGCATCACCCAGAGACACCCTGGAGTATCAGAGTAATTGCTGCAAAGACTAGAGCACTTGAGAAGACGAAAGTCGTTTGAAGTTCTTACTTCAATTACTTCAAATGATATTGAGCTAATCCTGATTATCATTAAGAGCATGCAAGGTGAATTTGTGAAACCACTACAGTCTCCTTCTCCATCCATTACTTACCACTTTAATGAGATGCACAGGAAACAAAATGCACAAAAACACTGTGATGGAACACAGATAACACGTCATGATACATAGTGTGGTGTAGAGTAGGAAGTATGTTCGCACTCCTACCTGTCTCACTCTTTTCTTTGAGCTGCCCACTCTGAAGATGCCTACTGTCTGCAGACCTATGCAGAAGAAAGCACAGTTCAAGCATCTGAATCTGACATTAGGATCACCCAATTTGCTGGTTCTCACCACAGGTTGAGAACTATATTTGTCTGTGTTTTATTGCCTTTCACATGCATAATGGCAGCGTTTCTACCAAACATACCGTACTTCTCAAGGTGCTGGCAGCAGCTGTCCACTACACGAGGAACCTGCCTGTAGATGGGATTCAGACTCAGCCTTTTGTCCCGGTGCTTCTCCTTCTTGCTGGGTGTCTCGGCGGGCAAGGACAGCTGCAGTGCCTCCAGCAGACGAGACTGGTTATCGTCCAGGTCAGTGATGGAGTCCACTGACATGCCACCCTGACAAAGACAGAGTTTGCAGCCCTTAAAGTGGTGGACTGAGGTGGTACAGTAATATTATAGGATTTTTTACAAATATTGCATGGGTTATGTAGTTCTTGCTAAGGTTATTCTGCCTGCATTTGTGTTGTGTTGTACACCGGAAGTATGATTCTAATGTCATTAAGACGTAATAGACATTTACAACATAGCAATAAGCATCTGACTGCACATGTAAGGAGTTCAGAGTAGGCAGCTCTGGGTCAATACAATGAAACTTGATGTGATGTTCTAGAACAAGCAAAATTGGAACCCTGTGATTGGAACCCTGGTGTACAAGGTGGACTAAGACTCCCTGCACAGGTTGGTCTTGGTCTGCTTCCAAACAAACTATACAGTGCCTTGCAAAAGTATTCTTTTTCAGTGCCTATTGCTTAATGGTGTTGCAGCCTCTGGGGCCTTTCAGAAAAGTGTATATACTGATAGATCATGTGACATTTAGATTGCATACAAGTGGACTTCATTTCCCTAAGCATGTGACTTCTGAAGGTGATTGGCTGCACCAGAACTATTTAAGGGCTTTTTTTTAATAAAACTTTTTATCTCATTTCACTTCACTGACTTAAGAGTATTTTGTGCAGAAGCATCACATTCAATTCAGATTAAAAACACATTTATATACAGGTTGTAATGTAACAAAATAGGTAAAGAAACAAAAAACAAAGAGTGTCTTTCACAAGACACTGTAAATGTACAAAAAAGTATAAAAGTATAAATGCAACACAGAACAAAGACCAGATTTTAAATCTGGACATTGAAACCTGCTTCTGGTTCTGGACTTTGTAATCCTTGGTAGATGTGTCATATTACTTGGGCAATAAGTTACATTAATTGTTGCACTTCCAACGAGAACAGGAAGGAAACTGGAAGGAGGACTGGAAACTGGATTCAAGATCCAGATTTAAAGACCCCTGAACTACACTAAACACAAGAACCATAATTTCTTGCAGATTCTCTTTGGTAGTTTCAAAACTGGATCAGGATGTTTTAGTTTTTAATTAATCCATTTGAGGACAGTGACTTCATCCACATAGCTTCGTTGCTCACTTTAACCCCTTAAATGACCACTAGTCCACTGGTCAGAGGCGGACGTGTAGACAAGCTAAATATCAAAATACATTTCAGACATTGTTAGAATGATTGCCAGACTAAAATGAAAACACTGTCATTAAATGTAATTATTAATAATAAACTGTTTCTCACAGTACACTGCCATAAATTTAAATGATTTAACTACTTATATTTCATTTAAGTATATATTTTACTTAATATTTATTTAACCATATAGTTTATGGTTAAAATGTTCTATACTGGTATCAGTGAGATTATACATTTTAAAAGTTCTGAATATAAGAATTTGTTTTACTTAGAGTAAAATTTCAGTGACACACAGCTTCCCTTACCCTCCTGCGTGCACGAGGGGCTGCTTCTGGTGTGTTGGGTGAAGTGGATTCATTAGCTGTCTCTGAAGTGGAGCTGAGAGAAGAGTTGCTGCTGGAGAGCTCCTTAGTAGCCCGCTTGGTGGCAAACTGCAGGATGGAAGAGACAAGGTCACTGGAGTCTTTGTGCTCCTCTCGGGACACAGGGTCCAGCCGCTGACCCTCCTGGCGCTGCCTGTGGGTCCGGTCGTTGGCGATCACCTGTGACAGGGAGATGGCGAAGGCCTGCGGAGCGTTCTCTGAGACAACAAGAGAAAGTTCAGATCAGAACTCTGAGAAGTTGCAGTGTATCAATCACCTGTTGCTGTACATGAATACTTATGTAAACTTTGCTAAGATTTCACACAAGCCTCTCTCACTTTGTAACTGTGGGGTATTGTGTGCAAAAAAACTATTTAATCCATTTTGGAATAAGACTGCAACATAAAATGTGCAAAGATTGAAGAGCTGTGAATACTTTCCAATGTATAAATTTCTTATTTTTATATCCAGATATGTATATAAATATCGATACATCGATATATGTCCTGCTGTCATCTTGATGCTAATTTGATTGGCAAACGGAGCTCTGATTTTAACACATCCATGAGTGCAGGGAATTCTAAAATATATGCAGCATCGCAGTCCATTAGTTTAAGACTCTTTTTACATTCATAAAAATTGGGTTCAAGTTTTATATACAAAAGCATATTTAACAGCAACATCTTCATATATCCAATATAGCAACATCTCAAAACTGACCACCTTTGGTAACCATCTCAAGCATCTTGCAGTTTAAAGCAACAAGAACACTGCTCTAGGGTTCCTCCTACAGTCAGGAAGTGTAATTCATGCTTGAGCCACCCCTAAAAGACACGCTTTACACATGACTTGTTATGCAATGTTATGCAGTACCCACTAGCTGTATTTGCACCATTTCACCAGTTACATTCCATGGTCCAGTCAGCAGGTTGCCAAGCTTGGAGCAGCAGTGATAGAGACAATGTTCTCACCAAGTCATTTTTAAGTGAAGATACTACATAAATGTTACTGTAACTGTGGATTATATGTTATAAACTTTATGCTAACAGAGGTTCTGTCCACTATCCCGAAAAGATCAGGACCAAGTGCATACCAGTGAACATCTCTGCAGTAGGTGCTATACTGCTGGTCACATACATTCTCAGAGAGAACTTTCCAGCTTTCCAAATATACTGTGCATGTTTTGTGCAGTGCTAGTGTGGACAGCTGGCCATTAAAAACATTATAGAATCAGCCAGGTTAGATCAAAGGCCATATGCCATCCTCCATCAGCAACCCTGAACAACCAGTATTTGAGATAAAACAGACGTCCTGTGAGAATGAGAGAAAGTGTATATGTCAGTATGGAGTGGGGGTGTGACTCTCTAGTACAAACCAGTTCAAATGGAGTTGTGGCTTTTGATTGCCCCCTTGTACAGCCATGTATAATTAAATGAACCCTTTGAGCGAGTCGAAAGATTGCTACAGTATGTCCTACAACAGTAACAGTAAACACATGCAAATGAAAGAAATGTCAGTACTAGTTCTGCAGTGCACACATGGGAAACCAAAACTGGCTTCATTTGGCAGAGATACTGTTACTGTATTTAACGTTGACTGGACAGAAATTCACAGAGGCAAGAGTTAGTGGCTTAAAGTGGCTTAAACAGCTGCTGAGGATTTCTTCCTAATGACATAATCAGACTACAACTTCTGACCCTTCTTCTGAAGGGAGATTGTTTTAAGTGAAAAAAAAAAGCCAGTGCCCGTTTCAAGAAAGTTGGACAATAACATCTTGTAAACATTGATTCTGCTTGCTCAGATATCATATCATCGCTGTCCAATGAAAAACATATCTCCAAAATGGCAACTTTATGACAGAAGACAAAAAACTTTGAATTATATGTAAAATAAAATTAATTTTAGAGCATTTCTATTTCTTGGTCTATTCATTAGAACACATACACGGTTCAAACCATGACGAAAACTAAAGATGACATAAATGGAGATACGTGGTTTTCTTTGAACAGCAGCAATGTGAGCAAGACTATTTATAATCATTTAATGACTCATTGGAATCTAAGGCAAGTGTGTGACACAGTGGTAATTAATTAGCTTCCATTAGCTGTAAGGTTCATGTTATCTACACACCCAGTTTTATAAAGCTTATCAGTTCTGATAATAAATAATGGAAAACAAACCTGAGTAGAATGTAAGTCACACCAAAAATAGAAAATCCAACTGAATCTTGACTTCAGAACTGAACAATGTATCAGAACTAAAAATATGTGCCTCTAGAATGTAGATGAAGTAGTTCTCATGGGATTTAAAAACTGTTTGACTGCAAAGTAAGGGGCGATATATGGGATAGATTTTTTATTGTGACACACAACATACTTTTTGGAACATACTGAGGATGTTACCAGTACTTACAGAACATTGACTGAAAGCATATGTCATTTTGGTATGTTTGGAAATAAAAGGTGGAGAGTTTCAGGAGACCTTTCCAACTGTGAAGCATAGGGTGGATCAACCAAGCATTGTGCTTGTGCTGCAGCCAGTGGCACAGTGAACTTACAGTTAGAATGGATTTGATAAAATTCTTAAAGTGAAGGTTTGGCCATGACCCTCACAGTCCTCTAACCTAAACTTTAAAAATGTGTTTATTAAGCTCAAATCAGCAGTGTATTCTAGAGGGGCTAAGAATTTTAGAGAACTAGGAGCCTTTTGCAGTGATGAAAATGAAGGATAGATGCAATGAGGGTTAAATAATCCCACTGAAAAGAAATGAATGAGCTTTAGCTGGCTACAAAAATGATGGCAAGCTGTGATTATTGCCAAGGTGCGTGTATCTAAGTATTGACCATTTTGAAACTTTTAAACCATGAAAATACAAAGTTATCTTGCTTAAAATATTAAGTAATATTAATCATACCATCTTTTACTGGCTTAGCTATTCCATGTAAGAGATGCTTTGACATTTTGTGTATCATTACACCCCTACTAAACCGATGTTTTCCTTCGTTACTGAGAGTGTTATCATTTTCACTGTAGTCCAAACGTGTCAAAGAGGGCAGGCTACAGAACACCTTGTGTGTTCTCTCCTTGTTAACCCAAGGGGAGCCAGACACAACACAGCGGGTGAGCCGTGGGACACAGTGGCTTTGCTGGATTTTTAGTTATTTTCCCTTAAAACTGAGACACCATGCCAAATATGCCGTCTGAGACCAGCTAGCTCTCTTCTGCGTCCCCTTACAAGGAGAGCGTTATGCTTTTCTAAATATATCACAGTAGTAAATGCATCTCCACCCCCACCCTTTTTTTCAGTAGGCCAGATATTACACCTAAGGTTTGACATGGTGGATGAAGCTTTGCCTCTTGTTGATGCTTGCTATACTGGAAAAATGATCTGAATCACTGGAGGGGAAAACAAACCAATGCACTTCTGTGGACAATAGCCGTCACGGTTTACCCGATCTGCTAATGACTTTTCAGTATGAAAAAAAGTGGAGGACACGAAGAACTCCTGGAGGAGATACTTTGGATGGACTTTCAGTGATAAGGATTAGGACCACATAAAGAGATCCCATGCCTGCTGGCATCTGCCATACCTTTGTCTTTGTTCTTCTCTTTGGCTAAAGAGTCCAGCTTCCTCCGCAGTGACTTCTTCCTCTTCTGGCCATCTGTGAACACACAGAGGACAGCATCTACAGTTCAACATACATTCAAATTCTTAACATTAACAGTACAATCAAGGGTAATTCTGTATCTGCTTCCAAGATTAGGACCATGGTTTCATGCAAGCAAGATTTCTGTTGGGTTGCCTGATGGATGTTGCTGCCATTGAGTGTGTTTTGCAAAAATACTGTACACGTCATAGTGTCATCTCATTGCATTCAGAACTCTGTAGACTACACACATCAAATATGTCACATAACTTCATTTTTATTTATAAAAAAAACATCTTGATACTGTTTCACATGGAACGTGGCTTATCTGATGTGCTTTATCTAAAAAATTGAATGAACAATGACTTCTGTCAACAACTGATCTCTCTTCTATGTGCTCCCGCCTCTCAGGAATGCAGCCACAGAACATTTCCTTATGCCTACTTGCCTCAGTCTCCATAATATGACATTGAATAAACTGTAAGAGAGCCTTGACTTGGCCAATGTCTTGGTCAGCATGGTTAATCCACTATACTTCACCCCCACACAACTACCAATAACAACCACCACAGGCATCAATCATTAGAAAAACAGTGCCGAGATGGCTGTCAGTTTCAGTCTGAGTAAATCCAAGTGGCTCCTGTAGAAGCATCAGAGGAGACATTAATGTTGACGTGTTGACACCAGTAGCTCAAAAAAGGTCTATTGAACTGTTGGTGAATTATCAGGTTTTTGCTGGAATAGTAATATATTATTAAACCAATCATGTAGCACCTGGATAGGACCGCAGAATGGATTTCATGTTGTTATTAATTTAGTTCAATTTAACTACTTAGTGTAACACTTGTAAACAGTCTGTGTGCTTGTTAAGTCACGTGTGTGTGCTCTAACCAAGAAAAAAAATCACTGTATGTGTAACATACTTTGCAAAATAAAGAGATTCTGATTCTGATTATTTAAGATAAGTAATTATTTAAGTTAAGATCCAGGTTTACATAACTGAGTGTATGTAAATGCACTCATTGTCTGAGTATGTCTACGTTTACTGCTGTCTGTCTTCTGACTGCCTTTCAACCATTGCAATGGATATATTGTGTTCTTCTTTGTATGTGTTGAACAAAACACAAATTGATTTTAACTCATTTTATGACTTTAACTCATTTTAAACATTTTTCTCATCATGTTTTACATTTATTTTACTGTTTATGGATGATTTATGAAATAAGAAGCTGAGTATAAATCATTTTATTACTTTTTTTTCTTGTTTCACTGTGTTTTACTGTGTTTCTTTACTATGTTTACTTGTTATTGACGGTATTACAGACAGGAAACTGGGGTACTTTGAGTATGAATTTGTGTTTAAGGTTTGATAAACTCTTTCAGTTCACGTGGTTAATTATGGGTTACAATTTGAGTTAAAAAAAAAATAACAGCAGTTTTTTTAGTCTAACTACATGTACAATAACCAGTGACATCAATAACATGCATAAAATAACATTTAATAAATAAAATGTAATTTAACAATACCATCCTAAGAATTTTCTTAAATCTGATTTTGAAAAAAGTCCTTAGAAATAGTCTATGTCAAAACTATCATTCACAGCTCTGCTCTTGTAAGGATGGATCCCAATGTCCTTGTAAACTGAAATCCCACTTTGGTGAATGTCAGAATCTTGGTGAAAACCGTGTAAGTGGATTTTTGGTGAATTAGGCCAAAAAAGAAAACATGAAAAAATCGCATCATGTTTGATACCAAAAGAAAAAATGCTAATGCAATACTAGGCTCAGCAGCATAACACACAATGTAATCCACAGCTTTGAATCACTGTTCAATCACAATCTCCTCCCAACACACAGATACCTGTTTTAGCAGGCATGTGTACATGTGTGAGACAGATAGATAAATATGGGGGGTGGAATGGGGGGAAGAAAAAGGGAAAGAGGAAATGGTTGAGATTCTTCTCACGTGGGGTTTGTGTGGCTGAGTGGAAAACCCAGGAAGCCTCCGATCTTCTCTTAGCCTAGTGCCACGTGAAATCGCTCAAAGTCTGTGTTTTCTTTTCTCTCCTCTGTCTTGCTGGATGGCTTTTAGGGCTTCGCCTGCAGCCAGCACTCGCTCCACTTGAGATAAATAACAAAACCAAGCCATGCCGAACACCCACAAAAAAACTCCCAATGCTCACAGTGCTGAGAAATGACCCTAGCACATGGGCATCCTGAGTTCTGGAATTAATAGGAAATACAGACCAGCACTTTAAATCATTCTGAGGGGGAGAGATATAACCCATGCTAAGGAATGTGGGCTGAGGGCCTAATATATGAGCCATTTTAAGTGCATGACAGACTGTTTTTTAATGGCGTAACTGGAAGCTTTAAGACAGGAAGCATGTCACCTACACCATGTCACCTGTCTTAATGTGCTGCACTCTCAAGAGTTGATCCCCTCCTGTGCTAAATCCAGGCGGCTCCATGGGTCCTGCAGGGCCACAGCTTCAAACAACAGCAGCTATCTTCTTGCTACTATGGAGAGACCATGTTCAAGCAGGTCTTGACAAGCAAGCAATAGAGCCACTTCAAGCAATTTTTATTACCCCGATTTTCCATCCCAATATGGAAAATCCAATTAACCAATCGCATTAAGACTCTTTCTTATTACACACAATGCTCCCGGAAGGAAGGTGAAGACCAGCACATGCTTCTCAGCCACCACCTCTTTTTGACCCCCACCATTGCACATTCATTGCTGGGCAGCCAATGTGCTCGGAGGAAAGCACTGTATACCCACCTCCGATACAACAGCCAACATATGCCTGCTGGTGCCGACCAGCATCACACTGGTGGTGATGTAAGGAGAGAGTGGCATCTACATCTGAGAGAGCATTTAGCTCTCTCAGGCTCTTGCTGCCGACTGCAAGCAACTTAACCCAGGATTCGAACCTGCAATCCTTAGATCGTAGTGCTAGTGATTGACTGATTGAGTTAAGTTAGTGGCATCAGTTATGAGCTGGGAAAAGTGGACACCCCTGTTCAAATGACATGTTGAATCCAAATGGTCTGCTAATTTTACATCACAATTTGTGTTAATTTGCTGAATTAATATACTGGAAAAAATATGCAATTTTTGCTGTTGGGAAGAAACTCATAGCTCTAACATGGCAACTTCACAGAAGAAGGAAAATGAATGGAAGTCATGTAAAGAGTCATTTCGGACCATGTATAACGGTCCAGTCTTCATGAGCTTTTCATTCAAAGGACATATAAATGACACTGATACAAAGGACAATCACGGTTTTCGAGTTCAAAAAATTGATAACAGCAACAGCATAAAAATAGGGATGCACCAAAATTAAAATTAAAACTGAAACCTAACAGAATGAAACATTTAGCCAAACATTTAGGCACTTGTTTCAATTGCATGAATTAAATAGCCCAAATCTATTTTTGCACTGATTATCAAAGAAAAAACAATTGACTACAATGGAGCTAGGGCTATAGCAGTCTTAAAACACTGGCAAAACACAGCAACACCTTTGTAAATCAAAGTTACTCAAAATTGGCCTTCACACATTCCAGGCACATGCTTGCACTTTAAATTTTTAAAGCTTAAAAAACTCTCCAGTGATGGGTTTCCCTTGTTGTAGAAAAAAATTACTTTGCCAGCTCTACATCTGATAACCTCCTTGTCAGATTTCTGCCATTAAATTCAGAATGTGATCTGCCACTCTAAACAAAAATTACGGGCAAATGTAACTGCTGTGCTGTTTTAAGGTGGAAATTTAGCTTCATGCTGTGAGGGAAACACAGATCAAGTGAATACATGAATCAATATCATGAATTGTCACCACTTTATTAATAAAAACAGCTATATAGTTAAAAAAAAATATCAGGATTCTTGAACTAATTTTGTCTGCAGTAATGGCCTATACCCACACTGTTCTATAGATACATACAGTTGAGTAATAGTCAAATTTTAGAACTCCACTGCACTCGCTACAAACTGACAGACAGAACTCACTTGAGAAAGGGATAAAACACATTTTACGTATTTGCTGTATTTACAAAGTGTCTCACTCCACACTGGTCGCAATTTGACCATCAGAATCATCATTTGGCATAAATTATTTTGTCTTTTCACTTCTTCAGCCTTGAACACTCAATGTGGGGTTTTTTTTTTTTTTTACCATTTTCACATCAATATTTTTAGTTGCCAAATATTCAGCAAAAAATAGTGTATTCTGTCTTTTTTTATTCTTAGGAAGAAAGTCACTGGACTGAAGAGTCTCGAAATTAGTAAATAACCCCAGAAGCTGAAGAAACAGAGCTCTGCACATGTTTCTTTTTGTCTTGCTACACAGAAGTGTTTTGTGAGTGCTCCCAGTAAAAGGTTGAGCCGTGACAGGAAGCAGGCCTCTGGCTGTTGGTCAGGCAGTGCCGAATGGCTCTGTTAACGTGAAGCAGATCAGAGAGACTCCAGACCTCACAGCTCTCTGAAGTTATGAGCTCTCTTTCTCTCGCGCGCTTATGTGAGGCCATTTGCTGGGGTGAAGTCAGTGCCTCTGCATGAAAAAACATAAATGTGAAGTATTCCTTTCCTGTGAAATGAAAGGGGTGAAAATCATCTTACAGAATACTTCCTTTTCCCATTTTAGGATGTTCCTAAAGGGTTTGTATGATGTAACCTCAAAGCTGTGTTTAAATATGGCCTGCCATAAAACATAATGTGTGCCCATAGTCAGAGAAAGGCTTCCTCTCAGTTTAGAACCTGCACATACATCTACATGCATTCACTGATTCCATAAGGTTTGTTTTGATTCTGTAAAGCAATAGTTTGCTGAAAAGTCCAGCTAATAAATGTTTCCCACAAAAAGTGGTCTATTTTGAAATTTTATAACAGGTTAACATCAGAAAATGGTGAAGTATAATGAAGCATTACTCAGATGTCGATAGGTTTCGACCTTCTGGGAATGTCCTATTTTTCATTTTTCAAAATATGTGATTGACAGTTTTAAGAGGCAATACAAGTCTTAACCATAGACCTTGATTCTGGTATTTCTAAGGTTATTGATGGCTGACTGTAGCCTTAAAAACTGTGTAGTGTACATCGATATAGATCAGCTCAGAAACACACAAAAAACAGTGGTATAATGTAGGTATTGTTTGTACATCTTCCATAAATGTACCCTCAAAGGTACAATATTGTACTTTTTATACCTTAACTGGTACAAAACATGGCTGTAGAAAGGATTTTCACTCAAAGATACTTTACTGTACCTCAATAGGTTACAGCCCTAGTGACAAGCTTTGCACTCTTTTAAATACATACTTCATACTTTTTCTTAATGTGTCTAAATTTACAATGATTGTCTCATACTGTAACATTACCTGTCTTGAATTTAGTACAGCAAAGACCAATAAGACCAGAGCTTCTACTATTGCCACATGGTGTGATGTAATTCAAACATTAAAATACCTCCTATAGCTACACGTTTACATACCCTGGCAGAATGTTTTTTCAGAGAATATGAAGGATAACACACAAACTTTTTTTCCACTCATGGTCAGTGGTTGCGTGAAGCCATTTATTGTCAAAGGACATTTATTGTCTCTTTTTAAATCATAATGACAAAAACATCCAAATGACCCTGGTCAAAAGTTCACATACTCTGGTGATTTTGGTCTGATAACATACACAGAAGTTGACACAAATGGGTTTAAATGGCTGCTAAAGGTAACGTCCTCACCTGTGACCTGTTTGCTTGTAATCAGTGTGTGTCTATAAAAGCTGAGTGAGTTTCTGGGATCCAGACAGACTCTTGCATCTTTCATGCAGCCACTGACGTTTCTGGATTGTGAGTCATGGGGAAAGCAAAAGAATTGTCAACGGACCTACAGGAAAAGGTAGTTGAACTGTATAAAACAGGAAAGGGATGCAAAAAGATATCAAAGTGTTCAAACTGTGACTGACAAATGGAAAATCAGGGGCTCTGTAAAAACCAAACCACGGTCAGGTAGACCAACACAAAATGCCAGGAAAAGAGTTCGTTATGAAAAGAAAAACCCACAAATAACATCATCTGAAATACAGGACTCTCTGAAAACTAGCGGTGTTGCTGTTTCAAGATGCACAATAAGGAGGCACCTGAAGAAAAATGGGCTGCATTGACGAGTCACCAGAAGAAAGCCATTACTGTGCAAATGCCACAAACTATCTCACCTACAATACGCCAAACAGTACAGAGACGAGCCTCAAAACTTCTGGAACAAGGTCATGTGTGATGGGACCAAAAATTAACTTTTTGGCCACAACCATAAATGTTATATTTGGAGAGGTGTCAACAAGGCCTATGATGAAAGGAACACCATTCCCACTGTAAAGCATGGAGGTGGATCGCTGATGTTTTGGGGGTGTGTGAGCTACAAATGCACAGGAAACTTGGCCAAAGTTGAGGGAAAGATGAATACAGCACATTATCAGCAAATACTGAAGGCAAATTCACACTCATTAGCCTGGAAGCTGTGTATGAGACGTACTTGGACATTCCAACATGACAACGATCCAAAACAAAGGCCAAGTCCACCTGTCATTGGCTACAGCAGAACAAAGTGAGCCACTCTGGGGAGATCTCAAGTGTGCAGTTAATGCAAGACAGCTCAGGAATTTACAGCAATTGGAGGATTTTTGCCAAGAAGAAAGGGCAGCTTTACCATCTGAGAAAATAAAGAACCACAACTACCACAAAAGACTTCAAGCTGTCATTGATGTTAGAGGGGGCAAAGCACGGTATTAAGAACTGGGGTATGTAAACTTTTCAGGGTCATTTGGATGTTTTTGGTTGTCATTATGATTTAAAAAGAAAAAAAAACACAGTCATTTAACAATAAATGGCTTCACCCAACCACTGACCATGAGTGGAAAAAAGTGTTTGTGTTATCCTTCATATTCTCTGAAAAAAGGCTAAGAAAGCAAACATTCTGCTGGGGTATGTAAAGTTTTGAGCACAACTGTATATATCAGTTAGCACTGGATTTGATTGCCTCTTCTTTGTGTATGCAATTAACCATTGCTGCCATTTATAGTTCTTTTGGTTAATTTAATTACTTAATTGTTCTTCACTATGTTTAACTGTTTCCCTCTGAACATTCTGTAATGTTTAATATCTTTCCTATTCATATTTAAAACAAACAAACAAACAAACTCCCCTGCAGGTGTGGAGACCACAGGCAAAATGAAACCACAGAAAGTACCTGAGCTTTTAGCTTCATGCAACATTCTGATGCTGCTGCACTTAAGTTTCCATCCTATAAGCTTACCTTTGGGGATAGTGATCTGGCATCCCAGGTCATAGTCCTGGTGTAACCGGTTGTAGGCCACTTCCTGCAGCCTCACTCTCTCAAGTTCCGACAGACTCTGGATGGCAACCGGCTTGAGTCGCACGCTCCTCCCAGACAGGCTATTCCAGGTGAAGTCACCCTACAAAGCAGGACATGACAATAAACGTCATTCAGCAAGCTTGCAGTCATCTAAATGGGGTGTTACTTCGTTCTGTTCTACTCTGTTCTATTTTGGTTTAATGCAAACACAGATATGAATAGGCTATACCAAACATATGCTTTAGATGTGCAGATGATCCATCATGTCCTAAATGTTTCAGGCTCTTTTTTTTTATCATAAACACACTAAAATGTATGACCCATTCGATCATGCTGAATACACAAAAATGAATTCATAGCATAAAATATCAGGTGAGGCCGTATGTGCTGTATTTTCAAGCACATAAGAACAAGCTTCAGCTTAGAACTAGACTTCATGCAACAGCCTTAATAAGGTTTTCCAAAGCAAACCTCAGCAAATCTCACACAGATCTGTCATAAATATCCTTGAGTGGTGTGGTGGGCATCGCCTTAGTGCAGAGTGTCCGTGAGCATTTCTACAAACTGTGTGATTTATTTTAATCCTGAAATGTGGTCAAGAGCAATTTCACTTCCACTGCCTCATTTCTTAACTCCCTTATCAAATGATTTGTTCTCCTAATTTGTGGGAGGAAGCTGAAACAGTCGACACTGCATTTTGGATAATAAATCCTGGTGCCAACCAACCCCCTGTTTCCAATGGTCAAACCATATCTCATATTTTGAAAATGCTATTAGAAATGGGGTGCATGAAGTGCATTTTCATCCAGCTGAATCCAGCTGGCTTTGCTAGTCCTGTGAGGCCATGACTTTAAACAACAGATGCTTCAAAATACACTCACTGACAAAAAATATTACAACAAGAAGGAGTTGTTGGAATTAAAATTCCTATGTGTGAATGTATTGATTATATATGTGCATGATTACAATATTAAAGTGAAAGGATAAGTTAATTGGGGGAAAACTCTACAACTGAAAGGAGACTAGTGCCCTGTTGGACCTGGATACAAGATGAGATACGGTTGGGCCATACAATGTCCATTTGGCATCCTGTGGCACATTTGCCCACAGATGTTGCAGCTGGGTCTTTAGATCCTGCACACTCACAAGTTGCTAAAGATGGACCGTAGCTGGTCCTATAAGTCCCAGGTACTCTTTTTTGCTCCCTCATCCATGGGGTTTCATTTTCATTACAGACCAAGGAGGGAACCTTCGGCAATCACGGTCAGATCATTTAACAGGCCTGACGACAACCCTGCTCCCAACAATTCATAACTTCTTGGACAAAATGACTTAAATGGAGCGTAATTTGTCAAAACAAACATCGTAGTGTTTGTCTAATTAGTTGGGCTAAAGTTGTTACTTAAAAAATACACATATATCTCTGCATATAACTGTATATCTGTTTTTAGTTTTCTTCTCCAACAAATAAATAAAAATGAAAATGCACCATTTTCCTGAAAATGCACCATTTCTCCCAGAAAAATACTGCAGTTAGATATTTTATGTTATAAACATGAGAATAAATAATTGGCACCCTCAACTTCATATTTGGTTGCACACCCTTTGGGAAAAATAACTGAAATCTATCACTTTCTGTAACCATCAACAAGTTTCACATCTCAACTAGAATTTTGGGGCACTCTTCTTTTGTAAACTTTCAGATCTCTTATATTTGAAGAGTGCCTTCTCCCACCAGCAATTTTACCATTGCTCCACAGGTGTTCAATAGGATTTAGATCCGGACTCATTGCTGGCCACTTCAGAACTCTCCAGTGCTTTGTTACCATGCATTTCTGGGGTGATATTTGAAGTATTTTTGGGATCTTTGTCCTACTAGAAGACCCAAGATCGAGGATGCAAACCCAGCTTTCTGACACTGGACATTGCCTCTTCAGATTTTGTGACGCCTTGCACACAGTCAAGGCACCCAGTGCCAAAAGCAGCACAACAACCCCAAAACATTGTTGAACCTCCACCATATTTGACTTTAGATACTGTGTTCTTTTCTTTGTAGGCTTCAGTCCGACGTTGTCCCAGGACAATTTTGGCTTACTCACATACATTTTGGCAAATTGCAGTCTATCTTTTTTAGGTCTCTGTGTCAGCAGAGGGGGTCTCCTGCAGTAGCATTCTGTTTCACTGAAATCTCAATGGATAGTTTGCACTGAATCTGATGCACCCTGAGGCTAGAGGATAGCTTCTCCACCATTTGGACTGTCCTCTATTGCAACCTTTCATAAATTGTTCTATTCCGTCCATGTCCACAGAGATTAGCTACAGTGCCAAGTTAGAAGCTTACTGATCATGCTGCGTACTGTGGACAAAGGAACATCAAGATCTCTGGAGATGGTCTTGTAACCTTGAGAGTGTTAACATTTTTTCTACAATTTTGTTCCTCTGACTGTTCTCTTCTACTCTTTCTGTTCTCCATGCATCTCCATGTGGCACAAACAAACACACATTGCAAAGATTGAGACAACTTCTCTCCTTTTTATCTGTTTTCAAGTGTGATTTTTATCACACCACCATTTTGAAAAGGTCCCAAGAGGTTTGTGTGATTCCAATGCACACACAATCATTTCCTGAAAAAAAATCCAGGGGTGCCAACACTTTCTGCCATGACTATATTTCTGGACAAAATTATCCTCGTCCCTTTCCTTCTTCAAAATGATACATTCAACTTGGTTTACACACTTACAGCACGGGTGCACAAAGTTCCCTCAAAGATGACCTTCTTTGTGTTTTGCCTTCACATGAAGTTATTCTTGCAATGGGACGTCTTTGGCATTTACTACTCAATGTTTGGAGTTGACGGCCCATAAAATCACAACAGACCCAGCGTGCAAAGAGCCTCTGGGGTTGCGATGACGCAAGGCCAGTATCTGGAGCCAGCAGTTTGTAATGCTGAGGAGAACAGCACAGTGAGGGCAAGAGAAATAGAAGACGTGTTTGTGTGTGCTTGCGTGTGAGACAGAAAGTACGCTGTGCTCTCCACTTGGCATGTGTGTAACTGCACACTCTTTATCTCCCCCTAAAAAGAAAACACAAGGTCAAAGTTGAAGGCCCGGGGTTGTCCGTGTGGTGCTGCACCTCTGCATGCCTTAAAGGAATAGGTGAATAGAGTGAAAAGAGTGCCCTTTCAAAGACCTTTCAAAAGGCCTCATTCATCATTGTTCACTTTTACACCCTCACATTATCTTCCTAATAATTATCTTAAATTTGTTTTAGAGAAAAGTCAAACAAATAGGTCAATAATAGTCATACTCCTATAATGACGGTTCCCACTGACCTCATAAATCGAACAAATGCCAAGTAAAAACGAGACATTTTTGCGTACTTCACGTTCAAATTGCTCCACAGTGTATCTCTCAAGTCCATCCACAAGGGGGGCTTGTCTTGAACTGAGGTGGCTAGAGCGCAGCTTCAGAAAGCCAAGGAGAAAAACAGCTGGGAAAACGGAGAAGCCTGCCAGGGCACATCCATGAAAGCACATCTCCAAGCCGCGCACTCTGCGCTTTCCCCATTTGTGCAGCTCTTGGACTTAACTGTGACTAAAGGCTTCTTGGCACCCATGGACACTGACGGAATGTGGGCGAAAACAAATGCTGGATTTAATTACAGCAGGGATGCTTCACTTCGGCTCACTGTCCCCTTTTGACCTTGATCTGTTTGTGTACCACAGTTTTTACTCCAGACATCAAGTAAACCTGTCAGTGTATGCAATCTAAACAGTAACAGTATCTCAGTTCAGTCCTGTCTTCCCTCACGTTATCTAATTTAGCCAACTGCTTCTCTCCTGGCTCTTTTTGGTCACAGGAATCCACTGGACATTTCTAAAAAGCATGCATGAGCTTTATGAAAATGCTGACCTTAAAAAGAATGCATGTTTCTGGCTGAATTGCAAGTAACTCCTTATTACTATACGATTATGGCTTGGAGAAATGTCAATATTTATATAAACATCAGGAAATAAACAAAATGTGATATCACACACACAAATATATATATCACAACATAGATATATAGACAATGTAACTGAAACACCTGTCATTTTAGTGTGGGAGGTTTCATGGTTAAATTGGAGGAGCCTGGTGGCCAATCTTCATTAATTGCACATTGCACCAGTAGGAGCAGAGTGTGAAGGTTCAATTAGCAGGTAAGAGCACAGGTTTGCTCAAAATATTGCAATGCACACAACATTATGGGTGACATACCAGAGTTCAAAAGAGGACAAATTGTTGGTGCATGTCTTGCTGGCGCATCTGTGACCAAGACAGCAAGTCTTTGTGATGTATCAAGAGTCACGGTATCCAGGGTAATGTCAGCACCACCAAGAAAACAAACCACATCCAACAGGATTAACTGTGGATGCAAGAGGAAGCTGTCTGAAAGGGATGTTGGGGTGCTAACCCAGACTGTATCCAAAAAATGTCATTCCCAAGACGAATTGACGCTCTATTGCCGCAAAAGGAGGCCCTAGTACACCATACTAATAAATTATTGTGGTCTAAAACCAGGTGTTTCAGTTTCATTGTCCAACCCCTGTATATATATATATATATATATATATATAATTCAGCTAAGATATATCAGGATATGATTTTTTTGTCCATATCGGCCCGGCCTAGATGAAATACATGAGGTTCAACACTAGGTTTCTTCCTTGTGCTACTTGTTATATTTCCTGTAACATAGCATGCATTACAGTTTGTATTTGTGTAAAATGACTCACGTCATCTATGGCCTTATCACCAGAAGACTGCAAGTTTGATTCCAAATGATGCTACTGTCATCCAGGGCTGGGAGCCTAAAAGATCATAACTGAGTGTCCCCTGCCCCCCAACCCATCACTCATCACTCTGATATCTGATGTAACAGAATTAGCCATTAGTCATTTACTCCTAGTATGCTGGAGGCAGGCTGAAAAGATGTTGAAAGGATTCATATGAATTGGAGTAAGAACATACTAACTTCCACCCTCCCAGCACGGGATGGATCATGTGATGAGAGTCTTAGTTACTGGGTGGCAACTGGTAATTATAACATTGAGAGCAGGGCCATTCAGCAAAGCACTTATGAAGGAAGTAATTTGTTTGATCAGGTAAGGTGGATTAGGACTGTATCCAAAGCCTGCATGATGGTAGCTCTCCAAGTGCAGGGTTGTCCACTGCTCTGAGGCTATGTTTAAACAGTCCAAATCCATTTTTTTGGCCTATGAAGGTTGTATCCAGATTGTCTTTTGGTAGGCTGCGGCAATATTTATATAAAGTCTTCAAAATTTTAAAGAATGTTCAGTTTCAATCTTGTGGAAACCTTTTTTGTCTCCTCCCTTACTCTGCTCCTCCCCTGCTTTTAGCTCTTCCTCTACTCTGGTCCCCTCTGCCCCATTTGCACTCTCAAGTACACTGTATGGAGGATTAAAACACTTGGTTTATGTAAAGAAGAAGTGAACAATTTTCAGTGCTTAAATATAGTAAAAAAAGACAGAAGGGCCATTCAGCTGAAATATATCTGATATGATTTCTTTGTCTATATCACTCAGCCCTAAATTGAAGCATCCACCCACATTGTGTGCTAACATTCTAGGTTCTCGAACATCATCAGTATGATTTTAATGCATAGAACCAACTGTCCTGTTCAGTGAAACGGAAGAGATATGAACCTCCCTTCAAACGATGTTACAGTTTATGTTTTAAAGAATTTACTCCAACACTGATCTGGATCATTTCTCCTTTGAACATTTGTTTAGTGTGGTCTGACAGATGAGTCACTTGTAAACACAAATGTGAACTATCAAGGCATAAAGATAGGACTGAGCAACTGAGCAACAATGCTTGTAATGTGACTTCTCGAGCTTTCTTTGCATGTCTTCAGTGTTAATGGCATGTTTTGTTCCCCTTAAGCTTCTTTCCATCCTTTCAGTTCTCCCCCTATATTTACCCCCTCACTTATATTGGAACGACTTGCAACTCCATACATTCCATCCAAGAGTCTGAGAGGCCTCGGCCACATGGGCCTAAAACATGAGGCCTGTAGTACATATGTGCCCTCAACGACTTCCATGTGGGAGAAAATGCCCGTAGAACAGACAGAGACTTGCAGAAGAGCAACAGAACTGATGAACTGGTGCAGGGAATTGTATATGCAGCAGCTCACATACAGAAAAGCCTGCATAACAGTGCTCAAGAAATGGGTGATACTGCATAAATACAGATCACGACAGGACTTTATTAAACACCTGAATTCAGTGATTCAACCATACAACGATCACATTTCCCCAGTCTAATCAAATCTCTGTCCATATGCTTCACGCTGAGCCAGTGAGGACTGAGTTTATAGGGTTTAAACAACCTGGCAAAGCAACCCCAGGGTCCATCTCACAGTCTTAATCCTCTTAATTCCCTTTTACATGGGTCATTTATGTTAGTAAAGGAGCTTCTGCTGTTGTTTACTTTTCAGGAGAGTGATGCAGAAAAAAACTTGGTCTTGAGGAGAGATAACAATGCAGTTTTAATGCTTCTCCGACAATCAGCTTGCATGGCCAGAACTAACTGTTGTATAATTGTTATTATTTGCTTACATGCCCCAAATGTGGTCAACTACTTATACTTATTAGTACAACTGCAGGGGTTGGACAATGAAACTGAAACACCTGGTTTTAGACCACAATAATTGATTAGTATGGTGTACTAGGGCCTCCTTTTGCGGCCAATACAGCGTCAGTTCATCTTGGGAATGACATTTTTTGGATACAATCCGGGTTAGCACCCCAACATCCCTTTCAGACAGCTTCCTCTTGCATCCACAGTTAATCCTGTTGGATGTGGTTCATCCTTCTTGGTGGTATGCTGACATTACCCTGGATACCGTGGCTCTTGATACATCACAAAGACGTGCTGTCTTGGTCACAGATGCGCCAGCAAGACGTGCACCAGCAATCTGTCCTCTTTTGAACTCTGGTATGTCACCCATAATGTTGTGTGCATTGCAATATTTTGAGCAAAACTGTGCTCTTACCTGCTAATTGAACCTTCACACTCTGCTCTTACTGGTACAATGTGCAATTAATGAAGATTGGCCACCAGGCTGGTCCAAGCCATGAAACCTCCCACACTAAAATGACAGGTGTTTCAGTTTCATTGTCCAACCCCTATATACTAACTTGAATGATTAATAGGCACCTAGCTTAAAATAAAACAACCCTGTCTGAGTGAGTCTCGGTTTCCTTATAAACTTTAATGTGGTCCTTAATTCATTCCGCATTATTTGCATGTTGCCATTCTTTATATGGCAGGATTTTGAACTCCCTACGGTTGAAGTCTATCACATACAGGGTTCCCAGTGAAGCCATGTTGCGCAGTCTTGTTTATAGTTGTTGCCACTCTTTGATTCCATGCTTGCACGAGCCGGATGTTGTGATGAGTTGCAAGAAAGGGGAAGAAAAGGTCACTAACTCAAGTGGCCATCTCTGGCGCACACTTTCAAAACAGAGCAAAGCCAATCCGAGCAAGAGCATGGTGTGTTTGGGTGAGCACTTTTCTATTTTGCATGTGAACAAATGAAATGAAACCCCAGGCCTTCAAAATGTATGATTCTGTCTGATTCAGTCTAATTCCATAAGTACTTTTTGTGAACTCTGTTCTAAAGACTGTGTCAAGGGTCAGTAGAACTCCAATGGGAGAGTTCTTACCCGAATAGAACACACATTGGTCACATTTTGCCTGAATAACTTTAGTCTGGTCACACACTGAGCAGAGTTCATGGCTCTTCTGTGAAAATTAAAGGAGACTTTATGCATAAAACAGGGCACTTCAGAAGAAAAGCTCTTTAAGAAATTAGTACAGATATTCAGAATATGCACTCACGGACCCATCGTACATCAACACCAACATCATCCCTTATCTGTTCTATAAGCCGGGCACTTAAGCTTTATCTACAATGTAGCAAATAGTAATCAGGTGCTGATGCTCTGTGAGTGCAAGTCTCCAGGATGGGCTTCAGCTTCTGCAGTGAGCAACGGCAAATCATGCAATGTGAGGCAAAAAGAAATGTATGTTCCCATGGATACAGGTACACACTGGAGGGTGTATAGCCGGATCTGTACTAGGGTCTCCATGACAACCACTCAGCGCCACAAACACACATCATTGACCACTGCTGACCATGGCATAAGGACCATCAGCAGAAAAGGACAGGTCATACAATTACACAATCTAAATTTGTAACCTACACAGAGACGTTGAGTGGCCCTCTTCCTTTAGTCTGCGTCACATGCTACAATTGCATTTGTTTACATTGCCTGGATACATGGATCTTGAGCAGCTCGCATTTGAAAGAAAAGGGAAATGAGATTCAGCACATCTTGTTGACAAATTATTTCTCCACTCACAGTTTCAATCTCTCTCTCTCTCTCTCTCTCTCTCTATATATATATATATATATATATATATATATATATATATATATATATATATATATATATTTATAGACATAGTCCATTTAGAGATGGACTTTTTTGTCCATATTGCCCAGTCTTTGTTTAAAGTTTTGATTAAAAATCAACACCAAAATGGTGTTTTTGTGCACTGACAAATGTATCGCAAAAAACAAAATCACATAAAATCACATAAAATCATAAACTCCTGTGTATCGATATTTTCTTACATCCCTGCAGATACTTTCTCAGTGTGACACATGCTTTCATGTAATGAGACCCTGGTGGTATGATTGTGACATTGTACTGTGGCATTGTGTATATGTGCAGCAGTGTAATTGCTCCACACCACCACCAGCACTGTTGTAATAAATGCAAACCACTTTAAAGGAAGACTGTTTTGAAGCTTGCACATTCTTAAGATTCACTTTTATCTAACTTTAGTCCCACGCAGCACATGCTCAACACCCTGCCTAAAATATGAGAGGGACAACAGCTTGTGGTATGACGCAAAGGACTTTTTTCTCTCGTGATTTAATTACAGCCCTGGTGAATGTGGCGCACGGACACATACACACGCTCTCATTGGTAACAGATGGCATTCACAGTATCTAAATCGCATCAATTACAGCCAAAACAGTGAGCAGAGGAGGACGTCTCCACGGTGTGGAACAAAAGATCATGCCCTATAATCTGAAAACCACGAAAGGAACAGTTAATGAATCTAATGAGGTTTCATAGATTATATGGTAAAAGTATTGGGACGCCTGCTCATTCATTGTTTCTTCCACAATCAAGGGTATTAAATGATACGCAAGAGTACAGGATGGGACACCATCATTTCAGAGATCACAGTTCCATTTAGGGCTACACAATATATTGTTTCAGCATCATCATCACAATGTGGGCATGCGCAAAAGGCACATAAGGCAACTTTAATTAAACGTTACATCTTGCTGCTTGACAATAAAGGAAAAGCTGCACTATTTTTTTTCCATGACATCATCATTGATTTTTTTGTGATGTCTGGTGAAATATTTAATTAAAATACATATTTCAGGAGTTCCATAGTTCCACTGCCTTACAGCTCAGCGATGGGGACTTTACACTCCTCTAACCCACACCTGGCATTAGGCATGATGCAAACAGGTTCATATTTATCTGCTCCAGAGAGTCATATTCTATTGGCAGTACTTCTCTACAGGAACTAGACAAGCTGTGTGTGCATTTGCACGTCAGCAATGGGTACAACTTTAAGCAGCTGAATGCATTCATTAGAAATGGTGTCCACAAACATTTGGACATAAAGTGTTTGTGAAGCAAAGGGCATTCGTGCATTTGCTACAAAATAAGGAGCAAACTACAACATTTGACATGGACTAGGTGTTATGTAACATCTAATGTCTGCACAAGAACATTTTTGTGGCCTATTAGGACAGAAATTTGACCACTTTACAAACCGTAACATTCTGTTGCAAAGTCCATCAGGGTTTCGTCATGAATTAATAGAAATCTGATGCTGGAAAATGGCATTTTAAGAGCTTGTGCAAGCACAACCTAAGTGCAGAAGCCTATCCTGAAATGAGGAATCATGTTCTGCTTGGAGAGAAATGCACATGTCACAGAAACATCTGCTCTGTGCACAAACATGTCTGCTCCCAGAATTCTCTGAGGAGGCTATCAGACAGACACACACACACAGACACACACATCTGTGCCTGTGAGGTAAGACAGTCTGAGCAGAACTAAGGAAGGGGCCTCTCACCTTTCTTTTATCACAATACTGATTGGTAATCATGGAGAATAAGTATACCGTATCAAAACACAGATGATGGGCTGTATCTATTCAGGTGGCAGCATCAGATTAAAATGTTACTGGGGTCAACATCTGGAGGCAATTACAGATGCTGGAGGCCCTCCCTGGCTTCACTGTTGTCGATCTGTCACCCTCTTGACACTTTATATGGTAGGAGGATGGGCCAGAGCCAGAAGAAGTCAGCAGCATCAAAGGGATTGTTAATCTGGAAGATAGTATGATGATGCAAGAGTTCTGTTTCTGTCAAAAGCAGTGACAAGAAACTGATTGCTTGAAAAAAAAATCTGAAAAAGGCTTGAACAAAGTGGGACCCATATGGGATGAAAGTGATGAAAATAACAATATTAGTTATGTAATCTCATCAAGCGGTGGCCAGTAATCAGCGGTGGCCCCAGGGTATCCATCTGTTGCAATAAGGAAACTCAACGTAGGCATCAAAGTCTGGAAGCAATCATTGCACCTGTAGCCCATCACCACAAAGATCTCAACGGCTCCAAGTCTACACAGAGCTATGATGATGTGACTGTTGCATAATGTACTACATCATTTTAAAAAATTGATTTCCACCATTTTTTTCCAAAGGTCCACAGAATGAACTCGTTAAAATGCTGAAGTCTGGTTTACGTGGGGTTTAATGAGAAATGTGCCATTGTAGACTAATAGTGACATTCCGTTCAACACCCTCAAACTCTAAATTTCCAGAGAACAGAGGTCCACTGTTCCACAGCTCAATGCTAGGGGGTTTTATACCCCTCTAGCCCATGCCTGGCATTAGACATTGTGCCAAAGGTTCAGGTTCATCTGCTCCAGAAAGTCCTATTCTACTGGCAGTACTTCTCTACAGGTACCAGACAAGCTCTGTGTGTGCATTTGCACATCTGTATCAGGAATGGATATACACTGTAGTTAAGGAATAGACTATAGATCAGTCACACTAAAAGGCACCCTTTCATTCAAACATCGCCTCATCTTTCTTCACCGCCCTCTCTATCAACATTTCTCTCTTTTTCTCGCTCCTCTGAAGCCACTCTCTCTACTCTCACGGAATGCACATAATCTTGCTTCACAGGCCACCAGTAAATCCCTTGCTCAGGAAATCAACACCACAGTGAGCTAATGAAGTTTGTTCATAATTACAACACCCAGCATGAAGCGCTTTCAACAGTTGGGCAAGGGGAAAAGAAATGACAGCCGGATCTCCTGCTACTGCTGCTCCCAGAGGCTCGGACGAGCAGCGCCGGAATGAATAAATGGATGCATGAGTTCTCCAGGAACACAGTTTGAATGACATTTTATTTTCCTTTTGCTACCTTTGCTCTCCATCATGTTACTGGAAATAAAGTTCTAAACGTTTCAGAGCCGGCCATCATTTCCATCATTCGAAACCAATAAAATTCAGCTGCGTCCATGAAATCTTCAACATGAAGTTGAGAAGCTGCTAAAGTCAATGCTGTGAGATGAAGTTGACAGTCTATGGTAATATATAGCAAGCCTCGGTCAATCAACCACTGATATAAACACAAACAGACACTGCCTGCTGCGGCCGCAAGAAAAGCTACCCTGATATTATGGCGTGTTCTGACAATGCCACGCTATTCGTCATCAGCCGTCATTGTTGTACAGAAGGGAAGACTGTAATCTTGTGTAATTGCTTTGCTGTCTGAGCCTCCCGTCACATTTATTTGACAGATAGTCCCATTCACTGCGGGAGGGGGAACGTCATCTCCCCCACCAGCTCTGCACCGTAGCCTCAGACCACAAGCGGCACACCAAAACCAAACAACGGTGCAGAAAAGGTCTGTTAGCTTAAAAGCTGAAGTGTTATTTGATCTGGAACCAATGGCTCCAGCCTAAATCCTAATGTTTACCATACATTCTGTAATCAAATACCAACACTAATTAAATATTTGCGTTTTTATTCTAAAATACAGTTTTTGCAAATGAAGTAGGTGGTTGAAGAACACTTACCAGGACAACACAAGGCAGTTCACTCAGTCTACCATGCAGACATCAAGCTGAATTTGCAGCAATTGGTACTTCACAGGGATGGAGTGGCCATTGGTAGAACTGGGAAAAATCCCGTGGGCCACTGAGAGGGTCAAACTGATCAAAAGTGACTCTTCACACCTTTGCCGAAACTTGGCCAGTGTGTATAAAATCCAAGGCTGAATGAGGTTTCCAGTACAGCCCTGGTACTTAACAATCAAATAATTGTTTCATTGGTGAACTGGGGTTAAAGCTGTGGATTCTGAGGTTAGATCAGTCGCTAAACTGTGTAACTTAAGCCTAAAGCTTACTTCTGCCTCTAAGGCTGGACTTTTGCTAGTTGCTAATTGATCAATTCAGATTTTTTAATACCCTGTGTATCCAAAACCATGAAGACACTTACAATGTGTGTATTCAGCTAATGGAGAAACCGTAAGAATCACACTGGTCATGGGAATGCTTAGGGTTGAAGTAAGAGTTTGAGTTTCCATTTTTTCCATTGAGTTTATGCTTAGGGATAGGGTAAGGGTTAGGTCACATGACGTTTAAGTGAAAAATAAATTCATACAGTTTGGGTTAAGGTTAAAGTTTAGGTTTGGGTTCAGATAATATAATTACATCGCTTGCTTTGTAATATTCTCTGTTCAAATCATTTGATTTCTGCATGTCTGGGTCGCATTAATAAATCAAGGTTGGCCTTTTACTTACTACACATTTTACAATTTTTGAAATGAATATTTGCAGACTTTTTTGTAGACCAGGCTGCTGGCAAACAGGTGTTGTTAGTACTCAGTCCTATGATTCTACTAGATGCCTTAGTTCTTGGTTACTTCCTCCTAGTTGCTTACTGCATTCTGGTCAAGCATTTGGATTTGGTCATTTAGTATACTGTTTATATCTTTCTGAAGTGAATTCTGAAGATCCAGTAGTCAGTTCATTCTATTCTCTCAGTTGCCAGGAGAAAGTCATTATTTGATCTGCCTGATTCCTTCCATTCGGAAACACCCACATTTGTCAGTTTTATGTCTTCATTTCGCTGATATCAACCTGCAGCAGCATGCTTCTTGATGGACAATATTCATAAAAAATGTCTTGTATTTCTTTCATACGTGCAGTATGTCAACGTTCAACCACAGGTGCTGCAGTACAACAAATCTGGACAAATTCCAGATGCCTCCAGGTTTTCAACACAGCACTCAATGTCAATACTGTGATGAACACCTCATGACTGCTTTAACAGAAAGGAATGCATGATGATATTGGAACCATATAAGCATCAGATGACAACTGCTATTATATATATATATATATATATATATATATATATATATATATATTGAAAAAATACAGTGTAAAAAATACAACACCCCAAGAAATCAAACTTTTTATAAACAAACAAATATTTAAGCATATTGAAATTGGATCTTCATTCTTTCAAGTCTTATGCTTCCTCCATAGTATGTATGTCAGCCAATGGGGTTGGAGGGGAGCAGGATATAAGAGGTGGTGAGAGAAGGGGGCTGAGCAGAGCAAGGGAGCAGAACTAGGCTTCCAAAAGAACTTTATTTAACTTTAAAACTCAATATAAACAACATTGCCTCAGCCCATATCACACTCTGCTTATATCCCAACACCGATAGCCCTACTCTGGATACTCTGGTCAGGAGCCTTACCACCCACAGCACTGTCCACTGTGGGTGGTAATGCCTATGACGTATTCCCGGTAAAGTGACAATGTGAAAGCTCAGAGGTGCCTACAGAAATGCACAATGCTGGTTTTTAAAAACATAGCCAGCTGGTTAGATCAGCGGAAAATAGTACTGAATTAAATGAGGGCAAAAAACGTACTACAATCATCTGTGAATGATGGACAAAAGAGCAAAAACCACACAAGTAAAAGCATGTGTCTGGCAGCAATTGAAAGTATGTCACTGTGCTTTCTCTTTCTTGCACTCACTCACACACACACACACACACACACACACACACACACACACACACACACACACACACACACACACACTCTCTATCCCACACACATGCACGCAAGCATTAGTCTATCAGGTTTCAAGGAAAACTTTCTTCTCCCACCTTTGCCTTCCAAAGTGGTGAGAGATTAAAGATTGATTGTGCACAGTTCTAGCGTTTTCAGAGCATTCACAGCTGCACAAAAGGAGCGTTTCTTTTCATCACTGCCTTTAATCATGAGCAGCACACTCCCTAGCAGGAAAAAGAGTTGAACAACATTATTAAATGCTACAGTCCAGTCATGAAAACTCTTGCTGTTATGGATTCATTAAAAACTGATTAGTATAGCATCAGGACTCCACAACATTCTTTTTCAGCATCTGAACTGAACATGGTTATGAAACTGCCCCTGTGGTCAAACTGATCAATGATATGTTCTATACTTTTTCAGTCTGTCTTTTAATCCTCCTTTTCTTTCTATTGGCAGAAAAATCTAGTTACCACTCCATTGTGCACACACTTTTTCAAACCTCCCATGGGATTTGCCATGCCTATAGAATGAGGTGTGAGGCTATTATATAATGGAATGTCTGAGAATACATGAGAACTACACAAGGACCCCAATCGTCCAAGTTCAGACTTGGCAGGTTTGGTGTTGCTGGTGTGATTGCTCTGCTGGTGCCATACAAAGTCTGCAGGTTATCAACATTGGACAGTTCCATACACCCCATAGTTTCCCTGTAGTATTCACATCATAACACTTACTCCACCCTCCTTTTGTATGATACTCTGGAAGTATTTCATTGTTTAAATCGAAGGAAATTGTCAGATGTATGGAATACTGTAGTGTACCAAATACTATCCATATACAGGGGTTGGACAATGAAACTGAAACACCTGTCATTTTAGTGTGGGAGGTGTCATGGCTAAATTGGACCAGCCTGGTGGCCAATCTTCATTAACTGAACATTGCACCAGTAAGAGCAGAGTGTGAAGGTTCAATTAGCAGGTAAGAGCACAGTTTTGCTCAAAATATTGCAATGCACACAACATTATGGGTGACATACCAGAGTTCAAAAGAGGACAAATTGCTGGTGCACATCTGTGCACATCTGACCAAGACAGCAAGTCCTCGTGATGTATCAAGAGCCACGGTATCCAGGGTAATGTCAGCATATCACCAAGAAGGACGAACCACATCCAACAGGATTAACTGTGGACGCAAGAGGAAGCTGTCTGAAAGGGATGTTGGGGTGCTAACCCGGTTTGTATCCAAAAAATGTCACTCCCAAGAGGAATTGACGCTGTATTGGCCGCAAAAGGAGGCCCTAGTACACCATACTAATACATTATTGTGGTCTAAAACCAGGTGTTTCAGTTTCATTGTCCAACCCCTGTATTTGGATGGATGGATGGATGGATGGATGGATGGATGGATGGATGGATGGATGGATGGATGGATGGATGGATGGATTGATGACAATATAGGTATTATTACATACTTCATTACCATCATTAGGTTTTAATATCAGTATTGAAATGAAAAATGGGGTACTGCTTCTGAAGATAAAGAGAATCAAACGATGATACAGACTGAACACTGATGCCAAAAATAGGTCACCAGTAACACTGCTACCAGCAGCCTGAGCATGAAGCCAAGCTCCTTCAAGTGCACGACTAAAAAAAGGAAATGAAAGTAAACACATTTACTGGTGAGGAAATGAAGAGCATGTGGTCCAACGTGCACCAAGACTAAAGATTACAATCTTTCATTTCATGACAAGAGGCCCTAAGAGTCAAATATACTTCATACACGATGGAAGCTTCCCATACCATTGCATTCCAACAGGTGCCTCTCCTCACAGATAAGAGATAAGTTAAGATTGCTTGGCCTTTATTGCCTGCATGGAATGTTATCTACTGTCAGATATCCTACAAAACATGTGGAAATACATAAAAATACCAACGTGACTCATTTATTCCACCTGACCCTGCGTAAGAGAATTAGGACATGGCCTTAAACCACGTGCAGCATAAATTGAAGGGTTCTGTGTCAACCCTTCCACATGGTGAAATTGATGCCAATCTTCCAAACTGTATGTTTAGCCACCCACATGCTTTCACAAATCTGTGCGAGAGCCACTAAGCTCACTTATTCAAAGAAACCACTTGGGGCAATACAATAAAGTGGTGAGTGTTGTTGAGTTAACGATAAGGAAATCCGCCTGGTCCTATGTTGCAGATCAGAAAGGAATGTTACAATGCTTTCTAGCCGACAATAAAAACTCCATGGCTGAATCAGAATGTGTAACCTCTTTATGACACTGTAAAATATTCTGAGGGGCCAAAAGGTGACGATTTTGATGGTTGGGCGATTCCCATGTGTTACCTCATGTGCCTGCCTTGGTTCAAAGAGACTTCTGTGAGGTAAAAAATCCAATTTGGAATAAAAAGCAATTGATCAAAAGTTCATTCTTTCTCAGATTCTCGAGACTACAAAATGAGGTTCACATCAAGGGCCATGATCCTAATCTTTAATGTAGAACCACCTTCAAATGTAGCTGCAAGGGATGCAATAAAGACAATGCAGACATAAAAAAATAAATAAATCACAGATATTTCAGTCTTTTATCTTGATTACGTTTTCATCAGTAGAGCAACACAGCCTAAAGACTCTGCTCTTCCAGGTACAATTACTTGCACCAATCTAACCTTCTTTATTTTAAATCACTCAGGTCAAAGCACAAGCTGCCCAGAACGCCAGCTCTCACAATTCTCTGACCTTTTAAGCTCTATTTGGACAGGATTAGTTTAACATGGGAATAGGGCTCGGTGATATGTACAAAAAAATCATATCCCAATATATTTTAGCTGAATGATGATATACAATATATGATACAATATATTATTTAAGATTTATTCTTTTTTATGCAAACTAAGTCCTCTTCATATGAGAGATCTGTTCCACTCCATGGTGTGTATGTGAGATTGTAAGTGGGGGTAAAAAAAAACAGAGTAGGGGGCGAAACAACATTGAGGAAGCTGAAAAAAGTTTAAGCCCATATCTTGCTCTTTTTGTGTCCCAATATTGATGTAAATATTGATATATCGCCCAGACCTACATGGGAAGGTGGGGTAATATAAGTTCTCAGTGATTTTGTCAGTCATTTTAACAGACTGCATTCACCTGCATCATTAATTATTCTGCAAAAAATAACGTGAATCAACACGTGTAACTATTCCCTCATATCAGGCTGGGTGATATGGACAAATGGGGTGGGGGGAGCAGAGTAGAGGAGGTGCTGAGAGCAAGGGGTGGAGCAGAGCGAGGATGCTGAAAAAAGGTTTGCCCAAGATTGAAACAGAACATTTAAAACTTTTAACTCAATTTAAATTATATCACCTCAGCCCATATCTTTCTATGTTTATATCCTGATAATGATATGAATATTGATATATCACCCAACCCTACTGCAGAAACAGCCAAAATTGTCAATCAAAGTGTCTGGAAGCTGTGCATGAACCAGGCTGGTTCATACCATGTGGGGAAACCGACACAGCGGTACACAGTCAAATGGTTTGCATTGAGTGTAAAATAGTTATTTTCAAACTACATTTTAAGTATTTCTTGTGGCTTATTCCATTGGTTATCATCCTTCTGTCCAGATGGGATAGTCTTTGTTTCAGATTTGTCCTGGCCACCGTTACAAGTTCACCACCACAAGCCTCAGGCCCAGTTGACTTCTGTTATCAATAATAGCACTCAAAGTAAACTCTTACTGTGTTGACTGAGATTGCAGAGGGCTTTGATTTCAGTCCTCATGAGCAAAACAGCAAATGGATAATAAGTTTAAGCTCATCCCACATAACCCAGCTTATGCCCAACGTCTGTCTTTAGCACAGTATGAAATAGCAGACTGCTCGTGTAGACTGTGTAAACATGTGGCAGACTAATCACACAAAACACACCTCAGGCCTGCGTTAAAGAACGAAAGTGGTCTTCAAACAACCTGGGAGACTTTGCTTAAGGCTACTAACAGAGCTCTGCTGATCCTATTAACACACATTGGCGAGATGCTTCAGTGTTGTGGACACTGCTTAAAACCTGAAACTCATGTAGTTTGGGTTTTCTACAAGCCTGGGGAGGTGACTCGACTAACAACTACCAGAGGTGTGAAACCTGGTGGCACCAAACCCAAGAATGCAAACTTGTATGAGGGCTGTCCTGAATATATTCAATGTTTTTGACATGATAATGGTCTTTTACGAAACGAGGCATCTTAATACTTTCATGTCCCAGTAGAGGGACACGCAAGAAGTTCATGAACACGACTGCTTTTCTGACGGTTAATAGAATTATACAAGTTCTTAGCCCTTTCCCCTGACCTGCCCTGGATTAGCAGTGCTAACAAGAGAGCCGGGTCGAGGTGGTGAAGCTGAAACCTTCCTCAGAGTGCAGAGCAATGGACCCCGCTGGGGCAGACAGGTGAAATGAGTTTCATGGTCTACTGGAATCTCTCAGACCACAGACAAACTCAAGAGATATAGCAGATTTTGGGCGGAAGATGGAAAGAGCAGCTGAGACTGAAGCAGGACTATACTCTGCATTATTACTTATCTCAGACCTGACTTACCCTTTGACCTCTTGTGTCTATATCTGGACACAGACACTCTATAAACAAGGGACAGCAGGCTGGATAGGCTGTAAGCGGGAAGAATTGAAGTGTCTTGTGCAAGCCTTCTGTGATACATGTTGGACATAGTTCTACACAAAGGAATCCTAACTGAAACAGTGGAAATGAAAAATGTGCCTATGGTGCCACATTCATCCATGACTGGGAGTCCAAGATAAGATAACCAGCCTTGGTTTCATGGAATCACAGAAAAACAGACAAAATACACAAAACAGACTGCTACCTTCAGGGAACCTTTCCTCAATGTCTGATAGGCCACATTTACACAACAGGTTAAACTGGCACAAATCCAGTCTTTTTCCTCAGATGTGACACATATGTGTTGACTGAATCTGACCTTTTCGTTTCTGATTTGGGCTGCTCTCGTGCATAGCTTTGAACTCTGGTACATATTCAATTATGCGACTCCACATCAGACTCCAGCCAGATCAATCCAACACGACTTCTCTCATCATCAGAACAGAAGGATAAATGGACCACAAGGGAGGTTTCAAGTGGTGGGACAGTAAGTTGATCTCATGTTTAGGGAGATGTCTGAGTTCAAACACAATTAGAAGGCACATACTGCAAAAACATCCGAATGGGGCCGCAGGATGGCCAAATAACGTGTCCCTTTTACAGCAAGCTTCAATGAAGCCCAGCTGTCAGCCACTGGAAATCCTTGATAGCTTCTGTGATACTGGTGAAAATGAAACTAAACCTCTGTGAGTGGACAGTAGGTCAGATATGGATCAGATTTGTTGAGAAAATTGGATTCGGGACACTTTTGCTGCTGTGAACCTTGTTGGCACCTAGAGAACACCAAAGGATGCTGTGCTGGAACATTACAAAGGATCGGAATTTGATCACACTTAAAAAATCCTGGATCTATCTCAATTCAATCCCAATCCAATGGATCGAATTAGCTGGTGGATTATCTAGCTGGTGGAATTATTAACCTAATTAAATAAGGGAGAAAACTAATTACATTGGACAAATTCTTTGACAGATTTGTCCAATATTTTAGAGAGAAATCTTATATATTTTATAAATGATTCTATACGAGAATCTACACATATGTACTTGAAAAACACTGAATATCAGAATCACCTGACATCCAGCATTATCATTATCTAGTCTCTGAAACACACACACACACACACACACACACACACACACACACACACAGCTACCAAGTGGCTCATTCCATCACTCTATAATATACACACATGTACGCAGGTCACTCAATAACAATCTGACCCCCCCAGACAAAGTATGAAGGCCCTGGCGCAAACCCAGGCACTAAGTGGGAAGGTCTTTATGCTGCTTTATATCATGTAATGCTGAGCTACGTACATGTGTTAGCTGTAGCTACAGGGCAAATGTTTCTCTCTTTTTTTATTTTCTTCATTTCAATTAATCATTTCGACTTGTCATTTGTTCACAACACTGGGAAGGAAGAACAATAAATAATAACTCAGGAAGGAAGAAAGATGGAGAACGGTGTTTGATCGTCATGTTAGCTCCAGGATGTGGTTCCAGCAGTAGACTTGACTGTTTATCATTAA
Organism: Acestrorhynchus altus; assembly: GCA_034509495.1. Taxonomy (NCBI): domain Eukaryota; kingdom Metazoa; phylum Chordata; class Actinopteri; order Characiformes; family Acestrorhynchidae; genus Acestrorhynchus; species Acestrorhynchus altus. The sequence continues at coordinate 38,827,852 of CM067502.1, forward strand.
CTAAACAAGTTACACAACAGCACATGCTGAACTATTTGCAAAGAACCCACTCCACGTTCAACTCGCATCCACTGACTACGCACTCATTCCATCGCCGTTGTGCTTCTCCATGTACACTTACATTAACAAAGCTTTTTTGCAGCAAGATTCCAAATATGGGTAAATTCTGAAATTATTAGTCCAAGCCAATTGAAAGCGGAAAGTACTTTATAAATATGTAACAATAATGCATGAAAGTGCAGGAATATGTATACATAGATGACACTACAACATCCTGCACGTGTTCACAAACTGACAGGCATGAAGGCCTGGTTTCTGACCCTAACTAATTTAGCAGTTGTCCTTTTGACCTTTTTGTTGTGAGACTACAAAAACATTTCTAAAGCATTTAGAACCAGCAGAAAAACATCTGAAAGCTAGGGTCTCGTAAATTTACGAGTAGTTTCATCTTTACAATGCATCTGAATAACAAAATCTGTCTGGCTTGTTAAAATATTTACAGAAAGAGGTCTATAAAATGCACAGCTTGTACTTTTTTTTACAGATGTGCAAAGACTTGTGGAAATTAAACAGTGGTACTGTGGACATATTACAGTGTCAAACCACTATAGGCAGTTGAATAGGGCACAGCACTTCTTACACACGTGTACAGTACTGTGCGTAAGGATTAGCCACCAAAACAAGCTGATTTAAACCCATTTGGCAATATGCCTGTTTCCAAAAATATATTAATAATAACCAATAACGTAAATACAGTCAAATATATATAGACAGGAATGAATGTTTGGCCCAAATTTGGCCCACATCTAAGCCACAAATGTCAAACGTGACACAGGTTTAACCTAGATTTGACCCAAAGGTCTGCTCTGTCTTGATTTAAAAAAAATATGTAATGTTTGATTCCAGATTTCTTGGAACTTGTCTAGTCCCTGTAGTAGGAGTAAATATGAACCTACTGGCACAATGCCTAACAGCAGGCGTGGACTGGAGGGGTATAGAGATCCCAGCATTGAGCGATTTAGAAGTGGAACTGTACTCTCTAGATTGATTGAGCTCCATCCAGTACTTTTAAGATGAGATGGGGAGCAAGGGATGAGGTGGGGTGGTGATCATCCTGCGAGGAACATCCTGACCTCGCAAATGTTCCTGTCTTGCAGCAATTCTCCAGATTCTAGCAGAAACCCTTCTGCAGAACAACAGAAACAGTTACTCCAAGAAAAGGAAGAGAAACTCTTTAAACGTTTTAATACCCTTGATTTCACAAGCAACAATGAATGAGCAGCTGTCTCATTGCTTTTGAACAATCAGCTTTATTACCATTTCTTCGCTGAAAAACGAAAACCATTCTTATAGTGTCCTTCTCATCAAACAGAAGGAAAATCCAGCACTAGAGCTTTGCGACTGCATCTAATATTTCTCTACTATATCACATCACCCTGGAAAAACAGTATTCTGAACTTCATGTGCATAATACTACATCAGATATGCATTACCAAGTGGTATTGGTCAGCTTCTAATCTAAAACATGCAGCCCTCAGCCCCTAACAGGTTGCAGGTTGGGTGCTGGGGGCTAGTTTCTACCCTTGAACTAGCCTGTTTGTAGAAGAAGGAGTGGCACAGCAAAGTAAACACCCTCCGGCACTGGTTAGGTAAGACTTATGAATGTATAGAAACACACGTGCTGCAGTGCAAAGAAGGCATTTGTCAAAAGATTCATGACCGTATAGAAAGACCCTCTTGAACAGGAATTTGCAACTTGTCTCTGCTGGCAGACCTGTCCTACTGATACCTTTTCATTTGGGTCACTTTGCACCCTTGAGGACATAGTAGATTGCTGTCTATGATAGCATGTCTAGGCAAGAAAGCCTCCCCTGTATAGATGTGACGTCAAGCGAGGTTTCTCTGCACTCTGATGCCTCTCAAAATGAAGTGGGATGAAGATAAATAGGTTTAATTACAAAGACAATATATGAGCTTTCACTAATTTATGGAGACAGCTAAACAGAACCTCGACCTGACTCCCAACATACGGTCTTTGCCAAAGGATATAGGAGGAAAATGAATCTTACAGCAAGAGCAGAGTGTCATTTTGTCTGGGAGGGACAAGAAAAGCTGTTCATGTCCAATGTTTCAGTCCAGGTTTATGTAGGTAAGAGACAGTCAGCGACACATATCAGTGCTGATCTCTAATACAACTTACAGCTTTCCATCTGCATCCATGTCAGTGTGTGTTTTCTAAGGATGACCTTCTAACAGCAAAGCTCTGCATCCTGGCGTTCCATTTCCCTTCTAAGGCTTTACAGTGCAAAGGCTAACCGAGTGTAAAATTCTAGCAGATAAAGTGCTGGCTAATCCGTTGAGGTATTGGGGCTGAGGGTGCTGGTATGCCTTGAGCGTCACTGGAAGGCAAAACCCAGCCACATGGTTGACTACAAGATGGATTAAAAGTTTATGCTCTGGCAACTTAAGGCCGAGCACTCACCACTTTTCTCTCTATCCCTCTTTCTCACTGTTGCCGTGTCTTTCCAACCAGTAACCTGGAATCCCAGCTATTTGCACAGCATGGTGCCAGAAAAATGACAGAATAACGTATGCTGTTTATACAAGTGCTAATAGCAAAAGCTTATGTGAATATAATCCTCTGATCAGAGAACACACCCGACGTCATGGTCCGAAGCTTAGAGGTGACACCTGAAGGCATAGCCAGGATGCCACTGAGTTCACTGCTTCCCTTGCAGGAATTCTTGGTCTTACCCTAAAGAGTCCTGAGCTGATCTTGAGGCTGAGCAGCACCAATTTGGTCCATCTTTAGATATGAAAGCTTTAACAAAAGTTCCACCAGGAGACTCGATACCACCCCCCTTCTTCAACCAGTCACCTATCCCTACCTGTCCTTAAAAGGCCTTGACTCACACACTCCTTTTACTGCTTTCCAGGCACAGACATTTCGTTTTTCCCCCTCCTTCCTCTCTGCCACCACAAGTTTTGTCCCGTTGGTTGCCCAGGGGGTTTAACCCATATGGGGCTTCCATATTCAGCAGGATCTGTGAGGGCCCAGATGTCCGATGATGGGGCCAAATGCAAAAATATTGAACTCATATTTGTTACTGTTCAAATGGTAAAACTTTGAATAGAATATTTTGTAGAGTCTTCTGGTAGAAATGTGTTTCACTCGCCATACACTGTATGTCCAAATCTTTGCGGAAACCACTTGGAATTAACGTGTTCAGCTACTTACACAAATGTCCAATTGCATTCACATAGCTTGTCTAGTCCTCGCAGAAAAGTATTGCCAACAGAATTGGTGCAGATTAACAAACTGGCACCATGCCTTATGCCAAGCTTGAGCTAGAGGTGTAAAAAGCCACAAGCATTGAACTCTTGAGCAGGGAATCTGTGTTCTCTGAAATGATGGTGCTCCAACCAGTGTCTTTGGGATGAACCGGGAACTTGGGGATGAGATACGGAGCTCACAAACACTCCTGGATCCATCATATCCTCACAGCAATGCTCCAAAACCTAGTAGAAGGATGAACCAGCCATCCTCAAAGTTACAGATAACTCTAATATACCTCACAGATATTCTTTGGAAGCATACAGTGCCTCCATTCTTCACGGTGGCTGTGGAAGCCAAAAAAACTGTATTGTTTTCCAATCTCTGGCTGCAATTCTTTTTTGTGTCCTCTCCACAGAAGCATTGCTCATGAACTGACACACAACTCACCCGAGCCACCAGAGAGTCAGTAAAGGACGCTGAGTAACATGCACAGATGGAAACGAGTAGCAAAGTTGATCAGGGGAGTGAGTTTGGAGTCCTGCGTGAGTTACACAACACCAGACGACCATCTCTTCTTCTGTTCCAAAACTCAACAGCAAGCTAAAGGGTGAAAGATGGAGGATGAAGAATTTCCCTCCAATTCCCAAGTCAAGAGGAACATTCTCCTGCATCTGTGTTGGATTTTTTCCATTTGTCTGTCATATCTGGTCCGTCCTTTCTTCCTTTTCAACCTAATCTTCATGTGAATTCATAAAAATTTCAACTTAATGGAGTCCCACTCATAACAACTTACTTTTCCAGTTGCTTTGTGCAAATCTGTACAACTTTCCTGAGACCAGAAGATTATAGAACCTACAGAAGTCTGTACCTTTAAGGTTACCTACCAAATTATAGTCTGTACTAGAAATCAGGCTGGGCGATAAGGACCAAAAATCATATCCCTATATATTTTATCTGAATGGCAATATACAATATATGATGTGAAAAAAAATGTGAAAAATGAGGACACCCTATGAAACCCTACTTCCATCTTTTTTACAATATGTAAAAAAACTTACACTCCTTTGACAATGTGTACAAATTCTGCTGCATTGAAGGTCCCAATGAGCACAGTGGGCTCCATAATCCATGAATGGAAGAAGTTTGGAACCACCAGGACTCTTCATAGAGCTGGCCTCCCAGCCATACTGAGTGATCCTGAGCAGAAGGGCCTTAGTCTGGTAGGAAAAAGAGAAGCAAATGATCACCAAGAACCTAATGGTCACTCTGAGCTCCAATTCTGCTCTGTGGAAGAGAGTAGAACCTTACAGAAAGACAACCATTTCTGCTGCACTCTACCAATCAGGCATGTATGGGGTTGTGACCAGATGGAAGCCACTCCTCAGTAAAAGGCACATGAAAACCCATCTGGAGTATATGGAGTATATCAAAAGGCACCTAAAATACTCTCAGACCACGAGTAACAAAAAGATAGAACTTTTTGGACTGAATGAATTGAACTTTTTGGAATGAGGACATCATGTCTGGAGAAAACCAGGCACTGCTCATCATCTAGCTAATACCATTCCTACAGTGAAGCATGGTGGTGGCAGCATCGTGCTGTGGGGAAGTTTATCTGCAGCAAGAACTGGAAGACTAGTCAGGGTTGAGGGAAAGATGACAGCAGCAATGTACAGAGACAAAGCTCTGGACCTCTGACTGGGGGTGAAGATTTATTTATATATCTTATATTATAGATTTATTTATAATTTCAAAGCACCTAAGCACATAGCCAAGTATTGAATCTATTTTAAAATAAGGTTGTAGCATAAAAAAATGTGCAAAAAGTGAAAGCCTGGAAATACGTTCCAGATGCAATGGATGTTTACTGACTAAAAGGATGCCTTCATTAAACCGTTTTTGTAGATATTCAATAGATAAAAAAATTCAGGATGCTCTTAATGAATGACTATCACACTTTTGTGTTTTCAACACAAAACCTTTCAGCTTTTATATATGTTTTGCCAAAATATGGCATCAATTTGACATGAATAGGTATTCGGTACTACTGATATAATTCAGTTGGAGCCCTTAAAGTTACAGACTTCGGTACCCAACCCTACTCATAATGATGTCACACCATCAAAACAGCTGTGATATTGTCAAGGATTTTGTGTACTTCAGCTTTCCAAGGACATGCCATTGTGCATAGTTTGAGTCATGCTGCTGAAAGAAGTATTGCATAACGACATGTATCAAGCTCCAGTGATCACAAGTTTAAAAGGAAAGGAAAATGTCATGAGGAATTCAGGATGCCCTACAATAAAGGCTATTATGTACAGTTTCTCTCCTGTAGGTCGCTGTTTCCTTTTATCTGTTATCTCTTGTTATCACCTTTTGTGGTCTGGTATTAGACTGTCATTCTGCCATGCAAGTGCTACAGTGGGCCAGATCAGCTGGGAGAGCTGTTTCACAATCCACCACAATCCACTAAAACTTGCCTATCAGCAGCAAACCTGTTTCTTCCTTATCTTTAAGAATCACTTTGGAATGGACTTGCGCCATTCATACATTAGGAAAACAATGCTCACAACTCACTCACCCCAACCACCCACACAACCACCCACACACCCACACACTCACACACACACACACACACACACACACACACACACACACACACACACACACACACACACACACACTGAAAGAGACAAAGTATTTCTTTGAAATGCAAAATCCTGTTCAGTTAAGAATAAAGGCCCCAACTGTTCTAGGAAATTACGAGAAAAGCATATAATGACCGTCATTATTGAAAACTTAAGCATATGCAAACACACAATGATAATGCCAGATACACATACAACAAAGCCAATACCCTCTGCCAAGTGAACAACTACATACTGGTTTACATGATACTCTTTGAAGGTCTCTAAATCCTACTAGTTTTGTATTGCTAACTCTTATACTGGATCAAACTTGGCATCTTCAACTGTTCCAGCATACTACTATAGAGTTAAAAAGACACCTCAGATTAAAAATGAAGATACTCTCATTGCCAAACCATAGCTGTACCCACAAGAAGTCAACTGTTTGCAATGCACAGCTGCAATGGTGTCCTGCCAGACTGTCAAAGAATCACTCAGAATGGTAGCAGGTCATCTTCAGTGGAGACATTGTGGTCAGCGTCAAGATTAACAGTCTGTTGTCACACTTCACCCATCCAGAAGGCCTGGCTTCATGGGGTACAATTTTGTAAAATGTCAGACCACCTTTGATCTTCATTACAGGCACTGACAGACCCAAATTTGCGTTAATGAAGTCCTGCAATCAGTGGCTCTACAACAGTTGTCTGCACACTGCACATCTCAAGAGCCTGCATTCAGGACACAGATACTCTGCCATGGCAATTTGCATCACCAGACCTATCCCTGATATTGGTTACGCTATCAACACTGTACCCCTTCCACATAAATGGCAGGAACTGAGTAGGAACATTTAAGCTACATGGGATAGATCAGCACAGGACACCATTAGGAACTTCTACAAATCCATGCTGAGACATCTGGCATGTTGCTTTTTATCCAGCACCATACTAAAAACAGCAAAGCACTTTTGTAAGTCGCTCTGGATAAGGGCGTCTGCTAAATGCTGTAAATGTAAATGTAAAAGACTACGTCAGTCTGTCTGACACTACTCTTGTAATGCTCAATGAATATTTCCCATAAAGTCTAAATGGGAGCAGCTGGTTTGGGAACCAGCCTTGTGACTGGAAGGTCATCGGTTTGAATCCCTGAGTCATCCCTGACTGAAGTGCCCTTGAGCAAGGCACTAAACTTCACAGCTGCTCCCCGGGTGCTGAGGACAGGGCTGCCCACCGCAATGCAATCCAACACCTTCTGGGAGCAAATATTTGTGCAGCTATTTATTTTACCCTCAGTGTATATTGAAAATCTACATCTACAAATGTATGTTATCACAAGTTATCCAATCAAAAATGCTGTACAGTGTAGAGTACCACTGGTCATGACAAGAAGCATCTAGCAAGTCCAGTCAGAGAAAGAGGAGCAGCTGTGTGTTACCTGTTGGTAACCAGTTTACAGTTGGTGTGTTTCTTTTTGTTTTATATTTCACAAACTGAAATCCACTTATTAAAGAAAAGGACAGGGGAAGAGCTGGCTGGATGTCAGTCTCAGTTGATGATGACACAAAAAATTACAAACCAGACACTTGTACTCTTGAGTACAGCATTATCTCCAACCAGGACATACATAAACATCCTAATCGGGACAGCAATCAGAAACATGGCTGTTATTCTTCTATTTAATTGATTATTTAAAGAATACCCACCTCATTCATTTAGACAGAAATTGTATTGTATGAATTTTCAGGCTGAATGGAACTATGAAATGCTCAAAAATCATTTGGAATACAATTTATAAAAATTTACTTCCACTGAAGGTAAGAGGATTTTTTCCTTCTCATCTGAAGTTGCCATTTTGGACGGGCACATTATTTTGTGCGAATGCGATGAAATCTAACCCTTAGTCAAAACACTATGTGGTCCATTGATGTGTCATGTAATAATAGGTCTTTCAAAAAAAAAAAACAATGCGAGGTAAAATACCTACCAGCCCATTCATAATGGCACTCAAAGCCATTCAAAGTTGAAAGCCCATTCTAAAGCTGAGTGCTCAGCCGTCACAGAAATTGGGACGTTTGGCAGTATAAAATTCTCACATTCTCAAAGAAGTGTATCTGATTAACTGATGTGAATCTAATTTCCTGCTGCACACTGTCAAAAGTAGATCATTGAAGAACTTTTGCATGTTGTTCAATCTGAAACTGTGGAGGAACCTCTTACGGTGGTTCAAGGAACTTTCAATAAAAAAGACAAGGGTTTCTTGAAGGTTCCTTGAAGCACTCTAATAGGTTCCTCCACAGTTTCAAATGCAAGAACATCCACAATCCTAGAGTAGGAGACTGTCCTGTAGGACTCAGTGATTAACTGTTCCCCAGAAGCTAAATTTAATGAGCGTTCAGAAAGACTCTACATCAGTACAGACATCTACCAACAGTAGCTAAAAAGAGAACTGCAAACAAAGCTGAATTTAGTCCTCTCTCTAAAACAGTGAACGTTAGTCACTGTGTACCACACTAAAGCTATACTTGAACCTGGTCCCCTTCAAGTAAACTGTATTTAACCCCATTTGAAAAATATCAAATTCCAAAGGAAAAAGATGACTAAAGGCCTATTCAGAGAGGATTAGTTTAACATGGGGAGGTGTGGTAAAGTAATTTGTACGGTAAGGTTTTTGTAAGGTAATTTGTAAGGTTCTCAGTCATTTTAGTCCCGTCATGTTAGTCATTTTTCCTGACTGCGTATTCCTCCATTACTATAAATCCTGGACTGTTTTTACCTCCTCTAAAATGAGTGGTAAAGATAACCTCCGTTATATTAGTCCCATACAAATTGAAATGTGGGTAAATATCCTCTCATATCCTCTGGAAAAGACGTTTTTGGCCAGACTTTTCAGGACTAAGGTAGACGAGGAGCCCTTTAGCTTCATCGTGCATGGCAAGGCTGTAGCAAATGTTCATACCTACAGTGAACAATGCCACACTAAATAACCACATGCTTTCGCAGGTTGTGTGTGAGGGTGCATATAGGCTGGGTCAGTCCGCATTGAGTGTAGTATAGTTAGAAGAGTGGTTAAGCTGCGAGTTTCTCTCGTATTTTTGGAGGAAGTGTCCGTACAAGGGCACAAACTGTCACCCAAGCAAAGCATCACCCTTCTTTCCTTGTGTCCATGGAATTCTTCGCTTCAGCTTTATGATCTCTACACATTAACAAATGAGGGGAAACCTCAGATATCCACATATTTGAATATCCCCATCCCCCCCCCACCCCCAGCAATTCTCCAAACAGGTATACAGGAAACGCTGCTCAAGCTTTGCGTTGCCTACCAGTCACTACGTTTCACAGGAGCCGGCAAGATATTCACAAAACCTTTCGCTCAATATTAAACACCACATAACAGGCCAATACAATTCTGAACTGAATTCTTAACTGCTCCAGCCAAATGTTGGCTGAAATAAAGCCATATGCAAGATATAGCACCCTCTCCTAAACAGAAAATACTGCTGAACCTGGAAGGCTTCTCCACAGTCCCCCAGGGCATTCATGAGTGTTCATGAGTTACGGCTCTCGCATTTCTTTGCACATCACATGCTTCCTCCTAACACCAGGTGCGTCTAAACAGCCACGCTCTGCTCTGCCCTGCACACTAGGCAGAGTAGATGTGATTACACACATGATTTACTCCCTCACCGCTGAGGCCAATCCTGAACTGAAGTCTTGTTGCACTGGCACAGGGTTGATTCAGGCTGAGTTGAGATATGTGAGAGAGTTTCACAGCGTCCCATACTGTGCATGAGTTGGGGTTAGATGTGCTGATGTGTTGCAAGGTTAATGGAAGAAATGTGAGTCAGGAAGAAGAGAGAGAAACAGTTCATCCATCTCCAGCCAAGCTACTCATTTTAATAATAGGAAACAAATGTGGCGGACAGATCATTCAGAGACAGTATGACGTCTGAAAGCATCTCAGTGTGTCATCTGCAGTGTTGTACAGCAGCATCACTTCGATTCAGGTTTTGTTGGCTCGGCCACATGCCTTTGTAATCAGAGTCGCCAATCAGCAAGAAAGGAGGATGGTACGGTGTGGGATTGTGCGTTTGTGTGTACTTGAGTTTAAAGAAGATGGAAACAACTAGGGTTGCAGTGCTATACCATGGAATGTAAATTGATGTGCAACTGTGTGCATTTGCATATATTTGGTACAGAAAAAGCCATACAAACAACCATACAAACAATCCCACCAATTTCTCACACTTTTCAAAAACAAACAATTAATATATTAATGGAGAAAATGATCAGCAGATTAATGCATATTATACAACACTTAGTTCCAGCCATTCAAGGTGATTGGTTGAGGAACCAATACAGAACGTGTCATTACCTTGCCACAGCAATGCGTGATTTTTTGGGGTTTTTTTTTTCAAAAACACTGTCACTTCGCTGAACGGTGTTGCTAAGTAAATAACGGAAGACACGTAGTCACATAAATAACCCAAGCAAAGAGCATGGCTTGTGTCTGTTTCATCACACCCGTGCTCTTATTTTACAATTACACACACCCTCTCACGTTGTATTGCTTTAATGAAGGTAATCCTTATTTGAATACACAACAGTTTGAAAGAGCTCCACTTCATGTCCATATGTCTCATTTATTTTATAGATTTTGTCAATTTATTAATGTTTATTTAAGTTTCAGTGTAGTTAATACAACATACTAATCAGATATTCAGAACAATAACAATCTTACTGAAACTGTAATAATTTATTAATTATATTACAAGTATCGATCAGAATCGGCCAACACTCATTAAGGGAATCGGATGTCATCAGGACATCCCTACCTGAGGTCAACTGTAAATTCCTCCCATTTTCCAAAATTTAAAAAAATAACAGTGGCTTTGGATAATAAATAAAATGGCTATATTTTTAGGGTAAACACTGTCACCCTGGGTTTTAATCATGCGAACAGTACGTAGGGATGCGCAAAGGTTTCAGAATATTTTTGGTATCTGAAGATAACTGCATAAAAAAACGACCAACATCAGACAGATGTTTAAGATTGACTGATATTTCTAACCACTTCTGGATAATGTACATACTTTCAGAAAATGATTAGATAAAGTATTGGTTTATTATTTGTTTGTACTGCATTTGTTACTCTGATCTAGGCAGAACATCACAGCTTCTAAACATTTATGTATCGCCATCAGCATACCTGTGTTGTGTAGGGTCACCTGTCATGGGCAAGACCAAAAGGACCCCAATTTTGGCCACTTGGGAGTAATGCCTAGTTCCCTTCATTTCCTTGTCCAAATTATTCAAGTAAATTGGGAATTTCTTGGAATTTCCTCCAATCAATTGGCGAAGGGAGAAAGAATTGAACAATGTGGATGATATTTGGACCAACCAAATACCGATATCAGTATTGGATTTATCAGTGCATCCCTATCAGTTTGTCTACAGTGCAGACCACCTGCAGACCGGCCTTAGTTCCACTTTAAGGCTGAGCTTGGTGGAAGAAAACAAAAGCATGAGCGAATTAAAAAAAAAGAGAAAGAAAAGAGAATACACACAGGGTGGATGCTTCATGACTCAACAAGCAGACACAAACATCATTCCTTACACATTCCCAGCACTTAGTGGCAAAAGTACTTAGTTTGTCACACAGCCTGTTTGATGACTGATCATCTGGCAGCGTTAAGGGAACACTAACATTAATCAGAGTCATAAGGTGCTGGTGGAGCAAACGGGCACTTCATCCTCACACCTTTGGAGAAGGTCTGGAGGTGAGGCTCCTTCAGGTTGTTCAAATGTTCCTACGTTCAAAATGCATTTAAAAGCAGTGTAAAACGGTGAACCTCACCCCGCACACAGTACAATATGTCACGATGTTTCCTCACAGGAAATACACATGCTGTCTTTCAGAAAGCTTCAACTCTTGCATAGTTACACACTGCCTAGCTACTTTTTAGCCATTTAATTTAAATTTTTTTGAACAATTGAAATTTTGTAATGTGAAACATTGATATGGCGTTGTTTCAATTTACTGCTACAATGTTCAAATGCATCATTGATTCATAGGTGTTTTGTTAACCTTTTCACAACCATTCAACATTAAACATTTCAACATTGCTTCAACGTCATTCCAACGTTGTTACTGATTTTACAACTCACAATGTTCAAATGCACCACTTACTTACAGGTGTTTTGTTAACCTTTTCACAACCACTCAACATTAAACATTTCAACATTGCTTCAACGTCCTTTCAACATTGCTTCAACGTCTTCCAACGTTGTTACTGATTTTACAACTCACAATGTTCAAATGCACTACTTACTTCACAGGTGTTTTGTTAACCTTTTCATAACCACCAACATTAAACATTTAACATTGCTTCAACGCCCTTTCAACATTGCTTCAACGTCGTTCCTTATGTTGGTACGGTTTTACAACTCACTTCCAAATGCACCACTATTCGTAGCTGTTTTGTTAATCCTTTGCCAACCATTCAACACTTCAACATTGCTTCAACGTCCCTTCAACGTTGCGTCAACGTCCTTTCAACGCGTTGTTACTTCGATTTTACAGCTCAAGCAATGATCAAATGTACCATTGCATCATAGTTGGTGACATTTTCACAACCGTTCAACGTCAAACATTACTCCAACGTAAAGTCAACGTTAGGTGGGTCACGTGCCAGCTGGCAATCCAGGGGCATCACTGAAGTCCTGCAACGGCACAGCCAGAATATATATATAGAGAGAGAGAGAGAGAGAGAGAGAGAGAGAGAGAGAGAGAGGTTTACTCACAAGATAGGAAATGTGCCTGTCGAAGAACACAGAGTCCCCCATGTCCCTCAGCAACCATCCACACAGAGCAGAGAGAGAAAGTCCAGAGCTGAGCAGTTCATTCGCATCAGTGCGAGCCGAGGAGAAGCAGAGTGAAACAACAATAACAACAACAAACAAACAAACAACCCGAAGAGGAAAGTCCGCTTTAAGGGCGCTGCAGGAAAAAGTGGCGGAAATATGGTCTCTGCGATACTTCTCCCATTTTCAGCCCCAGACAGAGAGCAGTGCTCAGTCCGACTCCTGCTCCTGCTCTCTGAGATGCTGAGAGAGAGAGAGAGAGAGAGAGAGAGAGAGAGGCGGAGCGCTGGAGGAGCTGCGGTTTGTGTCTCTGATAAAGATCTGCTGTGATAAACAAACACCTTACATATTTTCTGTCACTTCACCAGTATGAACCAGTTTCAGGCCAGTATGTGACAGTTTGTGCTGAAAAAACAGTCACTGGCATCACAAGAAAAATAAATAAATAAAAATGTCTCCAGCAACAAGTGCTGGGCAACAGAATCACCAGCATCACCAGTTTAATATAACAATAAAACACTTTAATATAATAACAGAACACTTTCACATAACACAGAACTCTTTAATACAATAATAGAACACAGTATAACATAGAACACTTAATACAAAAATTGGACTCTTAATATAATAGAACATTTAATATAATAGAACATTTAATACAATAGAACCTTTAATATTATAATAGTATACTTAATATAACATAGAACACATAACATAGAACACTTTAATATAATATTAGAACACTTAAATATAATATAATAATAATAATAATAATAATAATAATAATAATAATAATAATAATAATAATAATAATAATAGAACACTTGATATAACATAGAACACTTTAATATAACAATGGAACACTTAATATAATAATAGAACACTTAATATAACATATAACACAACATAGAACACTTTAATATAAAATAGAACACTTTAATATAATAATAGAACACTTAATATAGCATGCTGGTGTCCACTAAGCCAACATGCAAGCTAGTGGTCTCCAACCAGTGCAGAATTACAAGCAAATATCAACATGACAAAAATGCTGCCTATGATGTTTTAATGGCGGTATACTGGTCACCAGCATAAGCAGGGCATGTGGTGTTTTTGTGTATACCACATATACTGGAGACCAGTAGCCTGTTAAGTGTTTTGGATTCTGCTGGTGTCCACTAAGACTGGTATATTGTTGCTGTCCCAAGACCAGCAACTGGTCTCTAACATTATCAACATACTACTGTTACTGGGGCATTACCAGCAAAGTCCATCATGTGCCTGTGACAATGCTGCTCTTTGCTGTTTTGGATGCTTTGGACACTTCCAGTATTCAGTAAAACCAGTATATTTATATTTGATACCCGCATGATGGTCTGTTGGTGTCCAGTAAAATGAACATATGTAGTGATTTTGATGCCAGTATGCTGGTCTGTTTGTATCCAGTAAAACCAGCATATTTACTGATTTGGATGCCAGCATGCTAGTCTGTTGGTGTCCAGTAAAACCAACATATGTACTGTTTTGATTCTGTTATGCTGGTATGTTGGTGTCCAGTAAAACCAACATATGTACAGTAGTAATTTGATTCTTGTATACTGGCCTGGTGGTATTCAGTATTCAAGTCAACATACGCAGTGATTTGGATGCCATAATGATGGTCTCCAACAAAACCAGTATATGTGGTGCTTTGGACACTGATTTGCTGGTCTCCATTAAAACCAGCATACATGATGTAGTATTAGATATATGATATGCTGGGGTCCATTATGAACAGTATATTACAAATGCAAGTTAAATAAAAAATGCTCTATACATTATAGAGATTCCAAATAATCAATCCCATGCTGTTGGAATATTCTCAGTTCCTGTAGGGGTGGACGATTGATAGTGCGTCCATTAGCATCCCACACGTGATGGGGGACTTGTTGCTGAAGATGGCCCACTGCCATTCTGAGTGGCTCCATGATAATCTGGCACAACTCCACTGCAGTCTTAGGTGATGTTGGCGTGGTATTAAGGGCATGCCTGTAGTCCTGCATCACAAAGTGTCAGTGATGCTGGCACTAAAAGGATGACTCTTGGCTGGCATCACTGCTCACTGAATATAATCCTCAGTCTGTTAGTTGTCCCTGTGCATGGTTCAAGCAGGTCCCCAGGTTCCAAAGCATGTGATGATTATTTCTATATCACTAGTATGGCATGCAATACATCCACTTCACAAAGTCCTATGGTTCTACATGGTTTTAGAAGTACAGTCACAATTTGTTGGACTATACTGCAGGGACCTGAAGGTAGGAGACTAGTGTCCACAGCAGGGATGCTCATCAGCTTCTCATTTCCACACCTGCAGTCCACTCTACCTCTCTGCAGTGAAAGTACCTGGCTAGTTTAATTCAGTGTATTCAACACAATGCATGTGTTTCTGAATGACACACTATGTGGTCAAAAGTATTTGGACACTAATATTTACTATATTTAAACACTGAAATTTCCTCATTTTGTCTTTATACACACTAAGCCATACGTCCCCTCAATAGTGTGTATGTGAGAGCATGAAAGGGGGCAGAGTAGAATATGAGCTGAGGGCAGGGGAGGAGCAGAGTAAAGGAGGTTTCAGCAAAATTGAAACAGAACATTATTAAATATTTTAAAACTCAATATAAACAATATCGCCTCACCCATATCTTGCTGTGTTATATCCTGATATCAAAATAAATATCGACATTTCACCCAGCCCTAAACCACTCCACAGCATGGAGAGAGAGAGACAGAGAGAGAGAGAGAGAGAGAGAGAGAATAATGTAGGCCTCCCCGGAGTTGCTTATAATAGAATTTCCAGAATCATATTCACACAAGTTAATAAAAAACATTCACTCAGCTTTAACATGGCACACAGCTCAGGTTTATGCTGAGGAAGACTCCACTTTCCTCCTTTCAACTTCATGCCAGGGTAAATCCTCACATCCCCCCAGAAAGCAGTTTAACTTCCAGGGTCTCCACTTAAGTGGAAAGCTCACAACCCTAACTCATAAACACACACTTCCAGCCTGCTTCATCCTTGATTCATCTCCCAGCCTAATAATGCAAGGCTAGTGTGTACACAGAGATGATGCATATGTCTTCCGAGCACACAATAACTTTGCGACAGAAGTATGTTGCAACCCAAGTCCTAATTTATTTAACATGACCCCTTTTAATGTGTTAGAATAAACAGGCTTTGACTGTGCCTTTAAACTGTTCACCGTGCCTTTAAAGGGTACATCCACCTCCAGTATCAGCAGGTGACTCGCCCACTTGCACATAAGGGTACAGTTGAGGCATAGTGAGGAGTGAACAGTGTAGACTACAGCCAGTCTGAAGGTGCACTGGCTGCGTTCCAATCACCCCAGTAGTTCCCTATGAAGTACCCTTACTTCTGACCCTCCGAACCACAGGGAGTGATAAAGTCCCATTCGAAGGTAAGTTCACCCATCAGTCACTGTGTCTTAGTCATTGCATCAAATAAAAGGATTTAACCACCTGAAGTTCCCTTAGCTGATTATTGTGAAGGGAACACAAGGTCACTACTATTAAAGTCCGCTAGCTCTCCGATATGTTGGCACTGAAACTGTCCAGTGTTTATACTCACCCTAAGCATCCCTACCATTCCAGCAGAGGGCATTCCTGCTCATGCAGAGGTGAAAAAGGAGGGATCGGGGCATGTGGAAGTAAACGTGTTGTCCACACATGTAGAGAAACAGCCGAAGAGGAAAAGCCTGGACCATCAAAAACTTTCTGTTGGTCTGGAAGCCAGTGTCATTACCTTGTCAATATGCATGCATGAATTTCGGGGGCAGTGTGGTCGTGATGTAGTTATATTTAAATATCAACAGTTGTTTTCTAGAACCAGTCAAACCAGTCAAAAAAAACCCTTTTTTATCATCAACTGAAGCAGAGTTACAGACACAACAGAACTGAAATTTCAAAAACAGCGAAAGTGGGATTAATCATCATGAAATGTTTTTTGTCGGGGAAATGTTTTACCCAAATACTACAAAGAGTAGGAGTGCAAATCCACATGCAAAGTAGCCAGGAGGTGAATGAGGTGTGTTTTTTGTATTATATGAAATACAGTTAACTCTTAGAACCTGAGATCTGCATTTTACCTGCAGTAACATGCCATATTCTAGGCTTCCTAACTCAGGATCAGAGTAACCCCCAGCCATGATACGCATATAACAAACCATAAAACTGACCCTATCTAACCACAGTGTCATCATTGTGTGATGAATTATCAACAAGTCATTCAGCTTGAACAAATAGCTAAAATTCACTCATTTCTAACTGAATTAAATCCCAGTTTAAATGCCAAAGGAGCTTCCAGTACATGTTTACTGTCTCTGTCTACATATACATGCTTGATCTGCATGCAGACTCTAACTGATCAATGAAACGGGCTAATGATGTCACTGACTCAGATATTGGGCTACAGAGGAAAATGAGAAGGGAGGGGCTGTTTGCCCTCTTTGTTTGCTATGTTAGTGTCGTCACATTTCAGAATAAATGTCCTGAGAATGGATCATACAGACACATAAATTATAAAAAATAATAAATGATGTTCAAGGGTTTTTTTGTGGACTAAAATCAAGTATTTTGAGGAACATACAGTATATTAATCCTTGTCAATCTTTTCATTACAAATAATTCATCACAATTCTTGCTTTTTCAGCTCAAAAACACTCTGGATGTTCAATTTCTTACAGGATTTCTGAGATACAGAATGTTTTCTATTCCTTATAAGCAAAAATAACTAAACATTGTAGGCAGAAATCTCAAATGAACAAATATGAGTAGTGTAGGATCTCCTGAAAATAACAATATGTGGAATGCGTGACTGCATGAATGAAAGTACATGAAACCAAAAACAAAAACATCTCACAAAATTGCCTGGGGTTCTAAAGGTTAACACCCTCAGAAACTGAAATTGAAATCTGAACAAGAAAAGGGACATGCTGCCTGTGAAAATGGCCTGCTCTCTCTAGGTGGGTAGATGGTTCTCTCTCCCCACATCACATATTCAATCTGATGCTGGTTGGCACAGGCATCTGTTAGCTATTGCATCAGAGCTGGGGGCCTGGTGCATCCAGCGAGGATGCAAATGATGGCAGTTCAAAAAGAGGCAGTAGGATTGCGTCACATGTATCGGAGGAAGCATGTGCTTCTCTCGTGCTCCTTGTGTCTTGAGCATCACATGTGATGGGGGAGTACTATAATGGGGTTGGGGAATTGGCATGTCTAAATTTGCAGGAGAAAATTGGGTAATAATAAAAAAAAAAAAATTAAAATTCCAAACGTGTTTCCATGTTTATCATGGTGTTTTAGACAGTAAAAACAGCCACTCTGCTCCAGCCTACTGTGCATAGAATGAGGTTATCTGAGAATGTAAAAAACTGAGAGCAGATTGTAGACTGTTTTGCCCCAGCTCTCAAAGCCAGCTAAGATTCCAGCCCAGAACATTTCCAAAGTGTGCTCCGTGGAACAAATGTTTTGGCCATTGTTTATGAGACAGCTGCAGAGGGAGTCCATGCGAAACACACCGATACTTCTCACAGAATGCTTCTGGCACTTCCCACCACAATGCCTGTCCAAACCTTCACAACAAAGGCGACATGAGACATTTCACACCACTCCTGCTGAGGTCAGTAAAACAAAGCTCAGAACTTTACAACCCATTCTGGTGGTAAATGTGAGGTTGAAATTACACACTGTTAGATTAGTGTTGGGTAGGGATATAGGATAGTAGAGATAGGGATATGGATAGGTTACAATTAGGGATTGGGGTTAGTACTAGGGGCTTAGACTAGAGTATGGGTTATGTTTAGAGTGGGTTTGGATATTTTAGGGATAGGGTTAGGGTTAGTTTAAGGCATAGTGTTATGGTAGGATTGGCTAGTTTAGGGCTAGGGCTAGGGTTAGGATTAATTTAAGGGAGAGTGTTAGGGTAGGATTGGTTATTTTAGGGCTAAGGTTAGGATTAGTTTAGGGGATAGTGTTATAGGGTAGGTTTGGATTTGGTGTATGGTTGGGTTAGAAGTTAGATTAAGAATTGGTAGGGTGGGATTGTTTAGTGTAGGGCTAGGGTTAGGGTTAGATTAAGGGATAGTGTTACATTTTGTGGCATTTAGCAGACGCCCTTATCCAGAGCGACTTACAAAGAAGTAGGTTACAGTGTTAGGGTAGGTTTGGTTAGTTTAGGGCTAGGGTTAGATTAGGGGATAGTGTTAGGGTAGGTTTGGTTAGTTTAGGGCTAAGGTTCGGGTTAGATAAAAGAATAGTGTTAGGGTAGGTTTGGTTAGTGTAGGGCTAGGTTAGGGTTAGATTAAGGGATAGTGTTAGGGTAGGTTTGGTTAGTTTAGGGCTAGGGTTAGGGTTAGATTAAGGGATAGTGTTAGGGTTAGGTTTAGGGTTAGGGCTAAGGTTAAGGTTAGGGTTAGGGGATAGTGTTAGGGTGGAAGTTTGGTTAGTTTAGGGCTAAGGTTAGGGTTAGGTCAGGGAATAGTGTTAGGGTAGGTTTGGTTAGTGTTAGGTTAGGATGGTTAGGATTAGTTTAGGGGATAGTGTTAGGTTCGGTTCATTCAGGGCAAGGGTTAGGATATTGCAGATAAGTGTGATGTTAGGTTATTTTAGGGCTAGGGATATGTTACCTTTAGGGATTGGGATTAGGGGCTACGTTAAAGTCAGTCTTGGTATTAGGGTTTATAATTTAGGGATAGACGTAAGGGTTAGATCAAGAATGTAGAGTTAGGGTTATGGATTATGGATAGGGTTAAGGGGTAGAGTTAGGGCTAAGATGGGGGGGGGAAGGGTTAAATATTTCTCATTCACACACACAAGGAAAAAAGCTGCTAAATCTATTCACTATAAATTGTGTGTGTGTTTCAGCCTGGACTGTTTGTGTGATGCAGTACAGGGGGAGCCAATCAGATCAGAGGTCATTAACATATATCAGTCACAGTTGCAACAGGGCTCTTCATTCTAAGGGATAGAATGTGGTTGGAAAATGGTTGTGTAAAAAATGTATTATGACTGTTCTTGGTGCACAAACCTCAAGGGGAAAAATCAAAAGGAAAAATGTACAACAGTATCCTTAAACGTTGGACAGTCAGTGTAAAACCAACCCTCAGATTTAGACTCTAATTATCACCACTGTCAGGCAAACTATTCAAGCTTGTGCGTAAGAACAGCAGGGCAATAGACGTCTCCCTCTCCTGCTAATTCGAGATCAGTCCTGCTGCCTCACTTATGAGATTAAGGTGAAGATTTGATCAGAGCGAGCTGGTCCTAGGTCAGCGGGAAAGGAGGAGGAGGCCATTGTCTCCTAAAATGGAGCTTGGGCAGACGAACAGAGTGACCGTATCTGACACAAACCCTCTGCTCCAGTCTTCCAGGAGGAGGCGGCGACGTTCTTGTGTATATACGGGCCCGAGAAAGGAACTTTCCACTGCACCAGATGTGCCGCATCACAGTGGAGCCACTTATCTCCAGCGCCCTACTGCATACGCACACAGCCGCTTACCAGCAGTGATGAAGGGCAGTTAAAACTATATAGGCCATAGGCTAAGGCAGACAGGCACCGACTCCAGGCCTCACAGAAGGCAGGATAATGAGCAGGAGTGTCTTACAAATGTTTGTTTAACTGAGCGGTCCTATATAGAACTGTTCTAATAGTGTCTGGAATTCTGTACGAAAGTACTGAATAACTCAGTCTTGGCATATGGCATATGTTTTTATGCATGAGTATTTGATCAAATATCCAGCATGTATTATATAAACACACCATATACCCCCTCCATTTGGGAGTCCCTGCCACTGGCAACCAATTCAAACTACTATGCATTCGCATTTGTCAACCGAGCGGCATCTTGGGCTTCTGTTGATGCAAACGTGTCGGTCACAAGAAAGTTACTTTTCAGATTATAAAATTTCAATATCAGACAAAAATAACCTGAGTGAAAAATGCATTTTTTCAAAGATTATTCCAGTCATTAAGGGAAAAAAGCTAATCAAACCAACCTGGCCCTCTGTGAAAAAAATAATGTCACTTTAGAAAGATTTATACAGAATCTTGTTAGTCGCAATCTGACAATTGCTTTCAACAGGATCTAAGCATGAGGAATATCTGGATTCTAGCCTCGTCTACTAGCTAAGGATATTTTCTGAGTGAACAGCAAAACACTTTTGTAAGCTGCTCTGGATAAGGGCGTCTGCTAAATGCCAAAAACTCTACCGTTGACACCATCTCCCCTCAGTCTCTTTCTTATAGTTGAATCATGAACACTGACCTTAACTCAGGGAAGTAAGGGTTGCAATGATTTAGATGTTGTTCTATGTTCAGTGGTAACCTCCTGGATGAGTCATTAATGCCCTCTTGGAGTAATTTTGGTAGGTTGGCCACTCCTGGGAAGCTTCACTACTATTCCATGGGAATAATAACACTCATTGTGGTTTGCTGGAGTCCCAAAACCTTAGAAATGACTTCTCATCTGTTCTTATGTTGCTTTTTGAGATCTTTTAGTCTACTTCATTTTTTAAGACAGGTTGTGTTGAAGTAATTTCTTGATTCTACGGGTCTACTGACCTGGGTGGTTATTCACAGTTACTTAATGCAGAAGGGATTATTTTTTCACACAGGGCCATTTTGTTTGAGCATTTACCCAGGTTATCTTTGTCTGAAATTCAGTGACGTTTGTTTGATAACCTGAAACATTTAAGTGTGACAATAAAGCAAAAACAAATGAAATCTGTAAGGAGCGAATACTTTTTCACACCACTGTAAATGAACAAAGGGGTTAAGGTAGGGCTGGACAATTAATCAGAAATTAAACATAAACAAAATTCGGAACCTCAAATCAACTTGCCCCTGTTGATTATTTCATTCTGTTTTTAATACTGTTAATATTGTCTCCAACTTTGTGTCTATTCACGTACTGTCCCCACAACAACATACTACTGTGTATGTAGTCATGTGAGTCTGTCCAGTCTGCAACATGGAAA
Source organism: Acestrorhynchus altus (assembly GCA_034509495.1). Taxonomy (NCBI): domain Eukaryota; kingdom Metazoa; phylum Chordata; class Actinopteri; order Characiformes; family Acestrorhynchidae; genus Acestrorhynchus; species Acestrorhynchus altus. Next base: position 38,849,652 of record CM067502.1, read on the forward strand.
CAACAAGGAGAACTCAAACACTGATTTAACTGAAGAACTCAAGCAGCTTATACCAAAGAAATATGCTGTTGTTCATTAAAATCATCATTCAATAGTAATAATTGAGGTAAAATGTTCAATTAATCTTGATATTGATTTGAGGTCATATCGCCCAGCTCTAGGTTAAGGGGTTAAAACTATGGGGGTCTGTAACATACATAGTGTCACTGTCATGCTTAAACCTTCTATGTGAAGGACAAAAATCTTAACTTTCATTTGAATTGATGATAAAACTAATACTACTACTACTACTACTACTACTACTACTAGGATAGGATAGAACTTTATTGATCCCTTGGGAGTGTTCCCTCAGGGAAATTAAGGTTCCAGCCTTCCTTAATTTACTATTACTACTACTACTACTACTACTACTACTACTACTACTACTAATAATAATAATAATAATAATAATAATTATTATTATTATTATTATTATTATTATTATTATTATTATTATAGTCTAAAATTATTTTGGAGCATTTCTATTGGTCTATTATTTTTATAAAAAGAATATTTACATCAAAGGTTTTATAAGAAAGCCTCTGTCATTATCCATTTAGAGATTGAGTTTGAACTTTCAATTTACTTACTACCACAAAAAAAATACTAGAGAGATATAGAAGGAAGTACATTCATCACAGCTGAATAATATACACATCATCAAAAATAGTTCCATAAATAGATGCAGCCAGAAGAAAATGTAGGTTTGCAATGCTATTTGGAAGGATGATAAAGGTTACCAGGAACAATGAATGATTTTAAAGAGCGATATTTATCGACCCTTACTGAGCTATGGTGTCAGTAGATGTAGAAGTTCCTAATGATGTCCTATGAAAAATCCATCCCATGCTGCTTGAATATTTGCACTAAGTTCCTGCTGATTTGGTGGTGGGGTGGAGTGTTTTTAATACGCCCAATAATATTAAACATGTTTTTAACTGGGGATAGGTCTGGCGATGAACTGGCCATGGCATGGCAGTAGTATGCGGAATAGCTCACCGTAGCGTGTTCAGAAAAGGTAGGAGCACTGGCTACAAGACTTCATTAACATAATGTTAGGCTGCCTCCACCACGACAAAAGTCTGATACCTCACTGAAGATGACCCACTGCCATTCTGAGTCTGATATGATTCTTCTGCTGCTTCTTTATATGATGAGTGCATAAAGTTTATTTGTTTAGAGGACTTAAAATGTGTTCTTAAAGGCCTCACAAAACTGGCCTAGTATGCCCTTGGTTATTGTGATAGAAGACAAGCCAGTTAGTGACTACAAATCAAACGTTCCTCCCACATATTTGTGCCAATACAGCAGTAATCCTTCAAGAGTCTTTCCACTTGCAAGATTCATCAACAAATGGGGAGTACTCCAGCACTTCAACCAGGATATCTCATCTCAGAGACCACGTAGTATGCCTACAAATGTATCGATGATTATTTGATGAATTTGGTCCATTTAAGGAAGCTCTGTGCAAGAACTGGTTAAACTTGTTCCTGAGGTGTAGATTTTTAGTTCCGTTCTCACAAGCGTCTTCCTGCCCGGTTACATAGTGCAGTTAGCAATGTCCTGGGTGAACACTGCAATGATATCAATGCTGCTCTCCCTCAAAATGATTTAGAAGCTGTTGCTTTAATTCCCACTTAGTATTACATACCAACACCACATATTTATTCATGAAGTGATTAAGGTTGGAAAGTCCTGACCTGGTCTTTTGGCAACCTGAACTATGTACCTTTTTCAAAGCAACAATAGCACACTGTGTGACAAACGATTGGAAAACAAGAGCGTTATACTACCTGTTTTACAACAGCCATTAGAGCAATGCTGCCAGACAGCTAGGAAACGCTCTTCAAGCTGGAACATGTGATGTGTATTCTTAACATATGTTAGGGCTCTTTCTTGGCCATCCCTCAAGACAGCTTCAGAGTTTAACCTCTGATGGCTGCTTAATTACACTCTTGGCTGCTTACAGAAGTTGCACATTTGATGCAAATTCCATGTGCAAATAACTTTATCCCCCCAAATCACATCAAACCCCCCACTCACTGCCCACTCCAACCAGACAGATTTCCTTTTTCTATGAGCACAACATTTCCTATGATACCACAGACGGCACCAAACCCAGAATATCAAACTCCAGACAGAAACAGTATTAGACAAGACCATAAAATCAAGCATGTCCCAAACTGACATCTCCTTTTAGTCCATTTGCCTCCTTGGAAATGGGACAAGACCCTTCTAGTCTATTAGCCCTACTATGATTAGGGGAAGGGTAGACATTGCAGGACAAGTGGAGCAAGATGAATGACATTAAACTCTTAAACTGCAGGCTGCTATCCAGTAACTACCATGAATTGCTTGCAAACTACTGCGTAAGACGCGTGGTTACGAGACAAATCCTTGGTTTAAGGGGTTCTAGTGCAGTAGGAGTGCAGCAAACTGCTGAGAGGTGACCTCAGTGCTGGGGAATGTGCTCTCAGCCCCTTCTGAGGGTAAAAGGGAAGGGGAAGAGCATGTGTTTATTGCGCAGGCCTAAGCCTGACAGCCCTGAGGCCCAAGGCAGCCAGGCCGTTCCACTCACAGTGCACAGAGCTGTCAGCGGAAGAGGATCCTGCAATGAGCAGGAGGGACGTAAGGGTCTGAGGCTGAATGTTTGTAAACAGAATGACTGTTAAGTGTTGGGACAGCTGTGATTGCAACATTAGAGCAGCCTGGGAAGAGAAATGTCACCGAGATTAAAAAGAACGGTGGCATTCATTCAAGACAGACTGACGAATCGCTTAGCATGAAGAGCTTCTCCAAAAACACATTCAGGACATTTGAGACTTTATTCTCACACTGTTTTTCCGTCTGTTTCTGCATAGACAATGTTTGCAGTTAAAGCGGTCTGCTGACAAACACTCTATTTTGCATTTTACATTGACATGGGTATGTCTTTCATATACAGCGGCAAGAAAAATGATGTGAACCTGATTTTCATGGTTTTCTGTATTAATTGGCCAAAAAATATGATCTGATCTCCATCCAACTCAAGTGTATTGACATTTATTGTGCCTAAAATATGAACACAAAGGAAATTCTGATCTGGCAGGTCTTTCTTGAACACACTCATTCAACATTCAAAGTGGTAGTTGAAAAACGAAGCAATAACCTCATCCAGGCGCTTCCTGTAGCTGTGGATCAGACCTGCATATCATTCAAGAGGAATTTTAGCCCATTCTTCCTGCCCGAACTACGTTGACTCTGTCATCTTCTTTGGACACCTCATGAGTACAGCTCTCTTCAAGTCAACCCATAGCATTTCTATATGGTTGAAATCTGGGCTCTGACATGGCCACTCCAAACTTTGTTTTTCATAAGCCGTGCAGACGTGGACCTGCTGCAGTGCTTTGGATCTCCTGTGGAATTTTCTATGCTACACTTGGAAAGTCATCTTCCCCTCAATGATTGTAAGCTGGCCATGCCCTGGTGCAGCAAAGCAGGCCAAATCATGATGTTCCTTCTACCAATCTTCACGGTTGGGATGATTTTTCACGATAATGGGCAGTGCCCTTTTTTTGCCTGAGTGTTCTTTCCAAATAGTTCAATCTTAGTTTCATCTGTCCACAAAACATTTAGCCAGTACCGTTGTGGAGTGTCAGTGTGCTCTTTCGCAAACTTCAGGCATGCAGCAATGTTCTTTTAACTAAGCAGCGGCTTCCTTCATGGTGTCCTGCCACTGACACCCTGCTTGTTCATGGTTTTACGGATTACAGACTCATGAACACAGATGTTATTTTGTAGCAATGGCACCTTCAAATCTTTCGCCGTCACTCTGGATTGTTTCTTTACCTCTTTGAGGAGTCTCTGCTGTGTTCTCGGGTAATTGTGTCTGGGTGCAAAGTAGTCACAGTCCCAAATTGTCTCAGTTTGTAGATTGTTTGCCTTGCTGTAGATTGGTGGACTTGTAAAGTTTTTGAAATCACTCCGTAACCATTGCCAGCTTTATGAAAATCAACAACTTTTGATTGTAGAAAAGCTTAAAGATCTCTTTGGTGAGGCAAAAAAAAAACAAAAAAAAAACCCCAGATTTTTAATGCAGTGGAGTCCTCACATCAAGTCCGACATATTTTTGCCATAGTTCTCATAAATGTCTTCTTCCCTGATCCTTGCCCACTTTTGTTCCATTTAATGTCCCTCCTCCTTATAAATGCTCACCGGCGAGGGGCTCTATAGTTGACAGCTCTGTTTGGCCGTGAATAGAATATGATGCACCTAGACCAGGGATCGGCAAAAAAACGATCTGGAGCCACATGTGGCTCTATTACTGCTCTGTTACTACTTACGCTTGTGGCTTCACAACAGAATTGAAAATAAAATAATTATTCTCTGCAGTAAAATAGAGCTTCCCCACTTTTCAAGAAAACAAGAGAGCAAATCAGCTTGCTGGTTAAAGATGCACTCTTCAAAACAATTAACACTCTGTTTATGGTTATGAATAAAGTCCCATCCATTAACAAAATGAGACAATCAGCTTTCTGGTTACAAAAAAACAGAACCTGTCAGCTTTCTGGTTATGCATAAAGTCCTGTCCTTTAACAAAATGGGCCAATCAGCTTTCTGGTTACAACTAAAATCCCGTCCTATAACAACATGAGCCAATCAGCTTTCTGGTTGCGGATAAAGGCCCATCCTTTAACAAACAAGCCAAACATCTTGCTGCTTATGGATAAAGTCCCACTTTTAACAAAAAGCCAAGCAGCTTGCTGCTAACAGATAAGGTTCCACTCTTTAGAGGTAGGCGATACCTGGAATTTTGGTATCAATCCGATACCCGCTTGTGGGCGGAGGGTGCATTTGAGAAATGCACATGCGCAGCAGTCAATGCATGCGGGAGAGAAAAAATGCTTGAGTATCGATCTTTTTTTCACAAGTATTGGTCAATATCAATACCAGCGTTGGTATCAATATTATCGATATATGGATCAATCCGCCCACCTCTACCACTACATTACAAAACCCAATAAGCTTGCTGGTTAGCTGTATAACAGTTTCCAGAAAAAACATTTTGTGCATTACTGAGCCAAATTCTACAAAATGTTCACAAGGTTTTATCAGACTTATATACTTCTACTCCACCCTTCATGCAAACAACTGGGTCTTGGACTATGATGAAAAGGACCACGTTGTACCATGTTGTACATCTTGTACATGTTGTAGAGTCTACAGGCTTATTTTTGTTCCCCAACATACAAAAAAACAAATGCAACCTTGTAGGGCCAGGCGATATGGACAAAATAAAATCATATCTCAATATATTTTAGATGATATATATATATATATATATATATATATATATATATATATATATATATGATGTGAACAATGCAATGAAAAAATCCTTTATCTATTTGTAACAAGTGACAAGAAATATAACACTTAAGTGACAGTTTGAGAGTTTACCAATGTTCCCAGGCTTCTTAGAACCATTCCTTATTACGCAAATATTTAACTATGCCCAGACCAATTTAAACATGACAATGGTTTAACTGTGATGGCGTAGTTATAGAAGTATTGCCGTTTCAAACAAGTATGTCAGATGTGAAATGCCTGATAAGACAGTCATGTGATGCCATTCTATCCATGGGAAACATCTTCAGGGGAAACATTTACACTGTGAGAACTCAGATGGCCTGATCTGAAGCAACTTCCATACCAGACGACTGGGTTTCGTAATACAGTCACTTCTATGAGAAGATGTTCTACATAATGTGGTATGAAAGGCTGACTAGTGCTGCATCGCAAACAAGAAAACGTTTTGGTTAACCACATCCACCAGGCAAAACAAAGTGGCTGTGATGTAGATGCAAACAACTGTCAGTGTTGTTCCTCAGTGGAACCTCAATGGTTTCCAGGAGAAAAACAAGGCTTATTCTGCATTCCTTTTGCACCATCGAGAATGAAAAGGCCTAGTTGAGTGGCAGGTCATGAAGACGTCCTCTGAACAGCTGGAGCAGACTTGGAAGGACGTGTCATGGCGCCCTGAGACAAAATGACACAGCTCGCTCAAAGGCAGTGGCTGAGAATGAGGTGGATATGAAGAAGCCATTGTGAATGCCTTGGCCAGCGTGAAGGAGTGTGTGTGTGTGTGTGTGTCGTGACTGGGCTGAAGCCGAGATCGTCTGTGCAGACTCTCTCCCACCCACGCTCCTCTTTCTCCAGCCACAGCCTGTTGCCATGGTGCCGATATGCCATCATCCTTGCTGATGAAGATTGCTGAACTTGGTGAGCACTGAACTACAATCATCCTTCAGTTGCAAATGGAAGCTTTTCCATTGAACACTGCCTTTGAACTTGAGAATCATGGGTCCACATGCGTGTAGGTAGTGTGCACACTTTATTTCTACATCACAGTTGAAATCTTGATAACAGAAACAATGGGTGTCATATAACAATCCTATCGTTGTTGCAGGACTACTTACGGGCTTCATTCAACATTTACAACGTGTAAATAATTATAGGCGAGAGAAAATTGTAGGAAAAATCAGAATAAATAAGTGTAGAAAAAGAACATGTGTCGTGTGGCAAGCAATATGAATGACAGCAGCTCTGCTCCCCTCCACTCCCATTCATGTTCACGACACAAAATGGATGGGACATAAGCCGTCTCTTCCTTATACACTTCCATTATACACTATGCTTAAATATAGTAAAAAACAAATCATTACATTATCGCATCATATTTTTCCAATCATATATTGTATATATCATCACACTCGCTTTCCTTACCTGTCTATATTTTCCTGGCTTTATTGTGTTCACCTTCTTGTCTCCTTGTCATCAGTGTTCCCACCTGTGCCTCTTTTGTAGCCCTGCCGTCTCGTTATCTTCTACAGGTGTCTAGTATGTCTGTGTGTACATGTAGGCTCTTTGTGCCAGTCTCCCTTTGTCTGTCGTTGTGTATGGGGGTTATGCAGTTTCATGTTGGGACCCTTTGTTAGATTGCTGGTTAGGATAGGTTTGTTTCCAGTCTGTTTACGCTTGTTTTGTTTGATGGTTGCTTTGTATTTTGGTTTCATTATTAATAAAAAAAACCCTAACCCTGCATTTACATCTTCCTCCTGCTCCTCAAATATGATTCACCATTCAGCTGAAATAGATCACATTATGATAGCCCTACTATTGCTGGTGTCATTTTTAAGCTACAACAGCTTGCCAACGTCCTGCATGATATAATTATCTATAACCATAATAATTAAACCCTGTACATAATATGAACCCTCATAACCACATTACTATCATATGATACTATCATAGGTTCTAAAACATAGCCTTGTGGGGCACATTATATGTTTAATATGATTAGTTCATAGCGGTTTCTGCATTATTTTGTTATTAGAATTAATAACAAAATAATGTATTTGTTTAACGCTTTTTACAACTGATATTACAGAGCAGCTGTAATTGAAAATATGATCATCAACACACAAAACAAAAGATAAAGACAAACGTCCACAGTGAGGAAGCCAAAAGGCAGAGCTGGAAGAATAAGGCTCATGAGGGGGGACTCATCTCCTCTGGTCAAACTACTCTAACAATATTGATAAGGGGACACTGGAACACCACGTCTACTGTAATGTTCAGGTGTACTGAGGTACAGCAGTAATGACAGTAGTTTGATAGTGGTCATAATAATGACAGAAGGAGATAATTAGGGTCCATGTAAATTTCATAGTGATGGCAGGTGAGCAACTAGTCCAGGGCAGGGTGGAAAACTGGTCCAACTTCAGTACCCGAAAGATGGGCAGCCAGTGGGATGGGAGTGGCAGGGTAGCTCGAGGTCCTTCTCAGATGGGGTTGAAGGAGAGCCTAGATCCCTGTCTATCTATCCCTATTTGAGAGGGTTCCCTCAGGGAAATGAAGATAAGCCTGAGGTCAGCCTAGAGTTAATTAACCAAGAGTTCAGGGGGTTCTCAAGCCTGGTCCTGGATTACCATTGCCCTGCTTGTTTCAGAGGTTTCCTGCTGCAGCAATGGATTGTCAGTTAGCTCAAAAGGAGCAGGTGTGCTGGAATTAGGGGAATTGTAAAACACTCCAGGACCAGGAGTGAGAACCACTGGGTTAAAGCATTTGGCTGAAAGTGATAGAGAATAGTATTAGAACCATTCTTATTGCTGTAGCATATTGCATTTGAACATCCAGGCAAATGGAACCCTCTACACATCATGAAGCACAGACTACTAAGCATGTTGCTGGGACTGTATCCAATTAAGGTACAATAAAGGACCTTTCAGTGAAAATTGTTCTCTATAGCCAATGTTTTTATACCAGTTAAGGTACTATTATGTACCAAAAGAACAACATTGTACTTTTGAGGTTACATGGAAGATACCGCAGAAGATGTAAAACAGTACCAACCATGCTAACTACGTGTGTATGAAAGTTGGCCTGCAGTTCCACAGTACATTACCAAGTAAAATACAAAGTGGGTCAAGTGATTTGAGTCCACTTGACCCTTTACGCAAGGGAGGGTCACTGCAGATCAATATCAATTTATTCTGAAGGCTGATTTACACAATATGCGGTTTCTTTGTGCCGAGCTGTGCATGAGGCAAATGCTTTAAATTTAAAAGCTTATCCTTTAGCATTGGTGGTGAGATTTTCCAAAACAATCCTTAGGCCAAAGCAGAATTATATCAAATATTTATGAGACCCATCTTAATAATAATGTACAACCATGAAGTGTGTGTTCTGCACTGTAGTTCACACATTAACATGACATGCAAATAGTGTGTTGGCAGGTGTCTATGCAAATTTTTGCTCATGGTGCACATCAGTCTGTGGTCTTTGTAGTCACTAGATCTCAACACACCTCTTGGGTATTCTGGAACAGCATGTCCTCTGTCAACATCATCAGAACACCATCTGAAAATTACTTCGAGTGGGATTCTAATGCACCGAGGATTGTAGGTTCAATAAGATATTCCTTTATTAGTCCCGCAGTGGGGACATTCACAATCTGGGTCATGCTGATTGCCATCGGCAGCCAGAGTCTGAGACAGCAAGATTGGCTATGCTCTCTCAGGGTGGGTAGTTGGTGCTATCTCCCCACATCACACCCAGTGCAATGCTGGTCAGCACAGGCATCTGTTAGCCATTGTATCAGGGCTGGGGACCCTCCTAGTGTCAGGAGCATCATATGTGAAGTGTGGGAGTCCTAAAGGGGGCTGGTAACTTGCACTTCCGATGTCGGTTGTGTAGGGTTGCCTGTACAATAATTGCTAAAGGATACAGTATAATTATGTACCCCAAATAAAAAACAGAAGGTCTATAGTTTGTTGGGAGCTTCCCATTAGTTCCAAGATGACTGTACCGCCTCCACCCATTCATTGGATTGAATGGTTTGTTAACATGCAAACTGTTCCAAATCAGATTTAAACACGGTTGATCAAAATGCTGTCCACCTACCGTATGAAAACATCAAACAACGATCCATCTATAACAGTTTCAGAGACATGTAGAACCTATGACAGGATTACATAAGCTGGTGGCTTGTGGTCACCCAACTAACACTAAAACACAGTACTATGCCTGTTTATACAGCTTATGTTTTATATATATATATATATATATATATATATATATATATATATATATATATATATATATATATATATATAAAGCCTGTCTGTGTGAGAGAGACACCCAGATCTCATTTTCAAACTCCAGCACTTGAGGATAAAAGAAAAGAAAGGGAAGGGGAAGAAGCCGAACAATAAAGCCTTCTTGTATCAGCCCTTGCATGGCTAATTGTACCACTGTACTATAGTTCAGTGTAGCAACGGGAGAGGAACCCAAGCCAGACAGGATGGCTGGTTATAGCTGGAGGGGGGCTGAGGGGGATTAAAAGGTCGTTGCTCCACAGGAGGAGGTGAGTCTTAAACACAAAATGGGACTTTTTACAACAAACCAGTCTCGTAGTCTTTCTGTCCAGAGCTGCTGCTTTTCTTTCCTTATTTGAGGCTGGGTCAGAGCACACTGTATACATTACACTCCTGCTGTTTAATATTCTCAGTGGAAAAAATGAAAATGCAATTACATTCACTTTTTTGACAACGGTAAGGGACTGTTAGCTGTACAGAACTTTACAGTCATAATTTAACTGTATATGATACAATGGTGCTTATATTCATATTTTTTTCAACAGTGCAATGATTGTGTGCTGCAACCATTGTTGGTTATCCTGAGTAATCTGTTACATGTCCTGTCTCTCCCTTTGTATCCCACCAGCCTGCAAACTCCATTTCCCAGACTTCAAGAGAAGATCCTATGACAGACGAGTCCTCGACAGCCCTGTCCCAGTTCAGTGTCTCTTGTGTTTTGATTATTTCCACCTGTTTGTGTTTATTCCCTCAGTATTTACATACAAAGTATTGCCTTTGCTTACCAATTGCATACAGAGTAATCCTTTCGTTATGTTTTCCCATGTTTCACCTGTTTTTTTGTTTTGTTTTGTTTTTTTTTTGTTAGTGGCTCTGTTTAACCCCTCATATTTTATCTTTCCGGCTTGACCTCGGATTGTTTGTGTTGGTTTACCCTTTTCTGAAATATTTTTTGAAATATAATCACACTTCTGCAAGGCTTGGTTTCAGAATAAGTCCTGGAAGATTTTCTATGTGACCATTACAATCCCTTGACTTGAACCCCATAAATTGGTGGGGTTTGATGAAGGTTGCTGCAGCAGCAAACCTAATATTAGTGAACTGGAGGCCAGTGCCAATAAGGAATGGGCTAGGATTTCTCAGTAATACTGCCAGATGCTGGTGTCTGGTTATGCATCACATCTGCAACAGGTAATAACTATTGAAGAGGTTGAATAATTTAGAATTTTCTTTGGAGAAATCTGGATTATTTATATTAGTTGTGCTGAACATTTTAAACTGGTTTGGTTTGTTTGGTTTATTGCAAACAGGTGAAAAATGAAAATGCAACAAACCTAATTTGCATGTGACACATCTCTCAGTTTGACATAAACAGTGAAGAAGTGTCAGTGAGTATTTAAAAAAAAACTATGTAAGCTGACAGGCGTAAGTGATAGTTTGTCATCTGACAAGCATTAAATGACAAAAAACTACACAGATTCTCACACACACACACACACACACACACACACACACACACACACACACACACACACACACACACACACACACTTTACCCAAGAAATGTCACCTTAGTGTGTCTTTTTGTCATCACATTCTAAAAGGATTTCTCTCATTTTCACTCTGCTGCTGTACCTCACAGATCTTGTAATATATCAGACCTGATCAAACCCAGATGAAAAATGCAGTTTTAAATGCTCAATTTGTTGAAAAGAATGAAATCTTACTAAAAGAAAACCTTAGCTGTACAATTAACTCTTACACCCGAGATCCTAATTTTGCGGGCAGTTGCCGTTTTCTAGGCTTCATATATCAGACATGATACACATATCAAAACAAACTACAAGACTTACTCTAATCTAATCATGGTGGTCACACCACCATGTGATGAATTATCAGTGAATAATCCAACATGAAAACAGCTAAAATCCACTAAATTAATTCCCAGTTTAAATGCCAAAGGATCGTTCCAGTGCATGTTAACCTCTCTGGCCACATGTACATGCTCAACCTGCATGCAAGGACATTCAGGTTGTTTATTTTTATTTGGACCACTGTTAAGTATTTTGAACAACTACCATTATACCATCATACATTACCATCATAAATGATTGCATTTTCATTTGCAACAGGATTTCTTAGATATTAAGTGATTTTTAGTTCTAACAAGCAAGAATGAATAAATAAATTGTAGGTACAAATACATTTTTGATCAAAACTTGCTCAAACGCATACAAATATTTAAATGATCTTAATGCTTATATCTCAAATCAGCTTGGCCTAGGACTGAAAATAACATTATCTAGCATGTGTGACTGTCTCCTATAAATGCTCCTAAATACTCCTATATATACTTTTGGTGAATAAAAGTATGTGAAACTATGAAAACATCCCACAGAATTGTCATAGGGTTCTAAAGGTTAACCACATTTAGTTGCTAACTAGCATCATTTAAACATATCCAGGCTTGATTACTATCAAATCTGTTGAATCTATATATACCCTAAATAGAACAATCAGAAGTCCACTTTAAGGCCTGAACAAGCAGCACACAAGATATGTCACACAAAACCATTTCTAAGGCTCTAGGACACCAGCAAACCACAGTCAGACACATACTAAATGCCTCTGAAAGTGCAGTGAGGACTCATCCAGGAGGTCAAAATAACCCAGATGAACATCCAAGGAACTGCAGGAATTGCTCGCCTCACAGAAATGGTTTACAATTCCACTTTTTAGAAAGCGTGGTATCCATGGGAGGGTTGGAAGGCAAAAGTCGTGGATAATCAAGAGAAACATACAATACTGTGTTAAAAAATGACACCCAGGTTCATTATGATGTTCTGTGGGCTGATAATTCAGACATTTTGGAAGGCAGGGGTCCTGTTGCATCTGGCAGGAAGACAACATATTGAAACCTACTGCAAACATTGAAATAATCATTTCTAAACTTCTTTAGACACACTTATGCCACCTCCAAAGTATGTGAGAGCATGAATGGGGCAGAGGGGAGCAGAGTAGAGAAGGAGCTGGGAGCAGAGTGAGTAGAACAAAGGTTTCCACAAGACAGACTTTAAAACTTGATTTAAACGATGTTGCCTCAGCCCACATCTTGCTCTTTTTATACCCTAATATTGATAGAAATATATCACCCAGCCCTAATATGAAAAATCTCTCAAAAGTGAAGAATCTACAGGTCTAGTGCCTCTGCTGGCTGGTTGAAAAACGATGTGTAGCTCCACCCATCCTATATATATATATATATGACAAAACAGCCCATTTTATATCTTGTGTCGACTGCCAGCAGTTAGTTTTCCCTGTGCTAATACTGGCACAATTTTTACTTTTCTACAGAAAAAATTGTTTAAACATTATTCTGCTCTATTTTAAAAAGATGGATTTACAATTAGGAATTAAGCTATTGTCACCCTAAGCTGCCAGAGACCATCAGCAGGACCTTTCTTTTCATTACAGGAAGTAGCTGATTTGTAGTCAAACATACATGAACTGCACTTTTACTATTGACACATTACCAGGAAATCTGGGGATATTTTTAGATCATCTTTGTTTTGTCTACCAAATGAGTAGATGAGTCTGCTCCTGGTCTCTACTGTCTGGTTGCAAATTTGACAGTATGGTGGACAATGGGGTTTAATGTTTTTAAAAAAAGACTGGAATGGAACCACACCACCCATGTTTTTCTACAGTCATTGTCATCAATGTCCTTAATTTCCCTGAAGGAACCCTCCCAAGGGATCAATAAAGTTCTATTCTATCAAAAGTCAAACATGGTGGTGGTTGTGTTTTGGTGTGATCATGTTTAACTGCTTCTGGTCCTGGACAACTACCTTTAATTAATACAACCATGAATTCTGTACATTTTCCCAAGCAAATTTGCAATGGCTATGCAGCAAGAATATGAAGTCTTCCTGCTGAAGTACAAGACCTGAAGTACAAGAGCAATATCAAGAACTAACCCACTAAAATTCATGAGATGCTGTGGCAGGTCCTTAAATGCACAATTTATATTCATAGGCCAGTGTTGCCTAATCCAACCATTTGTACAAAGAAAAGTGGTCCTTCACAGTCACGAGGCTGCAGTTTCCACAAAACTAATAGATACAATTGTGAGGAAATCCAGACAAAGTTGAAGTCTGGCACTCTGCATGTCTAAGGACAGTCACCACAATGGGGCAGATGGACGGCAGATGGATGGAGAGCGTAGCGATGACGCCAGAGCCCCAGCCATACGATACATTAAGAGACGGGTGCGTGTGAATAGGTCTGCGCGATGGGTGAACATGACAAATGAACTGAATCAAAAAATGACTTTTTCCCCTGCAATGAGGTCAAACAGACGACAGCGCTGACGCTCATTTTCAGCAGGTAACAACTCCGTGAATGGGAGAAGTGTGTGGGGGTATAGTGAGAGAGTAATGTACAAAGAGAGAGAGAGAACACTGGAGAGAGAAAAACAGAGAGAAATCCCGCCTGGCTCTGCTCACCCTGGGAGTTGATTGAGGAATGTGGCTGGAATCTTAACTAAACTCCTCCAGGTCTAACTCCCTCTCATCCTCCCCTTCATACTAACATCTCTACTCCTATCCAGCCATGTTCAACTGGCCAAAGCACCTGTATAAAGAAAAGCAGTCAAAAACAAACATCTGTCAGGGAGGTTTGTGAACCAACATTGCTTGAACATTGGTCCATAACCACTGTAAGCTTTGGATACAGTATAGTACTTGAAAGTATCATCAGGTTATAGAAAGAAAATCTACTTGTAAAGTGTAAGTTTGATTGTAGACTGGAAAACTGAATTCCTGCGATCACACTGTTAACCAACTTATAATATTACCTAATTTGCTTATTTGGCTTTTGAGATGTAATAATAAATAATCACAGTTGAAGACGGGAAAATGAAAAGTTGAAAAAAGTGCCCAAATCTAGCCACTGAAACAATGACCAACAGTGTTGCTACACAAAATCTGGTCTTGATTATGAAACAAATGCATAAACTACTCCACAAGGAAAACCTGAGGTCTGCATTGTTGTCCACACAACATGTGTCTAATGTCTAGTTATGTAAACTTATCTATGTTTCAATCAGTATTCATATATTTTATTATTATCTGCCAGTAAAGCAATGTTTAAAATTTGTGTATATTATTACATATAATCATTAAATAATAAACATTAAATTCCCTTATTGGGGGCACTAGGGGGCAGTGAGCACACATGCCTCGAGTGGTGGGAAGCCCTACCCATGGCACCCGGGGAGCGGCTGGAGAGTGGCATGCCTTGCTCAAGGGCACTTCAGTCATGTCCTGCCAGTTCAGGAAATTGAACTGGCAACCTTCCAGTCACAAGGCTAATTCCCTAACCACCAGGACACGGCTGTCCACTGTGTTTGAACCACTCCTACCCACACAACACATACCACCTCCACTGCAGTGCTGAGAATGACCCACCACCCACATAATGCCTATTCTATGGTGGTCCTGTGGTGTCCTGATCATTGGAGATCAGGAGGCAAACAAAGTATTTAGAGAAACAGATGGACTACAGTCTGTGAGAGTAGAAACAAAGAGGTGGTCATAATGTTATGGTTGATCAGAGTATATTAAACCTTCTGTGATGTAGTTTCTCTTTCAAGACAACGTTAAATATTTTCATGTCGTATTTTCAATCCTATTCATATGAAAATATAGTTAAAATGGACTTCGCCACTCAGTAACCTTGCTTTCAGCAAGCTTTCGAAAAAACTTGCACTGGGCCTGGTGAAGTTACAGTGTCCAGACAGTCTTTAGTGTGCTGTTGCGGGCTGACCTCTCAGAGCGTCCAGCCTTGGAGAAGAGTGCGCCTGTCACTGTGTTTATGCCCACTCAGACACATTCAACAGGCATGTTTACAGTGCCCACTGGTCACCACGGCAACAGTCTTCTTAGAGTGTGTGTGGGTGTGTGCGTGTGTGTGTGTGCGTGTGTGTGTGCATGTGTGTGTGTGTGTGTAAGAGCATTTGGTCTGACAGAGTCAGCATTCTGACATTTACACTATATGCGCCTGTGCAGTGCACTTAAATGCCACGCTAGCCTGAATTCCAGACCCCCACATTCATGTCTTGTGGAAGCAGAATTTCTCTGTGGAGCTCTAACGGAGAACATTACGAAAATGTTCATTAACATTAAAAAACAAAAGTCCAGGAAGGCAAGCTTGTACTGTTACAGAAATAACATTCCAGGAACGTTCTAAAAATGTGTGATGCAATAATAGTTTGCATCATATTATTAGAACCTTCTCATGAAAAGTTAGACAAACACTATCTTTATGGAAACTTCTGAAGCAATATTTCCAAAACTAAGAATTAAAAACACTGATACATAAATCACACTGACACACTGTATGGACAAATGTAATAGGACACACCTCTTCATTATTAAATTGCTCTCAGAAAATAAGAGCTCACTGAATTTGAACAGAATGTACTGTTAGAAGATGCTACACTGCAATGTCAATCAGTCAGTCATCTTAAATGCTTCATCCTGAATAGGGTCACTGTTAATCCAGAGCTGCAATCATATGGTGGAGGGCATGATTACCCCCGGGCTTTGCACCAGTTCAACGCAGTGTGCAACACACACCCCTAGGGGCATTTTAGAGTAGTTAATTTACCTACCATGTGCATTTTTTGGGAGGCGGGAGAGATCACAAACTACCTGCAGCGCCACCACTCCGACCAGTTTCCGGTCAGTTTGTCCAAGATATTCACAGAGTAAGTAAAACCTGAGTAGATTAACATAAACAATCTAGAAAAGGGTCCCACCTATTTATAAGTAGAAAGGCCCAAAAGAAAACAAAACCTTTTACATGCAGATGCCTGCAGCTGCATTGTTTGAAACCGATAACTTAATTTTCCTTGCAACACTCCTGTGATATAATTTGTGGATTTCTATTTATGTTTAGAACTTCTAAACAACAATGTATCATTGAAAAATGGAAGCCAAAATGTGACAGATCACAAAAAATCTACAGAGTGGGGTTTCCAAGCTGTGAGACACACAGTGTATGAAAGTCTCCAACAATCTGCTGATTTTAATAATTGCAGAGTTCTGAACCAAAACCAGAATGGCAAGCTTCAGATGGAGTGGACTCTGTAGCAGTGTTAACATGTTCTGTGGCAGGACGGTTTGGTGTTTTACAAACCAAAAACTGTTAGCTGTGGTCAAATACTGACCTGAAGTATGACCTTTCCTGCACGTTAGGATATACACTGCTCCCAACACACCTGGAGGTAGCGTGTTTGAGCAGGGAAATGCAATGACCAGCAGAGGTCCTCTAGGACCAGGGGATGTCCTCCAACCACAGAGTTGGTTATGGTGGGACAATTTCCTCTAAACCCTGCCACGACAATGACCAATGTAAAAACCCCTATAACATCACTGTGCCATATATGATCATATCAACTCCATGCAGCCAGACTACTGTGTCAGAGTGAAGGCTTTATTGGGAACGGTCTACCCTTTAGAGGGCCATGCTCTCTCAGTCAATCTGTCCACTGGCTGGCATAAGAACTTCATACTGACTAAATGATATTTGTTTCACATGACTATTTAAAAGCTAATCCTTTGTAGGGAGTAACAGGCCCCATTAATCCTGGAGTGTTCACCCTGAACTGAGTCCAACACATACTGATGCAGTGAACATGTTTTCAACTGCCTGGAAGCAGTCCAGCAAGTCCCTTAACCTTTTTGCTTCAAAGTGTGCTGACCCTACTCTTTCAAAGAGAAGAATTTCAATGTACAGGACTCGCATGAATGCCACATCAAATCTGGAAACTGGTACATTGAAAGGACATAAGTTTTGGGACACCTGCTGATTCATTGTTTCTTCTGAAATCAAGGGTATTAAAAGGGTTTATCCTGCTTTTTTTTTGGAGTACTGTCCATTGACGGCCTTCCATTAGATTGTGGTGCATTGATGTGAGCATTTGATTGGATTCAATGACAAGAGCATTAGTGAGGACACCTCATGCCCAACTCTCCAGCTCATCCCGAAAGTACTGAATGGTGCCACCATTCTAGAGAACATAGTTCCACTGTTTCCATGGTCTAATCCCTTCCCCACGGTGCAAGAACCTCTTATGTCATGTCCGAGCACTTTGTTTACATCTTAACCATTATGAAGATTTTCTTTTTATTTTGCTTTAAGGCTGCACTGACATTTTGCAGCCCGCCTGGTGGTTATGAATACAGTGTGCATAAAAATGGGGCTAAAAAATTCAGCTTGACAACAAATGGACTGCAATTGTACATCCATATAGTATGAGATATGTAGATCTTATTGAGTGGAACTGAAAGACCAGCTCCACAGTGGGCTTCTTAGCTTTTCTGAGAACTGGAACTTATGCAGATCATAGTAAGTGGTTTAGGGTCTCAGGGTAACCCACATTTTGGCCAAATGTTTGTGGACACCAACACTGACCATACCAACACCATAGCAAATCCTCTGCAATCACCTAGTAAGACCATAGTGGTGTTGGAGTTGTGGTGGTAGTGTTAGCAGCACTAGTGGCAAAATGTCAATAAATAAACCCAAAGAAGCAATGTTCTCCGTGGTAGGACCCCGTTTTACACAGCATCCCACAGAGCGGAGCCATTCTTCCATTTTAGCCTCTATCAAAGCTCTATTACAGCCTGGCTTACTCTGCCATTCCACTAATCCTCCCCAGGTGTCACACACACACACACACACACACACACACACACACACACACACACACACACACACACACACACACACACACACGCCACTGGATCACTTTCCCACGCTCCTGCATACCTCAACTGGATCCTCCTCCTCGGAACAACCCAATCAACATGCTTCCTCACACCTTTGCTGCAGGGTAATTGTGTACAGGTCCATTTTCTCATCTTCCTGCTGCTACCACCAGGTTTGAATTGTGCCAAGCAATTACCTCTTACTTAAGGTGCATTATCATAACAAGCGCTAAACCGCTGCGGTTAGGAAAGCTGTGTTTGTGCTTAAACCAGAGCAGAAGGAATTAAAGAAAACGGCTTACAAATTAGAGGGTGAACAGTATTCACTGGCCGCAGCTGAGAGTAACAATTTCAAGTGATTGTTACAACTCAGTAAAACGTAATAACTCATATAATAAACATATCACACGTTCAAAGTGACAACTCTATTTGTCCACACATCTTCATACACTAAACACTGATCGACCATATCACCACAACCTCCATGTTTCTACATTCACTGTCTGTTTGATCAGCTTTATAGTTCTACAATTATAAACTGTAGTCCATCTCTGTACTTCATTAGCCTCCTTTCATTGATCTTCAATGGTCAAGACCCCACAGGACCAGCACAGAGCATGCATTATGGGGATGGTTGGTCGTTCTCAGCACTGCAGTGACATTGACATGGTGATGGTATAGATATACACTCAGAGACAAGCTTATCTTTTTATGCACAGATTGTTTTGGTCATCCTCTAGTCTTTCAGTGCTCAGATATTTCTGGTTGGTGGTCACAGTGTATGCAGTGTTGTGGACAATCGGTTAGCAAATATGTTTGAGGTCACGTCCATATACTCTATTATAAGTTGATGATGTTATTATTTTGACAAGTGGAGCTTGCATGAGGAGGTGAACTCAAATTGGGCTGGAGTTCTGGGTGGCTTGGAGGTGGGCGCGTGAAGCCAAGCCCCCGTTGGGTGACGAGAGTAGTGGACAAAGGGAGGAGTGGAGGTGGGTGCAGTGTTGTTTGACTCAAAGGCGAAGCCAAAGGTGGAGGGTAAATCAATACATTTTATATAGGCGTGGCACATTTTGCAGAAATGTATACTCACAATCAGAATATATTAAAGCAATAGAGCGCTTGAGGTTGTGTGTTATCGTGATGTGATAAAGCAGTTTTTCACCACAGCCATGCTGTAATTTATAACACACAACCTTGAGTGTTCTGTTGCTTTTATACAACAGTTCAGAAATTAAAGTAAGAAAATAATGAATTGAGATGTGAAAGTTTTTCAGCATTTCCTTCCACCAAGTTATAGTTCCTTAGCTT
The DNA here is from genome assembly GCA_034509495.1 of Acestrorhynchus altus. Classification (NCBI taxonomy): domain Eukaryota; kingdom Metazoa; phylum Chordata; class Actinopteri; order Characiformes; family Acestrorhynchidae; genus Acestrorhynchus; species Acestrorhynchus altus. The sequence continues at coordinate 38,869,414 of CM067502.1, forward strand.
GTTGTTCCGTAACTCCTTAGCTTGTTGCTATGCTACAGTAGCAAATTCTGTTTACTCACTGCACAGCCTGCAGTTCCTTCTCCAGTTCCTCACTGAGACCAACACATTAAACTCGGTTTCCCACAAACCGTATTTCTTGACCATCTGTCTTTTAATATTGTATATTTTGTTGTGATCTCAGCTTTGAGAATAAGACTGAGTCACATGACTGGCCAACCTCACAAGTCTCAGACACACAAACAATGGCTTGGTGCCACCAAACGTGTATTTTATTCACACATGAAAACACACAGACAAACCATAAACACAATGGGAACCCTTCCCTGAGCTACAATGAGACTGACCAGATTGCCTGTTTCCCCACTCTAATCAAGTCTCTGTGTTTACAGTTTACAAATATCACACCAGCAAAGACAGCAAATCCTAAATAGAACCGAGCAAAAGCCCCAGAGAACAAGACTGACAAGGTGTAGAAAAGGAATCCATCCATGTTCTTCTTGCACAATTCACTGTTAGGAATTTACTTCCTACAATAACATTTTTGGAAAGAATACAAATCTCAATGTTGCTGAATATCACATGTTTCGCCCATTGGGATCCCCCTTGGTTGACCTCTATGTCACAAATAACCATAAAACCTACATCAGCTCATCCAGAGAAAACAACTCTTTCCATATTCATTTGATTTGGAACAGTTCTGAAGGCTGTATGAAGATTGACAGTAATAAATCAGTCCAAGAAGAGAATCCAGAATGGATGACAGCTGCTAGAGTGCAGATAGATTAACTCTGTTTTGGAGAAATGGGCTGAACCAAAGTTCTTGGCCGTTTGGCCTGTCTGACATCATCGTTTTGGTCAGACAGTGCATGTGATAAAGGCAGACTGTACAAAATGCTCTGTACAATATTGTATGAAAAACAATAGAGAAGCTAAACACGTACATGTCTTCTATAAATACAATTAAAAAGAAAAACCTTACATTTACAGTGTTGATCACTATTTTAACCACAGCAAATTACCATTTTTGTAACTGTTGGTATATTCTGTGCAGCCAAGAAGCTGGTTAGAAAATGTTGATCTCAGCAGCAAGTCTGTTTCTCCGATTGTTATATAACATAAGAATATATACAAATAACTATACATACAGGATCCAGAAAGTGTTGTTTGATGTATTTGGTTACAAGATCAATGGAACACAATAAGAGAACTGCACAGGTTTGCTTGTTGATACCTATGTAAACTTCAATGTATGGATTTCCTCACTTCCACCAGCAGCTCACCTGACTAGACACAGTATACTGGGCACTGAATGGTAGCTGTACCAGCTTTCCTCATGTTCTGGTAACGGTTCAAGTGAGGCCTGAAAGACCAACAATGATCAGAGAGAAAGGACTGCTCAAAGGACTGCTTGAAAACCTGTTTCATTGCCAAAGACCTTCATAGGGATTTATGAGACCTGGAGTGGTGGTGCACTGTTCTACTGTACAGCAACACCTGCAAAAATATGACCTTCATGAAACAGACTTCAGAAGATAAACTGTGGTTTTCACCACAAATTTTAATGTCTTCTTTTTTTTTTCAAACAAACATCTAAAATGACCTGGTTCATTCAGTCCCATGGACCGATGATGTTAAAATAGACTTTTTGTTAACTATCATGTACACAACTCACGGGTGGCACTGTTTTGCAAATTAAGCTAATAAAAAGGAATTAATAGATGGAAATAGTAAGAATGTGACATTTTATACTGAGGTTATACTTAGGGATGGGTTTAGTAACTTCAGTTTATGCTTAGATAACATTAAAGTCAAATTTAGATTCACAATTCAGTTATGATTAAGGTTAGGGTTACAAAAAGGCTAATGTGTAGATGTTATGGTTAAGGGTAAGGTTCAAATTCCATTTAGAATTTAATGTTCTATCATTTCTTTTATTACATTGTCAGAATTGTCACATCTTCCAGAATTAAAAGCTCTTCCACTGGGAAAAAAATGAAAGCCAAAAAAGAACATATGGGATAAACGACTGACTGGATTAGAATGAGTGTTGAAAGTAAGCACATACTTTTCCTGGCTCCACATTTTAAGCTCTTCATGAGCCCACCAAGCAGAGAGAAATAAAGAGAGAAAGAGTGTTTCCCTCGGTAACCAGAATTAAAAGAAGACTTCTTTTTGTGTATATTTAATTATCCTGTAACTCACTGACTGTGACTGGGGAGGAGAGGGCTTGAGCAAGGGAGGGTGTTAAAAAATGCTGAGCAGAAGGCTGAAAAAAAAAAAACAGGAAGAGAAAAACAGAAAAAGGTGAAGACAATCTGTGTTTTTAAGGATAATCTCGTCATTCATTTTTATCACAAAGGCATTTACCTTTATCGTCATTAGCAGACATTCCAATCAACAAAGAATTCTGAAGGTGCAAGAATTCCATTATCGCTTGTTCTAGATATTAAAATACATTACTTGGACAAAGGTTTTGGGGCATCAGCTCATTCATTGTTTCTTCTGAAATCAAGGGTATTCATAAAGAGATTATACTTCTTTCTACTCTCCAGGGAAGGTTTTCTTCTAGATTCCTGCTTTTTTTGTCTACTAATCCACTGGCACAAGTGGATCAGACACAGCAGAGTTGGTGGAGATGTTAAACCCCTCATTGTCAATGCTGGACTGAGAAGCCCTATGAGCACTGACGAAGGATGAGATGATGACAAACTGTGCAGGAACAGATGAGCTTCTGCCTCTGACTTTACATCTACAAGGTGGGGCAACTAGGTCGGAGTGTCTAATAGAGTGGCCAGTGAGTGGACACAGTGTCTAAACACTCCAGTACTGCTGTGTCGGATCCACTGATACACACCACCACCATGAGAATGACCCACCACTAACATAACAACAACGTATGAAGAGAAATAGATGGACTACAGTCTGTAATTATAAAACCACAAAGTGCTCATGTATGGTCAGTGGAGCTGATAAGATTAGGGAGTAGAAACAAGGGGGTGGTCATAATGTAACGGTTGATTGTTCACACACTACAAAGTACAGCATACAATGCAATACATACAATTAACTTTGATGGTCGAATTTATATGAATATGTATTAATATTAGTATTAATTCTGTAAATTAAATTTATTTAGTATAATGTTTTGGTGAATAAAAGTTCCTCAAACTATAAAAAAAACATCCCACAAAATTAGCATAGGGTTCTAAAGGTTAAATTAATGTTAAAAAGCAACTAATGTGCAGCTTACATTAATGCCAAGTTAACACATACCAATAGAAATGCACATAATCAGTAGACAAAAGTAGATTCATGCAAGGAAATGGCAGAAAGGGGATACAACCACTGCAGTTAGATTATTATAACTATTTACATCAAATGTTTAAGTACTGAAACAAAAATTTGAATATTTAATCCTGCTTATTCAGAAAGTTATCCAGTGATTTTACATATTAACAATTAAACAGCATGATGGAAACTCCCAGCCAGTATCAGTGGGCAATGGGGTTTTCCCATTGGCTTTATCAAGATGGGATCTAAACGTGTTATAAATATATCCTGAATAGGTTGTATATGCAGTGTAATGGAATATGTTCCAGAGTACATTTAGGACAATGTGTTCAGTTTTCAACCATCACTCAAACTCCCCTTACTCTCTCACTCCTCTGTAATATGAACCCTCTTTCTCTCTCTCCCTCTCATTGTTTGTCTTTATCTTATTGACTCTTTATATGGGTCACAACTACCTAAGTACACACACAATCACTTGAGTCAGAGAATGCATGTGTTATTGTAGTGGCATTTTGGGAAGAGCACCAGCAGTAATGAAAACAAAGCGTTCTGAGAAATGACGCCTCATCATTGTAGGAGGTCCATCGAAGGTTACACACGCACACACACAGCTGCACCACGGCTCACCATGCACCGTGGCTCAGGCTCTTACAAAGACTGGCCGAAGCCAAGCATTTGCTGCACTGAGAATTTCAAGAAGCCGAAACCCATTTCACAGTGTTAAAATGTCTGCAATACCGAATCAATGGTGTAAATGTGTTTTACAGACCTGAGCTCATTCCTTTCATTAGCTCACAATCAGTCATGCATGAAAAGGCTCGTTTTACACAACCGGGCCCTTGGGAGTGAAATACATAGCCTTGGGTTATGAAGCCATTGTGCAGACCGCAAGTTATTCTTTCTAATAAACTCCACGTTGTGGCTTTCATAACCCAGATTACTGTGTGATGTTTGGCCGGAATGCATGCTTTTGGGGGGGAAAGGGGGGATGTGGATGATGGCTGTACTGTGCCCGTGGTACACACTTGAGAACTCCAGGAACCTGTCACCAACATGACAAAAAGAGACCAATGCTGAGATGAAGTGTGTGAAATGACATGTTACATTACACAAGTAACATTGCCCTCTGTCGGCCAAGAGTGTTCATTACCTCTAAGTATATTCTATTGACATTATCTCAGCAGTGAACAAAGCTGCATAATATACCGTTTGTCTGTTTGTCATTATCTCATCTGCTTCTTCCTGAATAGGATCCAGAGCCAACCTAATGTCATCGGGAACAAGACAGGAATATCTCCTGGTCAGGGCACCAGTCCATCGCACAATCACGCAATCACACTCAACGCCCATGGAGCAAGGAGGCAGGAGGAAACCAGAGTACCAGGAGGGAACCCAAGTGGACATGGGGAGAACACACCCATGTCCTCACAGACAGCGAACAGAGTGGGGATCAAACTCACAACCCCTGGCCCATGGAGCGATGTGACACACACAGACACACAATACACACTACCTGCAATTCAAGAGCACAGATTTATTTCAAAACAGCCACTAAGTTCAAGTTATTCACACCTCTGAATTTCAGCTATTTTCAAGGTAAACCCAAACACATTCAGTGATGCTGAAAACTGGACTCTGTGGTGGTCAGTACCACTGTTCCATTTCATTTGATCAGATCTTCTTCTTTTCTGCCTGTATCACTTTCTATTGTTTTCCTTTCTCAACAGATTTAAACAATCTTTTTTTTTTTGCTTTTAGAATCTTTAGGGGATTTCAATCATCTACACTTAAATTAAGGTAATTCAGGGGTTCAGTAAAGTCCTAAATAAATCTATGAACACTCAAGATACAGAACCCTTCGCCTGAAGTGTTCTCTGCAGCATGAAAGCTTTCTTCAGACTGATGGAGAATGAACTGTAGAGGTTTCAATCTAGAACATTTTTTAAAGGGTTCTATATAACACCAATAAGTGTTCTTCTAGTGTTGTACTTTTAAAATGTAGATATACAATGATAAACCTTAACATTCTGATCACCTCCTTGTCACTATAATCACTGTCCATGTTATCAGCTCCACTAAACATACGGAGAACGTTGCAGTTCTTTTGTTTCTCTTCATATTTTGTTGGCCTCCTTTCACCCTGCTCTTCCCCACGGAAGCACCACTGTGCATGAACAATGCACTGCAGTGAGAGACACAGTGGTGGTGTGGTAGTGTGTTTATGTGCAGGTATGAGTGGATCAGACACAGGAGTGCTGCTGGAGTGTTTGAACACTGTGTCCACTCACCGTTCACTCTCCTTCCTAGTTGCTCCACCTTGTATATGTAAAGTCAGAGAGAGAAGCTCATCTGTTTCTGCACAGTTTGTGTTGATCTTCCACTTCATCAGTGCTCCCAGAATTCTGCCAACAGGACGTTGCTGGCTGGATATTTCTGATTGGTGGATTATTCTCGGTTTTGCAGTGACAATGAGCTGGTTAAACACTCCAACAGAGGCATTATGTCTCTGACTTCTACAAGGTAGAGCAACAAGGTAGGAGTGTCTTAAAGATCGGACAGTGAGTGGACTCCAGCAGTACTGCAGTGTCTGATCCACTCATACCAGCACAGCACACACTAATACACCACCACCATGCCAGTGTGCCAGAGAATGACCCACCACCCACATAATACATGCTCTACGGTGGTCCTGTGGGGTCCTGACCATTGAAGAACATATCAAACAACAACATCAATGTGTATGGTCAGTAGAGCTGATAAAATAGACTGTGAATGTAGAAAAAAGGAGGTGGTCATAAGCTCAGGGTTAATCTGTGTACATAACAAAATGCACTTCACTTTCCATCAGTCACAGATTCCCTGCCCTAGTTCTACCCATTTTTGTTGCAGGAAAGAAATGGAATTTTTTTATGTTAAATAAAAAAATACTTGATTGGACACATTAAAACTCTTGTGGCCAAAATGTGTTTTGAAATAGCTGAAATTTTTAAGTATAACAACCAGAGTGTCACCCAGAAAACTTCCCAAGACAAAGGAAACAACATCTCAGTGGAGGTCAGTGGAGTATTTCTATCGGTCCATTTCATAATGATAACCAAAAACATCCAAATGACCCTGATCAAAAGTTCACATACCCTGGTGATGATAACAGACACAGAAGTTGACACAAATGGGTTTAAATGGCTGCTAAAGGTAACGTCCTCACCTGTGACCTGTTTGCTTGTAATCAGTGTGTGTCTATAAAAGCTGACTGAGTTTCTGGGATCCAGACAGACTCTTGCATCTTTCATCCAGCCACTGATGTTTCTGGATTGTGAGTCATGGGGAAAGCAAAAGAATTGTCAGCGGACCTACAGGAAAAGGTAGTTGAACTGTATAAAACAGGAAAGTGATGCAAAAAGATATCAAAGGAGTTGATAATGCCAGTCAGCAGTGTTCAAACTGTGACTGACAAATGGAAAATCAGGGGCTGTGTAAAAACCAAACCATGATCAGGTAGACCAACACAAATTTCAGCCACAACTGCCAGGAAAATTGTTCAGGATGCAAAGAAAAACCCACAAATAACATCATCTGAAATACAGGACTCTCTGAACAGCGGCGTAGCTGTTTCAAGATGCATAATAAGGAGGCACTTGAAGAAAAATGGGCACAGAGGTGGATCGCTTATGTTTTGAGGATGTGTGAGATAATAAGTTGAGGGACAGATGAATACAGCACGTTATCAGCAAATACTGAAGGCAAATTTGCACTCATTAGCCTGGAAGCTGCAGCTGGGATGTACTTGGATGTTCCAACATGACAACAACCCAAAACACAAGGCCAAGTCACCCTGCCATTGGCTACAGCAGAACAAAGTGAAGGTTCTGGAGTGGCCAAATCGGTCTCCTGACCTCAATATCATTGAGCCTCTCTTGGGAGATCTCAGGCACGCAGTTCATACAAGACATTGATGTTAGAGGGGGCAATAAGAACTGGGGTATATAAACTTTTGATCAGGGTCATTTAGATGTTTTATGTTGTCATTATGATTTAAAAAGAGAAAACAAAATTGCTTCACCCAACTACTGATCATGAGTGGAAAAAAGCTTTTGTGCTATCATTCATATTCTCTGAAAAAAGGCCATGAAAGTAAACTTTTGAGCACAACTGTACATATGGTTTTTTTAAATAAATATATATTATTATTATTATTATTATTATTATTATTATTATTGTTATTGTTATTATTATTAATAATATTATTATTATTATTATTATTCCTTTGTCCTGTGACTTTAAGATGTGTGCGTGTTAATGAATTTGTATTGTGCCTCTTTCATAAAACACTCTTTATAACTTCAGTGTGTGGGGACAGAGCTATAACACATGCACATTAAGTGGATTTGTGTTTTCTGTACTAGTGCATCTCAAAAAGTTAGAATACTGTGAAAAAGGGTTTTTGTTGCACTAGTGTATATAGAGTTTAAACAGGAGATTGTGCTGTATGTCTTGTATATTGTATGCACATCTCTATATATTTGGCCTTGAAATTACAAGACAAACCAGCAGATGTCAGCATACAACAGAGGTGCATCTGATAAGAACATCTGAATTCATTTTGCAAATACTCTAACCCTTCATTCAGAACATTAACCTTTACCTCAGAACCTAATGCCGAGTGCTATTTGTTTTTTCATTATAAATGGTATTTTGCATATGACCATTGAACCATTTTCTTTCCTGAAGAGCCCTTGAAAAACCCTTGTTTTTAAGTATGAACAGTAACATTGCGAGTAGATTTATATAATATAAACTGCTGTATACACATTATAATAAACTATTATATTATTTTAATATTCAATCAATATTTTATTTATGAATCAAAGATTGTTTATATAGTGTACAGAACTGCTACAGGGTTTAAACCATGACAAAAGGCAAAACCTAAAAACAGGCAAAAATACATGGTTTTCAATGGACATTGATGATGTGCTGGTCTGCTAGCTTGACAAAATTTCCCACTATTGGTCCACCCTCAGACCCCTACGTTTTTTTTTTGTACATGATCTAACTAGTGTTTAATCTCCTCAAACAGATTTTAAATGCAAAAAGAATTCATTTTAGAAAATAAACTGGTTTTAATTGGACAGCAGCGATACGTAAATGATTATTCTGTTATGAGTCTCTAAAAGCAGTCCAGACTGATACACTCCTTATAACTTCTCATATCATAAATAGGTGGACCGCTCTGGGCTGAATAGGTGAGTATATTTTTGTACCATCAAAAACAATGAAACAAGCAGTTTGCAGATAGCTTTCTGTGTATGTACTGCGTGGGTTGAGAAGTAATGTTTACACATTTAGAAAAAATGAGAAAATCTTGGCTGTAATGATCGATAGTACTGTATATATATTTCAGTTTACTGACTTCATAATTCAGGAAAATGTACAGGACATGCATCAGGTGTGGAACACACATGAGAACATACATAAACTGCTTCTACCAAGAAAAAACAAACAATTCACACTGACTACAGAATGATGCTGAATTTGATCAATGACATATATAATACGTATGTTTGCATATAATGGTATGTTTGCAGCAATCCAGCCTAAACACCACAACATGCATGGCTTCAGCTTTTCCATTTATAGTGCAGAGCATATTTTGTGTAGAGAAAAGCGATAGAAAGGTTTCCTCCTCTCTTTCTCTCCCGCTTTCTCTCTTGGGGTGAGAGGTCCATTTGTCTGGAGCCCAGTATTGCTTTCAGTCTTATTTATTTAGCCATTACTGGGATGGTTTTCTGTTGGCCCTGGGTCAGGGGACATGAAAAAAAAGCTGAAAACAAACATGTTACAAGTATTTTTAGACCTCATTCTCCCTGTTTGAAACAAGAATTCTGTTTCCCAGTGGTCTCCTTCAGGGCCCCCACAAAGTGCTGTAAGTTTCACTCTCAATACCACACTGGCAAGTAAATCTGTGGGTTGAAACTGGTCCCGCTGATTTGTATGTAAACATTACAGCAAGCATTTGTGGGCTTTGTGGTCACATTGTAAGCTACAGCGTATTAAATGGTTGTATTACTCAAGGTTTGTAACACAAACCACAAAAGCTATATAACCCATTTCTTCATCCAACACAAATACACCCAACAGGATTCACATTACAGTGCGTAATGCCTCTCACGGGGGTGCTATGCTTGCTTAATGTGCCACAAATCATCCCTGTAACAATCATCTGCCATTTCACTAGGAAGGAAAACATCAGTATGCAATTTATTTGATTCTAACTGGCAGCTGACCACAGGCTTATCAGAGAATTCCTCTCTCAAAGGATCTACACTGCATTTAACCCTGGAAATTCCAGCTTTTGACTGGAGTTATATCCACACTAAGGCTGGGCAACATTGACAAAAATAATTACCTGATATATTTTCATGGAATATAAATAATAAAATGTAATCTTTCTTTTATCTTTCTTCTTTATACACACTAATTTTTATGCCCCCCCCCCCATAGTATATAGAGAGTGCTAATAGGGTTAGAGGGGAACAGAGTAGAGGAGGAGCTGAGAGCAGGATTAAGTCAGTTTAGTCAGACTTAGTCTGTATTTTGTTTTAAGTTGTTTGCAATATTTGTCTTAATTCAGATTTCAAAATAAAATTTTCTGTGCATTTAAAATGTGTTTGAGGATATTCAAAACTTCGTAGATCTAAAGATCTAAAAAATAATCGTAGTGGTCTGAGGGTGAACCAGTAGTGAGCTGGCTGCCAACATTATAAAGCAGGTGGACCAAAATATCATTGCAGTTCAATGAAAATCTTTTTTTTCTTTTTTTTTTTCTTTCACTCTTTCAGTTTTCTCTATGATTTGAACCTGGTATCTACTCTGAAATCTGTGTAAATAATTCTGAAAAATGCTGTAAAATGACTTTTTTTTACTCTTATTTAACATTAATTTTAACATTAAGAACAGTTTGCCCTCTCCTCTAAAGTCCTTTCAGAGAAAACCATTTTGGAGATACATGGTTTTCACTGGACAGCAAAGATATATTTGACAACTGAGTAATTATTTCAAAATCTCCAAAAGACCATCTTTGGTTATATTATCCTGTCCATGATTGTTAATTCAAACCTGTCTATAGGTTATTTACTTATAGACTTATTATTTTTATCAGTAGGTTCCATACCTTCCATACAACACACACATTTCACTGTATGCATAACAATTTTTTCACCCAGTTTTCATGGGTTGTGTTTTCAACATGAGTTATAAAGTACCAATATTTCAACAAAATGTAAGACAAGGTATTTTATGTGCTATGTATGCCATGGGGGGTTAACACAAGCCAGCTGTTACAGGAGACAAAACGAGTGTGAGAAAGAAAGAGAGAGAGAGAGAGAGAGAGAGAGAGAGAGAGAGAGAGAGAGAGAGAGAGAGAGAAAGAGATAGCGCACCAATACATAAAAGGTGTGCAAGCCGGAAGGCTCAGGCCAAATGCTGGGCAAACATTTGGAGCAAGCATGTGTTGGAGGAAAGAAAGGAATGCTACAGAGCGGTGGAGGAGAAGCCTCCCCACTTCGCTCTGCCAAAAGAGACGTGGGGGTCGGGGTCACGCCGCTTGGCGGAGATGGAGCACCGAGCCAAGGCGAAACTCTCCTGGATGAGTTGTTGTTTTGAGAACAGAAGCCTCTGGAATTTTCGGGGGTGCCTTGCATCAGTACTTTTGTAATTGTTAATTGATGACTGAGGTTAGGTAACGATTTGGTGAGGATTTACTCAATTTTCCCCTCAACACAAATGCAGTCAATCAGCCAAACCATGCATGGTATTCTAAATCTGTTGGCACTGCACTGGGTTTGAACTTTAGGTATTTTTATAGAACTTATCTTACCCCAATATGTCTCCATAAGATGTTCCTAACTGTATGTCCATTATGTGCTAAATTGTAAGACTGGTAAATGCAAATGGTTATGCATATGTTCTGGAAATGTCCAAAAATGTTAACATTTAGGAGAGGTGTTCATTGAGTTGTGATGAAGATACTGGATAAAAGTTTGCATGTGTTGCTAAGTTTGTATCATTTAAATTATAATCCTGATTTGATCCTGACTGAATATCAGATTTATCTTTTGGGAACTTTAATGTATCTTGCAAAAATGTATTTTACTGTTGTGGATCTCACCAAATGTTCCATCACTTAATATGTGTTTGACACAGATCTCTGATCTAAAAACTCACTTTTGAAATTCATGACTGATACAAAAGTTTTCTGAATTTGGTCTTCTTTGTGGAAAAATTTGAATGGTATGTGATTCTCCCTGTAGTATATACATTGCATCCGGAAAGTATCGACAGTGCTTCACTTTTTTCAAATTTTGTTGTTACAGCCTTATTCCAAAATGGATTCAATTATTTTTATCCATCATAATGCTACACACAATACCCCATGATGGCAAAGGAAGAAAGGTTTGTCTGAAATCTTTGCAGATTTATAAAAAAAAAAAAAAAAAAAAAAAAAAAAAATTACAATTACAGCCTCAAGTCTACAAAATTGGCACACCTGTTTTGGGGAACTTTCTCCCATTCTTCTTTGCAGAACCTCTGAAGCTAGATCAGATTGGATGGGGAGCACTGGTAACAAGACATTTTTTATATTTGCATGAATTTGATAAATGTTTTGATAAAAGATTTACTTACACTTTAAATCCTGAAAATGGATCATTCAGAGTGAGTTTTTGAAATGAAAATGCAAGAATTCTGATGAATTATTTGTAATGATTAGATTGACAAGGATATTTATTTATACTTGGCAGTAGTCCAAACAAAATGAAAAAAACAACCTGAATGTAATTTATTATTTTTGTATCAGTATTATCCTTTCTCAGGACCTTTACTTTGAAATTTGAACACTGTGTGAGTAAAGAAAGAGAGTACACAGCCCCTTCCTCTATAGCCCAATATCTGGGTCAGTGACATCATTGGCCCCACCCCCTCTCATTGATCAATCAGTAAGTCTGTAAGCAGCTCAAGCATATACCTGTGGATAGAAAGTAAACATGCACTGGAAGGCTCGTTTGGCATTTAAAACTGGGATAGCCATCATTGGTTTTACAAGTCTTGTAGTTTGTTATGATAAGTTTATCATGTCTCTAGGTTACTCTAATCCTGAGTGGAAGCCTACGAAAACAGCATGTAACTGCCTGCAAAGTGTGGCTCTCGGGTTCTAAGAGTTAAAATGCTATAGTAAATTATGTAATTTATCTAGTGGCACATTAATTGTCAGGAGTGGCATCATGGACATGGATACCTATTAGCTTAGATGTTGTAGTATTCATTGTTTTAAAGCTTTTGCACAAAATCCTGTGAAATGAAAATCAGATTGAAGCCTTTATACTAAATTTAAACTGCAGCACCTAAAACACAAGACTTTTGGTTGGGTGGGGGTTGGGGGGGGGGGTTGTGCTTTCAAAACACTCAAGCTGCATGCCAAACCACAAACTACTACCCTAATTAGTATGTAAAACATAGCGCACCACCATTACATGTGCATTCATTAGTGCAGTATGCATACTACACTATGGAAATTATACACAATGCCCCCCATCCAACGTCAGGGCCCCCGAAAACATTCCTCTTTAACTAACTTGCTAGCTCATATACATGAAGCTTTAAGGAACCCTTAACAGATTGTTTACCAAACCAGACATCAATATGCTTCATTGAAGATATTCCACCCATTTGTCCAAAAAACAGCGAAATTCACAAAATAAAGGCATGATAAGCCCACAGAGTATATCTTTGATGCAAGGAAAACCAAAGAAAAGTCAGTAAGGGTGCTTTAAACATCTGGATTGTGTTCCACCAAAGACTGAAGGCCTCCAACAACTACACTTATTAGGCCTTGGCAACACTGAAATTCCTGGTGACTGCACCTCCAACTTTCAAGTCATTGAAAGGGCTGTTAAAATTTCACAGCTGATCTTTCTGTTTTCATTCCTCTCTCATGCGTGTTGACAACCTGCCGGTGAAGGTAGCTTGGAGGAAGAAGTGAAAGGAGTAGAAAAGGGGAGAGAAAAAGAGAGTGTGTCACAGTCATGGTTCCTTTTACTTCAGGGCCCCAGGCACCGAAGGCCTGGAATTCCAAACAATTCTAGCAGGGCCCCTTATCATAGGCACTGGCAAAGGAAAGAGAGGGAGAAAGAGGTCCCCAGTTCACTGCTACGTCCCCAAGAATAAACCTCCACACTTCAAACCTCAGCCTTACTGTGAACTACGGGACTTTTTCTGTAATCAATTGGGAACCACAATAGAAAGTGAAGCGCAGCCTTTCCAAGGAGAGGCTTTTTTCCTCACTGTTGATATCTCCTTTGGGGAACAGCATGTGAACGGAAATGCTCTGTCGAAACTATGTGTCCTGGCAAAACAAACACAAATCACCAAATAATGAACGATAGTTTTCTTTGAGGCTGGGTGAAATACACATGTGCTGTGGTTAGAGATGCTAAAACACAACCATAACAGAGATGGTGTGGGGGTTGTGGTCACTGAGTTTTGAGTTCTGACCAATTTCTTGGTTTTCAGCATCAACAGTTTAAGTCTAAGCAAACACTGGCTTCCATTAAAGGTTTAATTCTACAGTTATAAACGCTCCCTTTGGGAGATTACAATTATACTAAACATTACTAAACATTACATAGTACTGCTGGACAATCTGGCAATATTGTATACAGTATACTTTTCAAAGCACATTTAGAACTTCTACAACACTGACCAGCTCTTGGTCAGTTAGACTAAGACAGCCTAATTAATGTTGGTTGGGGCAGCCTGGTGGTTAGAGACCCAGTCTTATGACTGAATGGTTGCCAGTTTGATCCCCTGAACTGGCAGAACATTACTGAAGTGCCCTTCAGTAATGCCCTATTATTATTTACTGCCCTCATAGTATTTAATTATATTTAATCATTAAAATATTTAATTATCGACACAGTGACATTTGCATTTGATTTAAATTCAACATCAATAGATCTGAAACTAGACTTTCAGGTTTATCACAAGATACTAAAAAATGATGGTTCTTCATATTTCTACATAGAACCATGAAAACCCAAAGAACCATTTGCATGCTTAAAGGTTTCCTTGCATCAGATTGATGTAGGTTCTATATAAAACCTTTCTGAAAAGGGTTCTATATCTGAAGCATCTGAAGGCCACAAAGAATCATGCAAAGTTTTGTTTGAACATCGTGGTTCTACATAGAACCATTTTCTTTCCTGTTGAACCCTTGAAGAACCATGATTTTTAAGGATAAATATAAAAGTGAGAACATTTTTTATAAATTCACAGAGACATCTGAGAGCTGAACTGGGTTGCTGTGTGCATTGCACTGCCATAACCCTAAAGCAAATACACAAACGTTCGTGACAATTCTGAGACCCCAAAGTAATATGCCCCCAACGCTGAAGCAAACAGTATAAGATGTAAGCCTAAATTGAAATTAACATTTTCATTTGTATTCTGGAGGTCTGCTGAAGGAATGGTGCACAGCTGAATCATATTGGAGTTGTGTTTAACCATCAGATAAGTAGAGGGACTTTAGTTTGAAATGGGGTTAAGTCCTGTCCCTGTCTGAACTCCGCACCATTACCAGCCTGTGGGCTTTAAGATGCAGGTCAGGAAATGAAAACGGGAACCAAAGGAAACTGTGATTCGCCCCGTCTTCCTCCGGCATGTCAGTGGCGTAGATATTGAAGAAAAGGAAACTGTGTCAGACTATCATAAACTCTTAAAGCTCTTGGCAGATTGAATTACATGAGCTGGAGATAGAAAAGAACATGATGTTTACTCAGAAAGGGTCTGATCATTAGCAGCATCTAACGGTCTTACGCAGGAAACGCTTATGTTTGATACTGTTCACCTCTTCTGCTGCAAAGGAAAATATGTAATCCACTTTCTGCTGCTATTGTGACATTTATACAAGCCAAAACGTTTAGGGTTGCAACAGCTGATTAAACAGATTTTGTTGTCAGCTTTAATGGTTTTACACCCACGAATAATCTGTGAACTTTAACGTGTTCACTTTTTTTAAATACATGTTTTGAACTTCCTCATGTATTTCACACGTAATTGATTCAACTTTTTATTATCAAGGCCCTCTGTGTATGGAAAGTTGAAGAAAAATTGAGGATATTAGGCAGATGTGTGTGTGTGTGTGTGTGTGTGTGTGTGTGTGTGTGTGTGTGTGTGTGTGTGTGTGTGTGTGTGTGTGTGTGTGTAAATGACTGCAAGATATTAACCACATGCTTTTACACTTTGTAATCAAAGGTGTTTCGGGTTTGTCAGACTGAAATCTGATATCTGTGTGGAACACAATCAGTTGTTTATCCGTTCAGCCTCTTGCTGTGCTGTGCATAATTCACAATGTTACATGCCATACTCAGGGGAAGAACAGCTTCAGCAGTCCATGCTGACATGCATGGCATGCCCAGTGATGTACTGCATGGGGAGGAGTTTTTGCCGTGGAAAGATTTGGTTGTAGAATGTCTTGAAGACGTAGATGTGTTTGCACAACTATAACGTGGCTCAAATGTGTCTCAGATCACTCCCTAAAGTGGTTTGAGTGATCAGCTTGGCCTTATCCATTGGCTTGGCCTTATCCAGATATATCCTAATACTTAGGACAGAGAACGTGACCAAGTATAAATGGGGTCAACATGTGCAAACAAGCAGTACCAATTAGCACATTACTCCTACACAGTCATGTCAAATGGCACCTCCAAGCTCTAGCCTGATTAGTTATTATTAGATATTAGATTAGATATTATTAACAGCAGAATTATATTACCATCAAAAAGAAAGCAACAGCACAGTTGCCCAGACAGGGAATTGAACCCCAGTTGCCCACACCATGTATTAGCTCACTAACGCTGTTATTTTTTGTACCACACCAGGCACCTGGCACCATAGGGGGCACCAGTGGCCACAATCACAATCAAGTTCCTAGTTGGACTATTCATACAGGCTCTACATCAGCTTAAACTGGAGCATTAATACTGTAATAATATTAATACTGTTTATTGAAATAATTCTGCTGGCGATAATATTCTGCCAAATTGAGCATCACCGTCAGACCTTCCTAACTTTTAACCCACAGATCTTAGTTTTAACAAAACAGAAGCAAACTAGTGAAGAGCAGCAGTCTGGGACAGTCAATGCTAAGATGTGCGGTAATTTAATTTATTTAAGTTTAAGCATAAACTTGAAAAAAAAATGTCTTTAGTTTTTATCTACGAAACCCTCAGTGGCCCAAACATCAGTCTGAACAGCTTATGCACTGCATCATGTTTCAACAGTTGTGTCAAAAGTTTACATACCCTGGCACGATTTGTGCTTTCTCTGCCTTTTTGCAGAGAATATGAAGGATAACACAAAAACTTTTTTTCCACTCATGGTCAGTGGTTGGGTGAAGCCATTTATTGTCAAACGACTGTGTTTTTTTCTTGTTAAATCATAATGACAACCAAAAACATCCAAATGACCCTGATCAAAATTGTACATACCCCAGTTCTTAATGTTTCTATTTAGAACCATGAAGACCCAAAGAACCATTTGCATGCTTAAAGGTTTCCTTTAGAACCTGCATCTGATTGATGTAGGTTCTATATAAAACCTTTCTGAAAAGGGTTCTATATCTGAAGCATCTGAAGGACACAAAGAATCATGCAGTGTTGGTTGAGCATCATGGTTCTATATAGAACAATTTCCTTTCCTATTCAACCCTTGTAGGATGAGGTCCTTAATTTTCTCAGATGGTAAAGCTGCCCTTTCTTCTTGGCAAAAAGCCTCCAGTTCCTGTAAATTTCCACAGCTGTCTTGCATGAACGGCACGCTTGAGATCTCCCCAGAGAGGCTCAATGATATTGAGGTCAGGAGACTGAGATGACCACTCCTGAACCTTCACTTTGTTCTGCTGTAGCCAATGACAGCTCGACTTGGCCTTGTGTTTTGTGTCGTTGTCATGTTGGATCGTCCAAGTACATCTCATATACAGCTTCTGGGCTGATGAGTGCAAAATTGCCTTCAGTATTTGCTGATAACGTGCTGTATTCATCTTTCCTTCAATTTATTAGCTCGCACATCCTCAAAACATCAGCGATACACCTCCGTGCTTTACAGTAGGAATGGTGTTCCTTTTATCATAGGCCTTGTTGACACCTCTCCAAATTTAATGTTTATGGTTGTATTTTGTTCTCATCACTCAAAGTGGCCTTGTTCCAGAAGTTTTGAAGCTTTACCAAAATCACCAGAGTATGTGAACTTTTGATCAGGGTCATTTGGATGTTTTTGTCATTATGATTTAAAAAGAGAAAACACAGTCCTTTGACAATAAATGGCTTCACGCAACCACTGACCATGAGTGGAAAAAAGGTTTTTGTGTTATCATTCATATTCTCTGAAAAAAGGCCAAGAAAGAAAACATTCTGCTGGGGTATGTACACTTTTGAGCACAACCGTATACAGTAGTAGGTGGTCCACAGATAGCTCCACATAATGACAGCTAGAGGCACATTTACGAGGTAAAGGAGACAAGGCCGAAATGTCTGAACAAATAACTCAACACCATTTTGGTATCCATATCTAAAACTGCTATTTCAACAGGCGTCAGTCTTGCAATGGGCTGGCCCACCAGCATACCACCCTCAACATATCACCAACAACCTATCACCTAGTAACAGAGTGTTTGCGGGCATCTTAGTGTGTGGGCTCCTGCTATTGTACACAGTTGATTTTCCATCTACACTCGCCTGAGCTCAGCAAAGACGTTCCCATCTCCGAAAGTTCGAGTTGTATAATTTATTCAGACTTCCAGGAAAGAAGTGCAAAACATCAAACTTGCTTTGCATCAACATGTCCATCTGTCACGTACAAATAACAACATATTTCTGCCTTTTTCAATGTTTCTGACTGTCTAAGGCTGTCTGTCCCAGGTTGCTTCTGTTTAGCTCTCCCCTTGCATGTCCAACATGCAGATCTAATGTTGAATCATTTTCATTTAATAGAATCATCCTTGTTCAGTTTAATTTAATAGAATTTGTCTTGTATTTAAGATGTGAATGTATCACAAAAATGGTGACTCAAGACAGAGACTCGAGCCTTGAGTCTTGAAATTTCAACCAAGGAGGGAAGAAAGCAGAACAAATAACAAACCTGTGAGAAACATAAAATGCTAATTTGGACAAAACAATTTAAGCTGTGGTCAATTTACTTTGGATTTCAGAGCTGGGAAAGGCATTAGGGCTTGATTTCTATATCAATATCGGGATATAAACAGAGCAAGATATGGGCTGAAGTGACATCATTTATTATGAGTTTTAAAGTTTTTAAGTAACATTCTGTTTAAGTCTTGCTGAAAAACTTGTCAGCTGCTCCCTCCTGCCTCCTCACCTTCACAAACACACAGTGAAATGAATTATGGAATTAAGAACAGGTAAGAGATTAAGGATTTCATGGGGTGTCCCAATTTTTTTCACATTGTATTTTTTACATCATATTGTATATTGTATTTCACCATTCAGCTAAAATATTTTGGGATATAATTTTCTATCCATATCGCCAAGCCCTAAGTTGACACTCAAGTTCCACACCTCCTTCCGTCTAAGTTTTCAGAAAAGTTAGCATTGTTTCAGGTTAGCACTATTTGTGCATCCAGAGACCATGGAAACATATTCACAGAAAGGAACTGTGGCCTCTGGAATGATGATGCTCCATCCAATACTTTTGGGATGAGTTGGGGAGTTGAGGCTAAGGTGGGGTGGTGATTATTTGAGATACCACAGACACATACACTCACACCAAGTTGCAATTTAGCATGGCCAATGCACCTACCATACGCATTTTCCCACAGGGAACACCCCAGACTCCTCAAAGACAGTGACCCGAATAGGGATTGAACCCCAGGATCCGGAAGATGTGTTACATTCACACTACCTGTAGCATGTAAATATGTATAGTACTATTATTGAATCTATTTCTACTAATAACTATTTATGATTTTGTGATTTTTGTTATTACGTTTCATCATATCAGTATATTTCTGACTCCTGGTTATTAGGTAACTACAACAGTTACTGTCCTTGGAACATCCTCTATGTTTTACAAAGCTGCAGTTTATCGGAACAAGAACACAGTGTCATTATGAAAATAAGCTTAGATCAAACACCACCATAACTGCATGAGTGGGTTATATTTATTGTTTACAATACAACTATGAATACCACAACTTTGGGTCACATTTCTGCATCATGTGGTTCCTGCAGTGAACACACCTCGGTCTATGTTTCCTGGTACACTGATGAACCCTACCCTTCTGCTGTAAACGGCCATTGTGCCCTTGAGCGACCATTGCACCTCTGTCACCTCCCTATCACCTGGGTCCCCCTTCCTTTTCCCCTTAGGGTTCACTTCTAAAGCAGGGTTGACGTCAGAGAAACTGGAGCCAACAAAGACTGCAAAATACAGAAATTATTATTATTATTATTAGTAGTAGTAGTAGTAGTAGTACCACCCACAGTGTTAACTCCATGATAACGTCTTCTGTTAACATACTGTTATTGATATTGATATTGATATTGACAAGTAACATTTTAAGTCAGCACTATTTTTAGAGTTCATATTTCTATTGTGTGGTTCATATTTCTGTTTTCATAAAAGGTTGGCATTCATAAATTGTACATTTAATTACTACAGTACATCAAGTGTACATGTTTAACGGGCCAGATTAATGGTTTCACCATGCAAAATGGCACAGTATTTTACTCCTATTCAAAAAGTCCTACTTTAGTCATAAAGCCCTGTGAATAGACTCATGGACATAATAGACATTATTAAATCCATTTGAGCTTTTGGGTTCATCCACATGTAACTATGGCGTACTTTATGATTCACTAATGGTTAATGCCAATAATAAAAATAATAAAAAAGAGTGAGGGTGTTTGACAGAAGTAGTAAAACCACTGGTAATACCACCAGTAAATCTTATTTCTGCACATTTTTGAATACTCTGCTCAATCGAAAGACTGAGAAACACTACCAGTATGTTACATTTATACATTCTACAATGCTTGATAAATTAACCCCATTAAATGAAAGTGTAATATGGATATGGATTCAAAGATGATTGGTCAAGCAGAGTCAAACCCTTTGTTTTGTCTTCATCTAAGCTGTCATACTAAGGGCTCTCACAATGCAAGACACAGAGCTTATGGAGTTCAGTTACACTGTAATCTACTCTTTGTTACATTCCAAAGATGTCTGCATTCAGTGCCAACACCCCCGACACATCTTCAGAAGGGAGTTGAAGGACTAGCTTTGATAAGATAAAGGAAAGAAATTCCTAGAGAGTGGATTTCCTAGAGAAGTGTCAGAATTGAGGTTTAGATTACACTCTAATGTTATACAAAATCAAGAACTAATTCAGTTAGATTAACATCACCCCAATTGATGCCAATCCTCAAACTTCCCAGCTATCCTTTCCCCATTTCTTTCCTCACACCAAGCTTCTGTTGCTACTTTGTATGGTCTGGAGTTCACTCAGCAAGACTGACCAAACCAGCTGGTGTGTATTACTGCCATATTGTGTTTGGAACCTGCCATAGAAAGTGTTTGATGGTTTCCGATGGCAGCAGGTTCCTGTTTTTATGAAGCATGTGGGCATATGCTAACACTTCCCTTGACTTTAATATTACAAAGCCAATGCCACATTTTCCTGTCAGCTGAGACAGATGATCGCTAAAGCCTGCAGAATTAGTTTTTCTTGGCCAAATTAACCAAAAGAGTTTGAAATGTGCCCAAACATGCCAGATATTGTGTAAATCTGATTATTTGTGAGGACATGATCAAACATTAGCTTATGATTAAGCAAACAGTAGGACATAAACAGTTGCATAACAGGTCGACTATAATAACAAACCTACAGATTGAACAGCTGGCTGCATTCTTTGGGTCAGTGAAACCTTCTTCAAACAGGTGCGTACAAATAAAATCATGTTTGTAAAGATTTGCTTTAAAGGTCTTGGCTGGACTTTGCCTCACATGAGGCCAAGCAGGTTTGTGTAACATATAGAATACTCCTCTCAAACCTATTTGGACAGGACTCGTTTTACATGGGGAGGTGGGGTAATGTCATTTTTTTAAGTTTCGCCGTGAGTTTAGTCCCGTCCAAATGCACCATGACAGCAATTTTTATGGACTGGGTGTGCCAGCATCAGTAAAGATTCCAACACTTTTTACCTTGGGTCAATCAACATGTGTGTGAACATTCCATCATATTCTGTAGAAAAGAAGTTTTTCCGTTTGCTCAGGTATGGAGGTGCTTCAGGAGGCGTTTACTTTTGTTGCTCTTGATATGCATACTTCATACAAGTCTGTGGCAAACAGGGATGGACTAGCCATCAGAAAATCTGGTTAAAATCCAGGTGGGAATTTATGTGTGTGGGCCGCTGAAAGAGTGAAGGGGCCGGTACCAAACCAATCAAAAGAGACACCCCATCCCATCCCTGGTCGACAAACTAATCAAAAGGGGCCAGTCTGTAAAAAAACAGGGTCAACCCCGGTGGAAAACCTCATGTGATGTATGACATACAACACTGAAATCCGGCTGACAACACAAAGAGGTGCAACACTTCTGTCAGCTTTAGGTAAGTCATTGTGTAGTGAAGCCTATTGCCAACATAGGTGTTGTGAACAAACTAAAACCTTATTATTAAGTGTTATAAGTGGGTTATCATCCTGTATCTCAACCATGGTCCTGGGGGCACCCCTGCCTGCACGTTTTACCTTCAACACACCCCCTCCAATCTAAAAAGGGCTTGTAAATGAGCTTATTAGTTGAATAAGGTGTGTTTAGTGCAGGAAAAGCTCTAAAATATGCAGGGTTGGGGTACCTCCAGGACCAGGGTTGAGAAACACTGTTCTAATACCTTATCAGTGTATAAGCCATGTATTATGCACAGTTTTAGAGGTGACAGCAGTGCGTAAATCGAGTAGCCACTCCCATGTTAGTCATTTATGCAGGGATATCTAATCCTGTGCAAATCAGTCGTAAATTTTACAGGGGTCCTGTAGTAAAATTGAATTACTCACCTCCCCATGTAAAACTAAACCTGTCCAAATAGACCTTATGTTAAAGAATGTGAATGTTGAAAGAACGGTCTTTCAGAAAGACAAAGTTATTCATTTGCCTCAAAGAAAGTCAGCTAAAAAGAAGGTGACTTCCAGGTGAATGTATATTGTGCCTAAAAATGATCATCTGAGTCTAAATTACTTGTGAATTGTTGTGCAAATCCATGAAAACGATCTCTTACTATGACACCGCTGTGCTGAATGTAGATTCAATCATTTTTGTAAGCCATGTTTGAAGCAAAGTTTATAATGACGTTTCTGTAGTTCTGAATATTACAACGTATTCTAATTTGCATAGCAAATAGTCATTGAAAATATCTTGAAACTGTATTAGAAAGTCACCACAAAGGAATACTCTCCTAGAAACATGGTATAAGACTAGTCAGTGATTGAAGTGTTTAACCATGAAAACACAAAAATATACAACTCACTTCAGTAAAAAATTCATATTAAAAATTAGTGACATGTTTGTGAAACAAAACAAGACTGAAAGGTTGTCAGTCAGAGTCTCTGAACTGAATGAAATGCCTGTGAGCCTTTGCGCAAGGCATGTAGCTCCCCAGGACAGGGCAGGTGTGCTCTGGGCAGGTATGTTCACTTCCTCCTAGTGTGTGTGTGTGTGTGTGTGTGTGTGTGTGTGTGGGTGTGTGTGTGCACATTTCACTGCATGGATGGGTTAAATGCAGAGGGCAAATTCCCCTGTGGGCAAGCGTATTGGGTCTATGTGCACATTTATGTACATGTTAAAATTTTCAGTTACTAACTTTGACCCACCTTTCTCATTTCAGTGCTTCCCCAGTTTAAACTGTTCTCTACATGAGCAAAAGGAGCTCAATAGTTTCATGATGGAACCCAGGACCCAGGAATTCTAGGTCGTGCTGCTTGCCATCGGCAGTCTGAGAGAGTAAAATTGTCCCTGCTCTCTCTGGGCCCTTTTCCACCAGGGCAGAACAGGTTCTGTTTTGGTTTGCAAACCTAATTTTGTCAACAACAAAAATAAGTTCCAAAACCTAAAAAGTTCATTTGTAGCAGAAAAGGTCCTCAGACAAGTAGCAATCATTTCTGTGGTTCATTACCCATATCCACTGTTGTCCACCATGCCCTATGTGCCAGCAAGACAACTCCTAAGAAGGGCATCCTTAAGGAGGGAACCATGTCTACTAGACAAAACTTGGGATTGGAATGCAAGTAGTCCCATGCTAGATCTGTTTTTGTGGTCATCTTCCTACAAAATCCTTTAGATTGTGGAGCTGACTGTGCCTCAGGAGGCATATGACAGAAATAAGCTGAAATATATAGACCTTGCCGATGAAGTAGCACATCAGGTCTGGAACATGAAACTGTTCCCTGAGGAGATTAGCTGCAGATGGTTTGCAGCCTCATCAATCACCATGCTGTTGAAAGGAATTGGGACTCTGGGGACAGGTCCTCCAACAAGCAATTAAGTTGCTTTCCGAGACTTCTATGGCTTTGGTTGAAAATAAATTAACATAAAATAGGCTGCAATTAGAATCGATGATCAAGCAAAAGATGGGTAACAATGGCGGGGACTGGGACTCTAGGTGTCACATTTGAGCTTGGTGGAAGACATTTGAAACAAAAGAAGGCCTGTAGACTCCAATGTTGTGATTAACTCACTCTCAAGAACACTCATCCAAATAACTGCTCAGTTTGCAAAAAGTCCCATAAGCTCATCTGTTGGCCATCTATCTGTTGACCATATAAAATGAGGACATATTGAGGAAATTCACACCAGACAACCTATTACCTACATAACTGATTGTATAAGTTAGGGCTTGGTAATATGGTGGTATTTATGGCTGTGCATTTCATGGATACTTGAGTACTGCTTACAAGGTGTGGTTCAAGCTGAGGCTCTGAGGTGTTCTTGGGATGTTTTAATTACACAGAACCTGGTCCTTTGGTTGAGATGACAATACATATGAATGCCTACACTGAGCTGCTGGACAATCAGGTTTGGCCTTTTGCTCATCTTCTTACAAAGAAACATAACATCCCTCTCATTTTATTGCAAGATGCCAATTCTCACATACACAGGGCTGCAAATGCAACTGATTAGTGTGAACATTCTAGAGCTTTCAAACTTCTGAACTGATCCTCTTAAAAACATGTGGCACTACACTGTTAAAACATCCTTAAGAAACTTGAGGGTCCTTCAATTTGAAACTGTGGAGGGACCTCTAAAGGTGCTTCAAGGAACCTCTAATAAAAGTACAAAGGTATATTGAAGGTTCTTTGAAGCAATCTAAGAGGTCCCTCTACAGTTTCAAATTGAAGAACCTCCAATATTCCTCAAGCAACCTGCACTATTAAAGTGTACCTGAAAGAACAAGTTTAAAAAAAAATCAATATTCAGCCCCACTCCAGTATGGAATTAACAACTATGCTGCCTAGGTAACACCATCTGTGACTTGAATGGACACCTACAACATTCCAGCCGTACCCAAAAGAGTACTGTAGAAGGTAATGTGACACTGTCCAGCCACAGTGCAGACACAAAGCAGCAACATTCAGACCACAACTGAAAGATAAACAATAGATGGCCAAGGCCAAAGAATGTTCTACAAGACAGTGAATGTTCTAAAAGCCGGAAATCAGAATCTGTACATACAGTTTTGGCTCCCTTTGACCTTAAACATTTTAAACAAAGCTACCCCAAAACATCTAAACACAATATAGAAATAGTTTAGGCCACTTCTGTATCCATTTTGAAAGGACACAGCATAAAATCATCGGCCTGCTGAGTTCCCTTTCAGTATCACAATTTATTCTTGTAGTCAAACAATGAGCAATGAGAAAGTCTAAGGGTGTGACCAAACTGTATACCAATTTACGTTTTTTTGAATCATAAGGTGGAATGGTGAATATGATTTTGTGGGCACTACAGTCTCCCACAATTCACTTGAAGTATATAGTAAACATCGTAGCTCACTACAGGAGCAATGACCAGAATGCAACTATGAGTCTCATTACTAAGCAACACAGTGGAATGAATGGAGCTGACAATGTTTGCTCATATAGCTGCTAAGCCAGTGATGGTTGTGAGTCAGATGAGTCAAGTTCAGATGTTTTCCATGTAATGTAAGTTCATTAATAGGACTATTCCATGAAGAGCACAGAGATTTACTAACTTCATTCATATGTGTTTCTACCACTGCTTAGTGAACTAACTAGTCTATCCCTATATATCGAAATACTAATAGGGATCCATTTTGACCACAGTCATAGACTTTTTTTTTTTTGCGAGGACCATCTTGGAACCATTCCAGTATCATTGCAGACTCATCAGTGCTCCAGTTCCTCTTGGTGACAATATTCTGGAAGCAGTGCCACTGCACCCTAGTTTTCTATTGAACTGGAGCACCGCAGACACAGATGTAGAGGCAGATTCCTTCTGGAGTAGCATTTTTAGTAACCAAAATCATTTTGTCTCAGTCTGTTTAGCTTGGAATAATACCTCCTACATTCAATGCAATTATGTTGCATTGTGTTGGTTTTGTTCTGTTGATCTAGCTTACTGAATTGCCACAGCTCAGATTAATTGGTCACAAATACTAATCTCTTCAGAAAACATTCTCTGGTCAGCAAATAAGTCACCAGATTAAGAACGAACATGTTTTCATGACAGAGAAGACCTTATTATAGTTTGTTGCCTTTCTGAAGATCGGTGCTCAGAACATGTTTCATTGTTTCCCAGCTACAGCTATAAAAAGTTACATATGACAAACCTTATGCAGTATCTGATGCCCAATATGTACCTTTTCTGATATGCAGTACTATGAAAATGTTCAAAACCACCCTGCTTGCACTGATAAGGAGAAGGAAAATAAGTGAAAACATGTGTACAAATTCTGCAAACAGGCCATTACATTTACAATTACAGCATTTGACAGATACTCTTATCCAGAGTGAGTACAAAACTACACTTATATGCAGGGGTGCACATATGTGGTGCGCAGGTGCACATGCGTGGTCAAAATTAATGTTGCGCGGCATTCAGTACAACGAGAAGCACGTTTGCGTACCAAGTTTGTTTAGCTCCAGGGAGCAGTTAGCGTATGCTATAACCAGCTTGTTTTTTCACGGGTCTTAATATATCCATCGATTCCTCAAAATGTCCAAGAAACAAGTCACTTTAAGTAACTACTTTGGAGTCCCCCCCCCCCCCTTGAGGAAACACCAGACTGAACCTGAAGCTAAAAAATTAGCATTTTCAGAAAAATGGCTCCAGGCAGATGATAACCGCATAGAAATGTGGTGCAAAATATGCCATGAAAGTACCGGCCTCGTGGATAAAAGCAGTGCTGAGAGCAGCAAGGAGGGTAGAGAAGGTGAGCGCTTGTAGGATATTTGTAGGCCGACCCAAAAGGTGAGTACCAAACAGTGTCTTCAGGTGCTCCTTTGAGAACTAGACCAAAAATGTTACGTCCATCCCTGCATATATGTGAACTTAAAAGTGGACATACATGTGCATGTGTATGTATATGTGTACAGCAGTAAGGGCCAGTTCTGGTGCAATATGATTTCAAGATGATTTTGAACATTTGGGACGAAAAGAAGTTTTCTGTAGTTCTACAAGATGTTGTTTTCTGAACATTGGGAATGGAGGAGTTACCGACCTAACCCAAACACATTTTTAGCTCTTGCTTGCTTTGAGTCCTGTTCCATTAAGTTTTCTCTTCTGTATATGAAACACATGCTCAGTTGGATTTAAATCAGGTGATTGGCATGAAGTTCATATAAGTCTCAGATTTTTTTTTAATGCCTTATGTCTGTGCTATCCAGTGTCGACCAGAGGAGGATGGGTTCCCCTTTTGAGCCTTGGTTCCTCTCAAGGTTTCTTCCTCCTAGCCTGAGGGGGTTGCCCACTGGCTTGCTCACTTTAGGCTTGGACCCGGATTTGTGTACAGCTGCTTTGTGACAAGACCTTTGTTGTAAAAAGTACTAAATAATCTTTGATTTATTGTCTGAATGATTACTTTGTAATGGTCACACCCTTGCGAAATCAAATGCCCCAAATATCCTGGTGTCCTGAAATGATGAGACCAAAATGTATTAACAAATACTCAAATTATATTCAAGAATGTGTACTTTAATCAAGTCACGAGTCAAGATAAAGAATCATGAGCATGAACTTTTCTGATCTTTCTGTTTTGTAGTGGCCAGTGAATGTATATTGCCATACACTGACATCTAATTGATGTAATATAATACGTAGTGACATAAAAACTCAACTTTTTGTGGAATTCTGCCTCATTCGGTTGTAAATTACCGTATAAGTAACGTACACCAAATCGGACTGACCCCTACCTCCCCTCCCTACTCAGTAATATCATTAGTGATTGGCAAAGTCAAACAAGTTGGTAATGACCTTGGACTGATCTCCTCTGATGTGTGTAAAGCAACAGTTGAATAAAGCCATATGGCAAACATTCACTGGAAAGCGTTCGGAGGTTAACAATGAGCACCGCCCTGACTCTTAATGTCCCTCAGTATAAACTGACCTCCAGCGCGTATGTGGGAGTCAGCTTTATAATATAAACTAGTGCACTCATGTTTCTCGCACTCTCTCTCTCTTTCTCTCTGTCTCTCGCTCTCGATTAAGCTCTTAACCTCAGGAAAAGTCTCTTCATGTTCAAGGTACTGCAAATAGCAACTTGCTGTGCTGTCAGCATATGCTACAGATCAACCCTTCATTCAGGGCTTATTTAGAAACTAAAACTGTTTTTAAAATGTCATGTCTTGTAGCGTGTATGATGATAATGTTTATTAAAAGTTTATTTTATTCTCCTACTTGTTCCTAAGAAAGATGAACCCTCTCTTAGGATTGAATGAATAAATGAAGTCATATTTATATAGTTCCTTTCTAGACACTCAAGGATGCTTTACAATCAAGGGTTCGGAGTGCCAATCGATATGTGGCCATACAGACATAAAGTTGCTCACACACATATACAATCATACACAACAGGGCAACCCATATTAGCCAGTTCACCTGATATCCATGTTTGTTTGTTTTTGGAATGTGGGTCCCCAGAGGAAACTCCACCCAGATAAGGCCTCAAACCCAAGATCCTTCTGGGAGGTGAACATGGTAACCACTGAGCCAATGTGCCACCTAACTTATGCAAAAGTTTGGGAACTTATAATTGAAATTATTGTCCAAAGGAGAGACCCACATAAATATAAAAGAAGTGGGAACCTACTAGGCCCGGTCACCAACAGCCATTTTGGATTTTATAGATGTGACCCAAAGTGTTAGAGAAAAACAAAACGGTGCTCATGTAATGTGGGTTTTCTTCCACACTGATGATGTGAAGGATAGTGTTATTATCCCAAGCAGAACATGCTGAGAACTTCTGCTGCAACACCTGACTGAGGATGACCCAGACTGCCAGGTAGTTGCACATTGTGAGACACAGCAACTTCAGATATATATTCAGTTTTATGAAACATGTACAGGAGGTCCTCCCTGTATTGGAAGAACCATTTAAACAGGCAAAGAACCATTTAAGCATCCAAATGGTTCTTTGCTGACTGACCTTCGAGGAACATCTTTCTTTAACAATGTGGATTTCTTTTTCCATTTCTGTATTGACCTCTCTGTGTACACTTCTCTGATGGAAAGGTGATTTGCTGGTGAGCATCCAGAACTTCTAAGTGCTTTCTGCGCTCGACAGGAGAAAGCGATGCTAATGGAGACGGACTTGCTTGAAGAATGAGGGCACGAGGGTGAAGTTTTTATGCATGTGAGACACAGGCCGATTATGCACCGCCTGCAAATCCTCTATCTGCTTAGCCCATTAATGAGTCAGTGGGAGAGAACGAAAACAGAGAACACTGGAGAACACTGCACAATGATCGATCTTTAAACACAAAGCCTACATCTGCGTACTTGATCAATCAGTGGCTTTTCAACTAAGCCAAATTTACAATTCTTTTTAAGTAAAAATCAGTCATTGTGGTCACATGCTCCATTACAAGGAAAATCCTTGAGTGGAACTTGAAAGTTTTAGTCACATGATGTGGAGCAGTGCTCAAATTAACATTACAATACAAATTATGGGAGCCTGGGAACAATTGGTGGAATAACCAGGATAATGCATTAGTTTATTGACTACCTCAAGTATGCTATTGATTAAATGTTGAATGGGTTAAGAATGAGCCTCCATGAGAAATGGAGCGTTATTGCCAGAAACAACTCTGAAAATGCACTACCAGTAGATCGAAGATGAGATCAGTCTACTGCAACAACATTGAAAATGCACTACCAGTACCAGTCCAGCAAGCCTAAGGCAGAGTTGTGAGAACACCAGCTGGAGACCCTATCAGAATCAGAATCAGAAAATGCACAAAATGCAACAAATGCTAGATAAGCCTTGTACAAGGCCAAGATGTCAGGAACCCTTCTGGCATACATCTAGGCATGTATTAAAATTTCTTATCGCCTCACCTTGCCTAATCACAATTTGACAACATTTACAAATTAAGCTGTAATACTGGGGCCTAATAAATAATAACAATTCATGCATGAAGTTGTAGTCATCTAGAGACTGTTCTAATGGGCATCATATCTTTTCTCTCCCTTAGAAATTCCTGCTCAGGCCAAGTTGCAGACTCTTGTAACTTTATCTAGCACTCTGCTAGTACAGACCATACTTGGAAGGCTGAATGGGGTTGCCAACTCAGAAGGTTATTGGGCTGGAGTTTGGAGTGGCTTCATGGAAGATGTGTGAAGCTGAGCAACCCTGTTGCTGAGGTGATCCTTGGAGAAGAATGGAGGAGATGGGATGGAGGTGGGTGCGAAGTTGTTTGTCGTGAAGGTGAATTGAGATGACAAGAAATGCATTGTAAAGTCTATATACAGGGTTGAGGATGAGGAGTTAGGGGTATGGTCCTTCTCCCAGTTACTGACATAACTCCGATCATAACTATGATCTTCTTTGTGAGTGAAAGGAACAACAGTAATGATCACTAGAAATGCCCATTGAGTGTCCAACAAAATCACCATGTCTACACGTTACTGTTCAATTATTTCACTAGAGATAAACAATCAGCTGTGTCTCTCTATCAGTGGAGCCAAAATCTTCAGCTCAAGATATGTGATGAAGCAATATCATTAATAAAGTTTTTAAATAGCATTCAAACATTCAAGTTCTGTTCAAACTTGTGGAAAACCTTTTTTCTGGTCCCTCACTCTGCTCCACCCCATGCTCTCTGCTCCCCTTCTGATTCTCCTGTTATAGGCATTTGAGAAATGAAAGTGGACTCCAAAATTCCTGACTCGATTCCACACAGAGAGTGAAATGAGACACACCTTGACAGTATGTCTAAAAAGACAACGGTTTCACAACATGCAACAATAGTCTGCTGGTATTTTACTTTGCTTTATAGTAGGGCTGGGCAATATATCAGTATTTATATCGATATCGGGATGTAAACAGAGCGAGAATGTCCTCATCTTTCCTCAATGTATTTTTCACACTGTATATCATATTGTATATCGACATTCAGCTTAAATATATCTGCACTATTTGTTGTCCCCATCACCCAGCTTTAGAGTGTAGTCCCTTAATAACAAAGTTTGAGTACGCTATTTTTGTACTCCTGTTACATGTCACAGTAAGTTCTAGATCCTGCGGCCATTTATATTATCATTCAATTTAGTGTATTTGCTAATTGATTAATATTGTACGTTTTATTTTGCCAGACCTCTTTCCCCATTACTTCATTTTTGGAATCAAGAATCAGGAAAATGTGAAATCATCTCCTGGAATTGACTTCGTAATGTCCCATCAACTCTGAAACATCTGGAGCTGAACAGGCCTAAATTTGAGCTTCCACATGTTAGTTACATTAGTCTTACAGCTACAGTCATGAACAAAGAAGACAGAAGCAAATGTCTAAACATTTAATCACCTGTAACTGCTGCCATTTTCTATCATTGCTGGGCAGCCTAGAGGAAACCGGGTACACTGATACAATGGCTGACATATGTGTCACAGTGTGTGTGCATCACATTGAATGTGATGTGGGGAGAGAGCATGGCCAATGTCGCTCTCTCTCAGACTCTGGCTGCTGATGTTTTGAACCTGCGGTCCTCAGATGATAGTGGTAGTGCATTAGATTGCTGAGCCACTCAGAGCCCATCTGTAAACAGTTTACAATTTCATGAACATGTAAATATTGTACTACTAAGTGGATATTCTATTGTCTGTAAGAGGCTGTTATGATAGTGTTAATACAAGATCAGTTCACACAGGCTGTGCTTGGAATGTTGTATTGATGAACAATAAGTGACCTCACAGTCAGTCCCGAACAGTCACTCATCCCCAGTGATGCTTAAGTCATTGCCTCTGGCTGGTCTGAGGGAGTATGTACATAACACAAATACTCAGATTCAATCATACCATGGTATCATTAAGATTATACACAAATATACAAACAAAGTTTTACACTGAACAACACAATTAATGTGCAATAATGTTAATGGTACAATAAAACCCTGATGTACGTCTGAATGATAAAATGACTGTTCTTCTTAGACATGTCATTTTTAACTGTAATTGCAACAGAAATGGCCTATACTGCTCTCTCTGCTACACTGCTACCTCTCCTAGAAATTACCAGAGTTCAGGACTTATCAAATCTTAATAAAGTCTTAATTCATAACTTTTTTTTTTTAACTAAGTCTGATAATAATATCAACTGTTTTGCTGTGCATGAGAATCTTATGAGTTACAAAGTTATTGAATAATCAGTAAATACTGATGAGATTTTTTTAAAATAAATCCAGTAAAAAAGACAAAAGTACAAGAAAGCCATCTTTAAGAGGATCCTGAACCTTTAAATCTCACGAATATCTACAACGATTTAATAAAGGCCTCCTTTTATATGTTACTTTGTATGTATTTAAGGCAGAATGGAAAATGAGGAAAGACTAACTTGTGAACTAAATAGCTATGTTTACTAAAAACAACTAGTAAAACAACTTGTCGCTAATGTTAGCTTCTCTAAAACTCACATTTAGATCAAAAGTTTGTACTTGTTTTCAGTTCCAGCTTAAATGCTGTATTTAAGGTGGAATGGATGCAGTTATATTCAGAGTGAAAGAAACAACCCAAACAAGGCTTACAATAAAGTCACCCTGTTTATTGACCAATGACCCAATGATATGAATCCAGTTGAACACCATTGGGATGTGTTAGAAAATTACAAAACAGTTTTAGGGAATGGAATATTTGTTGTTCAAAGTGAACACATTTCACAGAAATTCACAAGTGTTTAAATGATTATATAATATTATAATAATGTATGATTACACCACTCTTTTCAGTTTACATTCTCCACTGAAACTGTCCTGAATAAAAATAATAATTGTATGAAATTTATTTAGTCAAAAAATCCTTGAAAAAAACATATTCATGGATTTAATATAAAATGTACATATTTATGGTAAACATAATAAAAAACTCCTTGGCTTATTTGTTGAGTATGTGAACATGAGCACAAAACGTTGATGTAAGACTTGGAATAAAACTCAACTATGCTTGAAAGTTTCTATCCAAATCAATGACATGTTGCTTCTACCAAGGGTTCCCTTTGAAAAGTGGAAAACATTGCGCTTACATGAATTTCAAAAGCCAAAAATACTATACTGGAATGATGCTGTTTATTGAATTTAGTCTCTACCTTGAAGTCAATTCCCAAACTTAAAACCGGAATATACTGGACCTAGTGCTGGCTGCGGAGTGATCAGAAAAACTGTTCAAACCTTTCAACCAAACACGACACATGTAATTTTGCTGGCGCTTAAAAACCAGAAGGGAAAGGTCTGATGTGTCTCAACCACAGCCTGTGTATGTGTGTGTGTGTGTGTGTGTGTGTGTGTGTGTGTGTGGACACAGGCCAAATATTTAGTCATTAAAGCTCTGGCTAAAAATAAGCCTGAAGTATGTTTTTGTAAGGATTTCATTATCTGCACCACTGCTGCGGCAACTTTAT
This sequence comes from Acestrorhynchus altus, assembly GCA_034509495.1. NCBI lineage: Eukaryota > Metazoa > Chordata > Actinopteri > Characiformes > Acestrorhynchidae > Acestrorhynchus > Acestrorhynchus altus. Next base: position 38,902,891 of record CM067502.1, read on the forward strand.
TCATTCACGCTCCATATGTCTGGCCTTGTAGTAGACACTTTCATACCAAAGAACAATGCCGTTCAAATGTACACTAAGACATGCATTTTTGGCATTTTTATATTCTGGCTGCGCGACCCAGGTTTCCACACACCTATTCACTATAATCCTGGACTAACAAGGATTTTCACAACAGAGTCCCCATGTTATTTAGTGTAAGAATAGGCATTGTCTACTGGGAAATTAAAGGCCAGTTATTCAGACACAGATTAAAGATATTACCAGACATATTTACACAGTTAAAAGGGACTGTCTGTCTCAAATCTTTTTTAGAGTTGAAGATAATCAGAGAACTGTCTGAAAGATCAGCCATGTATATCAGTAACAAATGTGTATTGACTCACAGGCCAAAGTTAAAGAGGAATTAATGGTGCATATATCTGTCATAGAGATCATTACGTGGTTTAGTGTGAAATGGCATGGTGTGGAGGAACATCCTGATGCACAACACAAATACAGCCATTTTATTTATGGATTAAAGTGATCAGTGACCTTAAACTCGTAAAAATAAAGCTGCTGTAACAGGTTATTAAAAACTGCCATTTTTAACCAAGCCATTGCTTGACCAAGCCACTGGCCATTTTTGGTTCGGTAAAGACTCACTTTGGTATATATCTCACTCCCCCAATTTGGAAGTGTCAATTACCCAACTCAAATTATATGCAGTTGTAAATACAGTATATTGGTAATGGTAACTCTTTATGGGTGTGCCCAAATTACACACTAATTACTTATACTAATTGAGCATGAAGTATGTAGTATAGATGAAACTGTCTGAATCAAGTTGAGAATCAAGAGAATCAAGTGGAGAATCACGAAAAAATCCACAATGCATACTCAGAACAGGCAGGTTTTGAGTTTGCTCAAGTCCTGATGAGGGTGCCGATATGAGTGAATCAGACACAGCAGTGCAGCTGGAGTGTTCAAACACTTGTGTCCACTCATCGCCCAAACTATTAGACACTCCTATCTAGTGGATCCAATTTGAGATGGCAAAGTCAGCAACAGAAGCTCATCTGTATAGGAGCAGTTTGTGTTGGTAGACCTTCATCAGTCCTCATAGGACACTGCTCATAGGATGCTGCCCACAGGACACTGTTGGCTGGATATTTCTGGTTGATGGACTATTCTCAGGCCAGCAGTGACTCCGAGGAGTTTACCAGCACAACACACTTGAACTCTTGACTCTTGAAGTTCAGGGTGAAAAGAGGATAAAGTACGCAGAGAAATAGATGGACTACAGTCTGTAATTATAGAAGACAGGGTGCTTGAAACAGACAGTGAATGGATAGTGAATAGAAACACGGAGGTGTCAATAATGTTATAAATAATGATCGGTGTATATAAAATCATGATAAAAAATAGTTTTTTATGATATGCCCCAAGTATCCCGACATCTCCACCATGTTTTAGACCACAACCTTTTAGACATTCATCGTGAAACAATGCCTCAGCCACTGTATTCATAACCATTTAATCTAAGTTCATGCAAGATTGCCGTTAGAGACATTAACTGTGCATTTCCTGTCACTACCAGTGTGAAAAACTACCTTGTTTACATTGTACATTTAATTTTGCTATTAATTGCTACTAAATTTTACATTGCTATTCCCAGTTAAGCAAGGATTTCAATATCCATTATGAGAAAGAAGAATCTTTGACCAAAAAACAAACAAAACAGTAAAATCAAAGAAAGAAAGTGTTAAATGGCCAAACACCACTTCTTCCTCCTTTACAATGTTCTGTATTTGTGCCAATGAAGATTTCTAAATGTCTCTGTAAAGGCCATAAGTTACTCTATGACTTGCAGCCAAAACCAACAGACGTAGACGAGGTAACCTAATACCATCCTCTAGTAAATGGGCTTACTCCTACAGTGGCATAATCAATCATGGGAAAGCAAAAGCACCAACTTTGAGTAGGAGCACTAAAGTATTAGGAAGAAAATGCCCTATGAATTCTCAATCAAACTGCGATAGAGACACTATTCCACTTTTTTGGATCAGTCTGTTCTAAAATAAAAAGCTAAAGTCCAAAACTGTAGCTCACAAGAAAGATCAAAGCAGTCTGCATTTGGCCAACATTAGAACAGAATGAAATCAGACCCAAAAAAGGAATTTGTACCTTAGTATTAATGGTACGTTTTCCTCACAGTTACAGAAGCATGTAGACACCTGCGTATCCAAAGTTTCTTCAGAAAGCGCGGGTATTAAGGGATGGCTTTCTCCTCTTTGCAGCTGTATCAACTCCTACGTTTCTGTAAACTCTTTACACTAGATGTTGAAACATTGCTGTGAGGATTTGATCAGCCACAAGAACATTAGTGATTAGGCACTGATGGTGGATGATCGGATTGTAGTACTGGATCACAAACCACATTTCAACTCCATCAGTCTAGAGAATCTGGGCACTGGTAATACTGATACTGAGTGCATATAATCCTTTCTAGTATGCGTGCAGACTCTGAAGATCTAATTAAAGTAATTAAAAGTAATAGTATCACCCAGTGTGACTGTGGGCTATTTCAGCTAATGTTGATACTGATACATCATCTATAGTTGCAATCCAACTCTGGAACAACCAAAGGAACTTCTTGATCAATGGACGTGCACTACAAATCCTTAACTCAATCTCAACTATTTCCATCAATGTCTCTTTTTACTAACATTTTCCAATAGCTGTACCTCAAATTACCACACAGCATGCAACCTGTTGTAACTTCTTCTAGAAGAAAAGCAGAAGGGAAGGCCCAAACCCATCTTCGTTCCACTTCAGTACTTATTCAGATCAGCAATAATATTAATTCCCTTTGTCCAACTTAAACATTTCCACTCCATCAAGGCACGGACTTTACAAGACACAAGCTGCAACATTTTCAACAGTTTGTGTTACAGTAGCTTTTATGCAGGATTCCAACACACAACAATAAGCCTTGGTGCTCACAATCTTGACACTGAGTCTCCGGTTGTCCTTCCCTGGCTCACTTTTGGTAGGTACTGACCACTGCATACTGGGAACACCCCACAAGGTGTTTGTGGAGATGTTTTGTCCCAGTTGTCCAGCCATTACAATTTGGCTCTGGTGAGAGTGTTTTATTTTCCTTGTCCATTTTCCCTGGTTTAACACATCACGTCTCCGAGAATTGACTGACCACTTGCTGCAGAGCAATGTTTTATTGCATCTAAAAAATTTAAATACCATTAAAAAACTCATTCATGATCACAATTTCATCCAAAAATGGTAATCTGTCATATTTTATAATCACTACATGTAAAGTAACATTTCAAGCCTTCTTTTGTTTTACTGTTGATCAGTATGGATATGTAGCTCATGAAAACCAAAAATCCAGAATCTCAAAATATTAGAAAATTGTAATTCAAATTTGAATTGATTACTAATTACAGTATCAACTTTATAACAAGAAATGCTTAAAAAATAAATTCTTGAATTAAATGATCAAAAACCTTTTTCACAGTATTCCAATTTTTTGAGATGCACTTGTATATCCCACCCAATGACAGATGTTATTGTAACTGGATCATCAGTGGTATTTCCTTCATTTCATTGGTTCTATGGTTGCAGTGATTCACTGGTTTTAGGTACACCATGGTGTTAAATCTGATGGTTATCAGACATAATATCAGTATAAAAATGTATCACCCATTTCATACTATGTTCAGAGTTTTAAAAATCCAAACTGTCAATGCATGTAGAAAATAATCAGCAGATTAATACATAATGAAAATAATCCTTAGCTGGATACAAAATAGTTCAAAAAAATTACAGCTCATGTGCATCTTTCTTTTCTTTTTTCAGACTTTTTACATATACTTCCATTACTGTTTTTCTTAATTTTTACATATAGTGTTTGTTTGATTACATAAAACAAGCCTGTTGTCATTACTTTAAGGGTCATAGAAAAAATATATGCTGTATTCTGTGATACTGAAATATCACAATGATTTCTGAGATCATCATGCAATTAAAATCTCATACTAATGCACCTCAAGTGGTTTCAAAGTAATGGTTAAAAAAATCTTCAAATCTGAGCTTGATTTAGCCAAAAAAGCTGAAGCTCATCCTCACAATATGGCATCTTATGAAAATGAGCTCATGTAAGATATTCATCAAAATATTCTCAACTTGCACCAGTAAATATGGGATGAATAATAGTAAAGTGGAACTCTTAAGCTCTTAAAGCTCCATAGTTTCATGCTGCAGTACTGTGATGATCATAATGTACATTACTCATTCTTTCATCAGAATCAGAATCAGAAGTATTTTATTAATCCCAGAGGGAAATTGCAAGCTTTACTTTAGTAGTAAAGTGCTTGGGTTCTATGTTTTATGTTTGTCTAGTCATTTCAAGGGGGAGTGGCACATTCCATCTCTACACCAGGATCATAAAATTCAAAGAGTGGAATGACATAGCAATTTCAGGCTAATAGTGTTGATGTTATAAAGGAAAAATAGTTTGTTTATTTGCAAATGTTATAAATTTAGAAGATAGATGTAAAAGCCTGAAAGCTCTCCTCTGTCCCAATTTAATCACTTAAAACATCTTTCCATTATTTAATTACATCCCAATTATAAAGATGATATTTATCAATACTGGTGAGTAGTTTTAACCCAGTCAGAAGGAGATCCAGAGGTTTAAGTTGGATTTTAGTGATTAAATTTTAAGTTGCTTGTCTTTGAATAAACCGAAAAATAGCTGGACTGTTTTTACTTTCAGGATTCTCACCAGGTATCTGAATATTGTAAACATCATTTTAACATATATAAAATTTATTATTAAAACACATACACTAAATTATCCACTTACAGTCTTATGTAAAAGGTTTGGATTTTCTAAGTGAAAATAAGTAAACAGATCATCTACAAAAAAACTTTTATTTAAAATATTGGCTTTTTGTTCTGCAAATTATAGGTAAATGTTTTTATTTATGTTCTGAATTGAACATATTATGGAATACACATTAGATATGAACATATTAACATATAGTCAAATTAAATTAAATACAAACATAATAAATGTGCCATAAACAATTTAACCATATATGTTACCTGACCTGCAAACCTACATTGTGGAGTACCTCCATTGCACTACTTCACTGTACACTTTTTTGTGTTGATCACCCTTTAGTCCTTCATCAGTGGTGAGAAGACATTGTTCACAGGACGCTGTTGGCTGGACATTTCTGGTAGGTAGACTATTCTCACACTTAGGGGTTTAAAATCTCCAGCAGCACTTCTGTGTCTGATCCACTCATTCCAGCACAACACACACTAACACATCACCAAATCAGTGTCAATGTAGTACTGAGAATGACCCATCACTCACATAATACCTGTTGTGTGGGGTCCTGACCATTGATGAACAGTGAAAGGAGCCTAACAAGGTATGCAGAGAAACTACAGTGTGTGATTTTAGAACTACAAAGTGCCCCTGTATGGTATAGCAGAGCCATATGGACAGAGAATGTCAAATGTGGTTGGTTGGTGTATGTGCATGAATCAGTGTCACAACTTTTGTTTGTTTTAATTCTTTTCTTTACCTCTTCTGGATTTGAATCAGAAGAGACCTGATAATATGCTTTTTATTAACATTATACACAGTAAAAATGGTGCATTAAAAGTTCACTGACTTGTGGAATTAAAATGTTGAGTTACTTGAACTGCTGGCAGCAAATGCACCTGGACTGCTCTCACTCTCTGCACTTGCTTTGAAGAGTCATCATGTTATTTTAGACCAAAAGAAAGAACTTCACAAACTTTACACCATGCATGGACAGACACCTTCTATACTTAACGTTTCAGTTCAGAATCTGACACACTTCAACAAATTTTCCCACTTTAACAATAATCCACCCTAGACCACATACACACCAACCAGCTCCATAGTTCATAATGCCTTTACCTCAGACTTCCACACAACATAAGCATGGCAGGTGGCCTGCTGCACCTTCTTCTGGAGCCACTTCCTAGGCGAGAAGAAGTTGCCTGTGGGGCTGACACTGGGGCTCCTGGCCACCAGTGGCCCTTCCCAACCCACACTTCTCCTCACACCCCTCAAGTCTTCCTCAAACTGGAAGTGGGACCATGTGGAGATCTCAACAGGGGTAGATGGGCTTGATGGTGAAGAGGGAGGAAGGATGGAGCGGCCGCAGGCTTTGAAAGCCTCCGGATCTGGTGCATCGTCCGAGCCATAGTGTCTGATGATGGCCGGGTCCAGGCTCCTGGTGGCTCGTAGCCGCCGTTTGGAGATGCCCTTGGAGACAGGAGAGGAGCATGAGGAGAAGACGGTGTTGAGAAGTCCATGTGAGGACGACATGACTGAAAAACACAGCGGAGATTCAGTCAGGAAAGGAGACAGGGTTTGTCCGCTGGGGGAGGAACGCTCGGGTGTTCACATCGCTCTGCGGCGTCGCCCTCGCCGCCGCTCGGCTCGGACTGAGAGGACAGGAGCGAGGGATGAGAAGGAGGTGGGTGGGGAGGAGGAGGAGAGACAGGAGGAGATTAAAAGGGATAGTTGGGCAAGTCAGTCGCCCCGTACCGCCTCCCCTCCCTCCATAATCTCTCCCTCTGATTCACAAACGATACGTAAACAAACCCTCACCGCCGAGCCCAGCGTGCCACACTGCACTGAACTTCAGCTCCGTCAGGGTTAGGGGCAGGTTTAGAGAGAGAGAGAGAGAGAGAGAGAGAGAGAGAGAGAGAGAGAGAGAGAGGAGAGAGTGAATGTGTGTATGTGGAGAGAGAGAGAGAGAGAGATTGTGTGTGCGTGTGTGGGTGTGTGTGTGTGTGTGTGTGTGAGAGAGAGAGAGAGAGAGAGAGTGAGAGAGAGAGAGAGAGAGAGTGCTTAAAGTGTGAGAGAGTCTGTGTGTGTGTGTGTGTGTGTGTGTGAGAGAGAGAGAGAGATTGTGTGTGGGTGTGTGTGTGTGAGAGAGAGAGAGAGAGAGATATAGAGTGTGTGGAGAGAGAGAAAGAGAGAAAGTTTAGTGTGAGAGAGTTCAGTGTGTGTGTGTGTGGAGAGAGAGAGAGAGAGAGAGAGAGTTTGTGTGAGAGAGTGCTTCAACATGATTTCCAAAACGTTTATCAGACCTAGACATTTTTTTCCCTCACAGTTGTTGATTTTATTTTTTTCTTAGTTTGTTTTTTATAAATAAGTCTCTGTGGTTTCAAAATCTGTTTTAGGAGATTAAAAACTAGTTAGATCTATTTGCCTATCACTGACAGGTAAAATGAATTACACTATAACTTTTATGTGCTTCTGTTGTGTTGAAATATGCTAAATTATATTTATGTCAGGTTTGAGAAATTCAAAAATTGAGAATAGAAATATTATTGGAATAATATTGAGTAAGTAGAAATACTTCAGGTAAAATACTGAGTAAGAGTAGAAATACTGTGTGTATAAAATTGAGTAAGAATACAAAAACTTTCAGTATAATATTGAGTAAAAATGAAAATTTGGTGCACTTTTGGTGCAGTATTGAGTACAAATACTTTAGCTATAATATTGAATAAGATTAGAACTTTTATTGGTATAATAGTGAGCAAGACTAGATATACTCTTGCTATAATATTGAGTAAAAGTAGAAATACTTTTGATATAATATCAAATAAGAGTAGAAATACCAATGGAATGCAACTTCAAATATTACAATAGATTTCAAATATTACATGTGGATTGCTTCATAGTAAAGTCTTTACAGAGGGGGTTCTTCAATGATCCATTAGTCAAGACAGTATGTAGAACATTTTTTGAACTGGTAAAAACATTAAAGAACCTTAGAAATGGTTGATTTAACAGTAAAACTGATTGATGTTCATATCAAGAAACATGTTTTACTTAGAATGTACTTTAACCATTCATGACTGGTTGTGCTATTTTATTTTATTTTTTATTTATTGATTGATTTTTCATTTTGACATTTGGAGATTTAAAATGTAACTTTTACTTAAGTTAGTTCTCTATGTTTAATTCTATACTGCAGTATGGTAGTCAACTGACATACCCCACAAAGATAGGACACATAGTGCAGTCTGTGTGTGTGTGTGTGTGTGTGTGTGTGTGTGTGTGTGTGTGTGTGTCTGCATGCATTAATTCCTATTATCATAATCCAAGCTATATTGAGCAATGACAGCTCTTCCTCAAGTAGGCACAAGAATACAAGTTTCATTCATAATGTACTGTAATCTGTGCATTCCACAACACTGAAAAATAAAGGTGTTTGAAAAGGTTCTTTGAGCAGTGCTCCATTAATGTTCTGTTAAGGTTCCATTTGTAAAAGACACGTATGTGTGAAGAATGTTTTAAAGGTTTTAAGTTATGGAAAGTTCTTTTCCAGTTTAATGGTTCTTCACACATGACTGGTTATTCTTTTGAGTGTACAATGGGAAGAAATGACCATTGAACATTTTCTCAGGACAGATTTTTCAGATTGTAATGGAAGTTCATCAGTGTTACCTCTCCCTGTCTGACCCTGTGTGTCTGTGTGGGTATAGAATGACATAGGCAAAAGGCGGATGCACCGTGGGAGACAAGGGGGAGGGGTGTTCTGATAAAGCAGCTTATAGAGAAGCGCTGCCTGATACTGATAAGAGCTCAGTCAGATTCTCGCAGTCTAAAAACAGATAGAGGGAAGAGACAGAGAGATAAAGAAGTGGACAGAAAGGGCAGGACACATGCCAGTGGACAACAGACATGCAGAAGTAATGAAGGACACAGGCAGTGAGAGTAATGGAGGTATAGCTCAGGACAAAGAGTAGCACTATTCAATAATCCAAATAGTCTTACAATGAATGAGAACAAAATTGCTTTCAAATGAGTTTGATGAGGTATTTTCTCCCAAAACCTATCATTTTTTTTACTGTCTCACAAAAGGTCACTTTTACTGACATAAAATCACACGAGTTCTTTTTCAGTCTAGACTTGTTACAGGAAAGTAATATGAAGGGAAAAAAGTGACTCACATAAAGAAAAAGTGACTCACAGAAATGTTTAAACAAGTAGAAAACATAATTAAAAAATATGATCAAGTATGCATTTGGTTATTTTTAAAATCAGAGGTTTAATCTCTTAACAGCGTTTCTGAAAATCTCCATCCACACGAGAATAAAATAACATTTCTAAAACACTTACATTGCCATGCCAGTCCAAAGGGGGGGTCAATAAGTTTGGTTTGAACCTGCAAACGTAATAGTCAACATAGATCTAAGTACAGCACAAATCAGAGGCATGTTTTCTCACAAGGATTTTCTTACTGTGTTGTTCAAGCAGCAGGTCTCCATATCCCAATCTCAGGCACAGACTCCAAATCTGACGTATACCAATAAAAAAATCAGTTGTTTTCACATTGCAGTCATTACAGTTGAGTCACTCTTGATCAGGCAGAAAACACTAAATCTCTAACATCTTTAAAAGAATCCAGACACAAGACTCCCATAGCTAGCATAGGGGCACCCATCATAGGCCAATCCAAATAGTTCCTAATTTTGGCCACTTGGGAGTGATGCCTAGTTCCCCTTAGCCAATTGATTGGAATAAATTCAGAATTCTTTGGGAATTCCTTGGAGTTTCCTCCAATCGATTGGCAAAAGTAGACAGAGGACTTGGTCAAGACCTTAATGCTAATACTATTTCTCGTTTTCTTTTTTCCTGTGTCATGACAGATTATCAACTGGCTCTCTTTCACTCTGTAATAAGACAGTATTTTGCAGTACTTTAACAACACTCAGAGACAACAGGGGTTGATAGTGTTGTTTTAGGCTAATGAACACTCAAATGTGGGCTGGTCGGTCAGTCAAGCCCTGCTACACAATGTGTCTTAATGATGCATTAATTAATTAATGTTTCAACAGAGCAAAATTTCTTTTAAACAGACATAAGGAATATAACTAAAAATAATACAGCGTCCTTTGTAGCAATTATAACAGCACTTACACACATAGTGCATAATATTTCTAACAAAAGTCATATGAGATACATACATGATGTGTAGAATTCTCTACTGTACACAAGGTTGGAGGTATTTGGTTGTAGAAGCCAAAATTTTATAACTGGCATTCAGAGAGTAGGGTGTAATTTGAGAGCTAGAACTACCATCATAAGTCTAGCTGTCAAGAAAACAAATTGTCAGCACCTCATTTTAAACAAAACCATCTGTCAAAAAACTCCAAGGTCCATGGGAGCAGAATACCAGTCCTTTAACAGTAAAATGGTAATTGAATATTGAAAATGAACAGAAATAGAAGTAATTTTGTTGCACTTCACAACAGCCACAAATTGGAGATGGAGACATTTTTGCATATCTCATTGAATTGTGAGAAGCAGAGTGGTCATCTTGACAAATTGCCCACCTTCCAGACTGGAACTGTATTGTTTTTATTGACTAATCTAGGTTCTGGGATCCAACAATGGTCAGGTTTGAATATGGAGGCCTCATGCTGAGCATGCCCTTGCTGTGAAGTGATATGTTGGTCCAACTGCTTGTGTGATGATCTGGGGAACTATTGCAAATTACAGTTGGTAACCCTAGTAGTCATATGTACAGTAACAGGTCAATGATATGTGCAAGACATCTTGTGGCCACATGTGTTGCTTGGCATCCAATTGGCATTTTTCAGCAGGATAATGCTCTCCCACACACAGCAAGGGTTTTCCCAGGAATGAGTGTGCATTACCCGCAAGCCCGGCTTTTTTTAGTCACTGAGAGTATATGTATATTTACGTACCAAGCAAAAATACACAGTATGCATTTTCACTCATATACATATACTGTATGTGTCCAATATATGATGCTCACATAGAATGAGTATAATAAGTATTTGATACACTGCTGATTTAGCAAATTGTCCCCCCTATTAAGAATGGAGATGTCTGTTATTTTTACTGTAGGTACACTTCATCTGTGAGAGACAGAAAAAAATAGAGAAAATCATATTGTATTGTTTTTGTTGAGCCCTAGCTACACAAGTTGTATGTTTTTGTGTGTTTTTGTCATTGCCTATGTTTTTTGTAATAACACAGTAATTACATGAGTAAGTCACATGGCATATGAAGATACGTTTATGGAAGGCTTTTGACTTCTTAAATATGTAATTACTTGATGTGTATATACTATCAGAAGTTTAATATCTTGATGAAAGTGATGAAGTTGTTATCAAAAATTACTTATTTTTGAATAACATTCAAGATTTAGACTAGATTTCTGAACAAAAAAGTTGCAGATTGGTGTCTACTATAAGTTGAGAATAAAAAAATATATGACATTGTATAATATAGGAAAGTGTATACAAAATGTATTCAAAAATTCAGGCGGTCTTAATTTTTTGGCTGATTTTGCCTCTTGGATCCATGTCAATCTCTAAAACTGCTTGTCATAGCAGCCCAAAATATTAAATTATTTGTTCAGGGCCAACTTGACCAACATCTCTGGTATTAAAAACTGCTTTATTATATTGGATTTTAATAACAGGAGCTTCTAAAAACAGTTATAAATTTTATAAAAGTATGATTTTCCACAATGAATTACTCTCAGGTGCTTCACTGCACTACAAAATAGTCACTACTGTAGGTAGGTTCTGCAGTTTCTAACCGTATGTGATTTGTGCCGGTGTGTCAAGGAATTCCTGACTTACAAAGCTGAGAAAACAAGGTGTGATTCTGCCCTCACATTGAGGGCTGAGGGCCGAAAGGGCTACGTTGCATTATATTGCATGAAATAAGTATTTTATAAAAAGAAAAACAGAATTTAATATTTGGTACCTTTTTGCAATTATGGTGGTCAGATGTTTCTTGTAGTTCTTGACCAAGTTTGCACACACTGCACCAAGGATTTTGGCCAACTCCTCCACATAGATCTTGTCCAGAACTTTCAGATTTCAGGGCTATCACTGGGCAACATTGACTTTCAGCTTTGGGTTCAGGTCTGGAGATTGGCTAGGCCATAACCCATCTTCAATGCTCTTACTGAGGAAAGGAGGTTGTTGGACAAAAGTTTGCAATAAATTGCCTGATCCATCCTATCTTCAGTACAGTGCAGTCATCCTGTCCCCTTTTCAGAAAAGCACCTCCATGCTTCATACTCATCATTCTTCTTCCTCC